>OY744515.1:93111019-93206019 GCA_963556195.1 Sepiola atlantica
TTCTTCCAATATGCAGCTGTAGCTCACCACAAGGTGTTTACTGTTAATCATACCATATAACCCACTGCACCCGGGAAGTATGTCTACATTTCATCCAAGAAAGGTGCATCACCACTAATAAATATGCAACCGTTCCCTCTTTCTCTCCCTCTCCCTCTTTCTCTCCCCCTCTCCCTCTCTCTCCATCTCTTTTTCTCTCCCCCTCCATCTCTTTCTCTCTCTCCTCTCTCTCTCTTTCCCCTCTCTCTCTCTCTTTCCCCTCTCTCTCTCTTTCCCCTCTCTCTCTCTTTCCCCTCTCTCTCTCTTTCCCCTCTCTCTCTCTCTTCCCCCCCCACTCTCTCTCTCTCTTTCCCTCCCTCTCTCTCTTCCCCCTCTCTTTTCTCTCCCCTTCTCTTTCCCCTCTCTCTCTCTCTTTCCCCTCTCTCTCTCTCTCTTCCCCCCTCTCTCTCTCTTTCCCCTCTCTCTCTCTTTCCCTCCCTCTCTCTCTTCCCCCTCTCTTTTCTCTCCCCTTCTCTTTCCCCCTTCTCTCTTTTTCCTTCCTCTCTTTCTCTCTCTTCCCCCTCTCTCTCTCTCTCTTTCTCTCTCCCTCTCTTTCTCTCTCTGTATCGTCTATCAAAATATATTCCTGTTTCTTATCCAAATTGTTAAAATTTTAATTACTTCTTTCCAAGGAATCACGCCAAACACAGAGGCAACGATTTTTCTCAACTGGTTCAACTCATCAAACAAAAATCATGAATAAACGACGATGCTACAAAACAAAGCACGCACATGTCTAGATGAGCAAATTGTGATCGAAGGAAGTCGCCAAGTTCAATTAATTTAGCAAACACTTGCATCGAACGTTGATTGAGTGCGGCAACTGAATCGATCCGCTCGCTAATCGAAATATCCCCCATTGTTGTTGTTGTATTTAGTTCGCTTTGTATAACAACTTCTCATCGGTTGGCAGCACGGACAGGACTTCAGAAGGCCTCAAAAAGCACAACAGGTAAGTAAGAAAAGCCAATGGTTTAATGACCAGATTTACATGACTAATATATGTGGCTGATTTATGCATATGCAATGTTACATGCAGCGGATTTTATAAATAGAAGATTTCTTTTTGTTAGTTTTAATTAAGCGTTTTCCCCGTTCCTTTATTTTTATTAAAAGTCGAAACCTTTTTTGGTTTCTTTGAAATATTAAAATCACTTAATTTTTTCTCGACTATAAATTCAGCAGGTCAAAAGTTGAATGGCCTGTAACAGTACACACACACACACACACACATATATATTGAATTTTCTTAATAATATGAATATATATATATATTAAAGTGAAATATTTTGAAAATCAACAATTGTGCAATTTAAATGAAAAATTCATTTATTTCATTTTTTTTTTTTTTTTGCAAGCTTTCGTTGTAGAACAACTTTGTCAGGCGAGACTGTCTTATAGTTTTTTTTTCTTTTTCTTTCCTTCCTCCTCATTTTGATGGTATTAACCCTGAGGGGTCGAATCACGATATGAGCAGAAAGAGACGTCAAGTTCTTAAAGACGTTAGGATAAGTGTAGTCCTACAAATGAAACGATAAAGATAAATATTATATCTTTATATTATATCCTATCATGATAAGTCAATGCTTGATATACTAGATAGAACAATAATATAAGAAAACGAATGATAAAAATTAACTACTCCACGGCGTATATCATCATGTGAACTTTTTATCACCAATTTCCTTTGTGTTTCTGAGGGAATTATCAGATCCCCATTACAAATCACTCCGTTTTCTACCATAAATTTATGTCTTATTTCTTTGTAGGGTCTCTCCACCCTTGAACAATTTCCCCATATATTTTTCTTATTCTCGATGTTATCCTACTTAGTGCTGGATCATGTCTAGTTTCCATAGCTAAAGACAAAACATCAGTCTCTCACCAATGTAAGAATGTATCTTCAAATTCTTCTTCGGTTTTATCTTTTGACTCCTTGTAAAATCGCAACCTTAATAGTGCATCTACGTGTGGAATTGAATTTCCTTTGACATATTTTATATCAAAGTCAAATTATTCATCTTAATATTCTCGATGTGGTGACTTTGGGTAATTCTTTTCTTGGATTGAATATAAACTCTAATGGTCTATGGTCACTTTTCAAAAGAAATTTTTTCCCAATTAAAATTTTTGATCTCTAGTGGTTGTCCATACAATGGTCAATGCTTCTTTCTCTATATTTGAATAATTAAATTCAGTGTTCATGAGTCTTCTTGATAAATACATTATCGGATGCCCTTCTTGTGATAATATATTCCAGATATCAAATATTCGCTTGCATCTTCGCTTAACGTAATGTCCTTTTTGAAATCAAAAAGCTTTTTGCTGTTCCTCTTCGACATTCTTTTTTCCTAAATTTGCAAACGTTTCAGACAGGTCTGTAAACTTTGGTAAATGTAGCCAAACATAAATCCGTTATTTCATTTCCTCCTCATGTTTCTTTGTTGTCTTTTAGCTTTTTGGTTCTGCCAATGTATCGTCCATCGACCTCGACAAGTGCAGATGTTCAGGTAATGCTTAGGCTTTTTGTCTGGCTGCACAGAGGTCATACTTTTCTCAGGTGTATCTAGGAAGCTCTCTGGTGTCTATGTAGTGATATAAATATGGGGTCTGCAGATACCTTCTCCCCTTTTTTGAGTAGGTATTCCAAGCCTTGCAAAATATCAAGATTGATACCAGGATACTTTTCTCAGATGTAGCTGGGAAGCTCTCTAATGGCCAATGATTCCTTCTCGATATTTGAATAATTAAAATCAGTGTCCGTCAGTCTTCTTGATAAATACATTATTGGATGTCCTTCATGTCTTCATATTCCAGATATCGAATGTTCACTTGCATCTGTGGTTAATATAATGTCCTTTTTGGGATCACAAATTGTCACTAATGTAACTTCAGCATTAGGTATAGGATACGAATCCGAGCAAATTTTGCGATTTACACCTATTTTATAATCTCCACATATACGTATGTCTCCATCTCACTTTCTCAAAACTACAATGGGTGATAACCACTTGCAACCCTCACGTGTAACATGTTCGCTAAATGAATGTTCTATTTCGTAGTTTTACTACTACTAATGACAATAAATGTACTGGTAATTTTCGTCCCTCATAATAATAGAGAGTAACCTTTGCTTTTAATTTTAAACTCGCTTTATAGGTTTTAACTTTCCGGGGGTTTTTTTCCATTTTTATCTCATTAATTTGGTAAAATTAATGTTAAGCACATCGTTTCCAAGAAGTTTGTGGTTCTTTTTACAAATTGTAATAATTATAGGCATTACTTCAAATCTATTTTCTAACTCCAAGGAACCTTCAAAGTATCCTAAAGTTTTTATGACCGACCCATCAAATTGGCAAAGTTGTAACTTGCTCTTTTGTAAAGTTGACTTTTCAATACGATGTGAGAAATGTTTTCGTATAAGCATTACCTCACTGCCTATATCGATTTGCATATCCAAATCCAAGTTGTTGATTTTAACTTTTAGTATAATGTTTTTTTTCTTTTGTTGAATTTTTTCTACATTCCCTTTTTTATTTTTTTAATTAAAAGACTTCTATATTGGTTTCATTTTCATTTTCTTCGACTCTTTAAACGTTTTTCTTTTTGAATTTGCATACTGCTTGAAAATGGTGCTTTTTCCCCTTTTTATTTATGTCGATAATACCAAAATTTTTGTATCTTTTTTAACATTTAAGTATTTGTGAATATTTGTTCGCTGGGTTCGCTGGGTTCGTTGGGTTAACTTTTTTATACCGGTTTTATTTCTATATTAATTCTTGTTGTATAAAGTCAATGGAGGTATTTAAAGACATATTTCTTATTTGTAGTTGCTCCATTATTTTATATCGATGTGATGCCTTGCACATACCATCAATTAATTTTAATTGAATTAAGTCCTCTTCAATCGTCTGTTCTTCTTGTCCAAGCTTTTCAAATTCGCAATATCTACTCGCATTTCGTAGACGGTGTAGATATTTTATGATTGGTTCATCAGTTTCTTGTTTCATCGACATGAACTTCATTCTTTCTGATATGACCAACCTTTTCTCGGGTCTCATATTTCTTATGATCTGACTTATCTGGTGCTACAAGCTCAGGCTGTCTGAAGATACCGGCTTCCTGACCAAAAATGCACCAAACATTGATGTTTCCTTTTTTCCTTTCCCGTTGCAAAACTCAATCATGTTCTGCAAAGCCAAAAATAAAAACAATTTTCCTCTACAAAACAGCCAAAGCAAACACCATAAATAAATATTTGAAGATATACAGAACTTGAAGCATAAAAACTTTTACCAAAATGACCGGGTGTGGCATTAACTAACCTGAAAACGGTTGATATGCCGTAAAACAAAGCAACAAAATAATCTGACTTATTTTTTCGAAGGTCATATCTTCCAGGTTTGTTGGATACACGATGGTGTAGACTTTCATTATCGCCTCACATCCAGCTGGAGCCAAAAATAAATCCGTTATTTCATTTTCTCCCTCCGTTTTCTTTGTTGTCTTTTAGCTTTTTGGTTCTTGAACTGTCAGCAAAAAACATTGTAGCCACGCATGTACAAAATCGGAATCCTCGAGATACAATTGAAATCCATCAGCGACACCATAGTTGTGAATTGAAGATTAGCACTGGTTAGTAGCGAGTCAGGATTTCTATCCTTTCTTGGGTTAGTAGATGTAGAACAGTTGCGGTAGCATGGTTAGTTCACAGGGGAAGACCAAGGAAAACATGGGAGAAAGTGATAAGGATGGGCTTGAGAGAAAGAGGGATAAATAAAGACTTGGGAAGAGATAGGTCAGTTTCGCAGTCAAATGTATGTAAAACAGATGTTAAATTGAATATGATGATGATTCTTTGGAGATAAAGAATTCGACAATGACTCCTAGGATTCTTGGCTCTAACTCCTTCCAAAACCTCTGACTCCGATTGTAAAAAAAAACAAACTAGAAAACAACAACAATATTTTACACTTTAAAGTGGGGGATCACTTTTGCATATAAATTTAACATAAAATGATCACCCACTTCCAGGCCACCAGGTGGTAATGATCACTCATTTCCGGACCGGATAGCGTTTTTAAAGACTTTCCTTAATAACGCTATCTGGTTCGGAAATGGGTGACCATTACCGTGCGGTGGACCAGAAGTGGGTGATCGTTGTGGAGCAGGTGATCATTTTACCGTAAATTTATATGTGAAAGTGATCTCCCACTCTAAAGTCTAAAATATTGCTTTTGTTTTGTTTTGTTTTATTTCTTTAACACTAATTTTTTCAGGCTGTTTATATGTAATCTCTTAAAAAAGTAGAATCTCATTTTTTTTTGTGAATTAGCATAAGAGTGTAAAGCTACAGTTTTCCCTTTCTTTTCAAAGAAATATTACAAAAAAGAATTTAAAATCACAAATTCAGTCTTGTACGACACACTAATCACAGGTCGAGTACGGCCCAAAATGGAGATTTTTCTCTTAAAAAAAATTTATTTTCTCCTTTTTTGTGAACTGAATAAAATCTATTTTGTCATCATATACTTACAGAATTTAAGAATACACGGATATATAGATATGAAAAATGAAAAACCAAAAGTATTTATATGTTTATCAATGTTTCGTCTTTATTTCAAGACTTCCTCAAGGTGATTGGTTTGAAGAAATAACATACAAGTACAATATTTGAAAATATTTGGTGCGTTTGTGACGTAAAAAGAATAGTTTTTTTTCGTATGAATCATAGCCGTTAGAATTTAAAATGTGTGATGTGTTTATGAAATGGAATGAATGTTTTTTTGTTTTTTTTAAATTATTTTATTATTAATGTTATGTACGAATTTTTGTTGGGAATGTGGTGTAAATATTACAGAAAGAAAAAAGTATTTAAAATCACAAATTAAGTCTTATATGACACATTAGCACTGGTTAGTAGCGAGTCCGGATTTCTATCTTTTGATATTCTTACAAGGAGAATTATAGAGGTTCTCTCTTACATCTATGCTAATTAGGCAGACTGATTTGCCAGTATGACTACATATATTTCTTTTTACTAAATAGGGTATTAAAAGAACGTAGATAAGGTAAATAGTGCAATTAATGTGAGAGATTATTTATTAACTAGCAGAACCGCGTGGAAAATCCACGGTGCCTTCTACAGTAATCTGTATTTTTTTTGTTTTTTTGTTCACCCCAAACAAGACATATTGCCACTGAAACGTAAGGGGTTACTGTGATGGGGGGGAAATCAGATTTATAGGGGAAACCTGGGCGG
Source organism: Sepiola atlantica (assembly GCA_963556195.1). Lineage (NCBI taxonomy): Eukaryota > Metazoa > Mollusca > Cephalopoda > Sepiida > Sepiolidae > Sepiola > Sepiola atlantica. Next base: position 93,117,321 of record OY744515.1, read on the forward strand.
GAGTTGGGCAGCAAGATATTTGTTCACATTACATTTAAATTTCTGCATGTTATTATGGTCGGGGAAACACGGAGGAGGGAAGGAATTCCAAAGGCAAGCAGTCCTATGAAAATAAGGTATCAGAGTAAAAAATCTTCCAGCATCTAGGCACCTCTACAGTGAAGAGGTGTGATTTTGCTGCAAGTCAGGTGGGTAGGTTTTTTTATTGTTGAGGAGGTACAAGTGCAGTAAGTACAATTTACTGTTAATAATAATAATATTAATAATAATAATAGAGGGTCAAGGAGGATGAGAAGACCGAGGAGGGACAGCACAAACCAGACCTCCACTGGAAAAGTGCAGAGAATGCTGGGACCGTAGGGAGGTTTATTGCCACCCAAATCCCAGAGAAAACCAATTGTCCTTACCAGCGAGAAATCAATGGTAAGAGGCTATTGCGAACCTAAATTGAGAGCTGTGCAGCGAGATGTCTGTTTACATTAGTTTTAAATTTCTGCATGTCAGTAACGTCAGGAAAACAGGGAGCAGCGAGGGAGTTCCATAGGCCAGCAGCACGAGGAAAGAAGCTTTTGAAGTAGAAAGCTCTTCAGCATCTGGGGACCTCCACAGTGAATGGATGAGATTTGGCAGATTGTCAGGTTGGTCTAGTAAATTTACGTTGTGGGGGTACTAGAGCAGCAAGTTCATCAGAGCACAATCCATTGAAGTACTTGTAAAACAGGCACAAGGAAGCAACATTGCAATGATGGGACAGGGGCTGGAGCTTGGTGGATAGTAAGAGACCTATTAAGTTGGCAACTCTTTTTTGGACCTTGTCTAAGAGGGAGAGACTAGCGAATGATGCACCAGCCCAGATGTGGCAACAATACTTCATGCATGGGTGGATGGTGGCTTTGTAGAGATATAGGATAATGTCAGGTGCGAGAAGTTTACTGGCACGGTAGAGGGAGCCCATCTTCTTTGCTGCAGCCTTGGCAATGTTTTCAATGTATTTATTCCAATTCATGTTATCTGTGAAAGTTAGGCCGAGGAGTTTAAGTGATGAACTCTCAGGTAGGGTGTTATTTGCCATGACAATCGGTGGTTGAAGAGGTTTCTTGTAGTTATTGAAGGAAAGGAACTTTGCCTTTGCGGCATTAAAAGTTACCAACCATTTATCACCCCATTCCACTACATTATATGACATAATTTGATTTTGAAACAATTCATTTTAAAATGGGTAAATTCGGAATTTTTTTACCTTAGCGACATCAACTTAATTACCATTCATCATCTTTATAATCGAATGATTTAATTTTTTTTAAGTGTGTGAAAGGTGATAACGTACATACGAATACGAAATGGCTTAGCGTGTTATTCTATAGACGATTAAATTTTTTTTTAAAATCATATGAAATAAGAGATTAAAAAATTGTGACATAGATAATGACGTAGTTTCGGTTACAGACAGGTACATAATATTCATTATATATATTATATTTACTAGCAACTATATGCTCACACCAGTCGCATATTTTTGCTAGGCTGCCGCATCAGAAATGAATGCTCACCCGTAAACCGATGGAGCCCCAGTCATATTTCTTGGGTGGTTAGACATTGATAATAAAAACAGTTTGTAAATGAAAGCTTTACGGCATAAAAGGTAAAGCCGAAATCCTAAACACACTTAAGGTCGTTAAAAAATGATAATATTGGAAGTTTTTCAAATCAGAGAAAAGGTGAACTTAAATTAAAACAGTAAAAAAATCGAATACAGCGAACACGATTAGTTATTTTAATGCTCTCAAGGAAAAGTTTACCTAAATTAAATTCATTAGAATGTGTGTGTTTTTTTAAATAGTAATTTTTAAATCAATTATTATTTTAATTAAACAATTTTATTCAATAAATTTGTTAAAATTAACAATTTAAAAATCTAAATACAGCGAACAGTATTTTTCAAATCGGAAGAAAAGGTGTACCTTAAATAAAACAATAAAAAAATCGGTACTCTTTTACTGTAGGACCCGCGCTAACTTTGACCATGACCCTAACCCTAACTCTAAACCCTAACCATAACCCCCACTTTGACCCTGACCCTAACCCTAACGACAGGGTCAAAGTTAGCGTGGGTCCTACAGTAAAAAAGCACCAAAAAATCAAATACAGTGAACACGATTAGTTATTTAAATGCTATCTGAAAGAAAGTTTACCTAAATTAAATTCATTAGAATGTGTGTGTGTATGTTTTTGTTAAATGACCTTTTTTTAATTAAACAATTTGATTCTAAAATCAGTTATATAGTTTTCCAGTACAATGTGTTAATTTTTTTGTTGACAAAAAAGAAAAAAAAATCACATCTTTTATTTTAATAAATAAAACACGGAATAGTAAAAACAGCTTGTAAATAAAAGCTTTGCAGCCTAAAAGGTAAAACCGAAATCATAAACACAGTTACGGTTGTGAAAAAATGATAATATTGGAAGTTTTTCAAATCGAAAAAGAAGGTGTACCTAAAATAAAAGTATTAAAAAATCAAATACAGTAAACATGAATAGTTTTTTAAATGCTCTCAGAAAAAAAAAAGTTTACCTAAACTAAATTCATTATAATGTGTGTGCATGTGTTTTTTTTTAATAGTAATTTTTAAATCAATTATTATTTTAATTAAACAATTTGATTTAGTGAATTTGTGTTTTAAAACATAATGGCTAATAAGATTAAGAAAATAAACAAACTCAGAACGTTTTAATAAAAAGAATCAGAGTAAAAGTAACACGGTAAATGCCAGCGTTTTGTTTACATTTGAAATAATGCACCCGTCTTGTGTCCATCATGAATAATCAGAGGGAGGTAACCGATTCAATGGAGTAACGCTGGCTGTTCAATCAGTTTCGCAGTAGGTAGATTAACTGCGTAACTTATTTCATATATATATATATATATATATATATGAATAATAAAAAAAATAATTATAAGTTATAAGTAAGATTATTAGCGAGCAAAATAGCGTAAATACATGTGGAAATCTGAAGAAAACAATCACGGGTGTATATTTGCGAATACTAATTTATTAGAAGTTTAAAAGCAATTGATTATGTAAATTGAGAAATGCGCATAGTGTATACGGCGGTATTTGTAGTAGTATATAAAGAAGCTGGCAGACTAAGTAAATACTAATATTACTCTGATGGAGTTTCGGCTTCAGATAGACAGATACATAATCTCCATTATTAATAGATATTCGGATGGACAAATATTTTCGTTGTTTTGAAAATAAATAAATATATAGTATCTTTTTTTTTACAGGAACTGCATTCTGAAATGATTGATACCCGATTGGTTTAAAATTGTCTCATGATCTGAAGTGATGATCCTCCTCTTCCTCTTCTTCCTTTTCTTTGGAACTTCTGGTGGCCAACAATTTCATTTAACGATCGGTAATTATTCTTAGAACTTTTGTTAGCGAAAGATACGATTAGTCCAGTCAAATAAGCCTCAATTTTGGCAAAAGGTCAAACTAATTGCAACACAAGGTTTTTTTGCAGAATGCATTTCAGCCAATGTATTTGTGGTCCAAAGACACTAGCAACCACGAAAGCAGCACAAAAAGAATGCGGGATCGGAAAGCCCTGAAGCAAACGACATCTAAAACTTTCAAACTGAACTCCAAGCCTAACTCCTGAAGGAACAATAAATTTCTGTCAGGACCTTAAATTGATTGCTAAGGATAAAAACATGCCAAAAATATAATGCAAAAACTTAGCGATGAGTACTCTTGGCGATGCCTTAACGCCAAATGCAGTAGCTGGCTTTCACTGAGGAGTGATACAATTAATAAATAAAGCTAATCTATTTGTGGTCCAAAGACACTAGCAACCACGAAAGCAGCACAAAAAGAATGCGGGATCGGATCCACTAAAACGATAACAGATTGGAAGAATTTCCTGCGTGATGTGTGCTATCTATAGAAATCCTAGAAAAATAGGAGGCATACAATGGAGATTGATGAATCGCTGTTCAACCGTTGGAAAAACAATGTTGGACGAGTTCTCCACCTGCTCTGGTGTACTACAGTTGAGGTAGCAGGATCAGTTGGCAGGGGAAGGCCATGGAAAAAATATGGGAGGAAGTGAAAAGATAGATTTGAGAGACAGCTAGATATTTTATTTATCTTTAAAAAATTTCACAAATAAGTTCACAGTATTTTCTTTTGTAAGTCAATTTACAAAAAACTTCTAACCAAGGCCATCCCTATAGTAGTTATAGGGTTGGCTTTGCATATAACACATATCAGCATGTAATAAAACAAATGTTTAACCGAATATGATAATACTAGTAGGAGACCCAGCGTTGCTCGGGATTGATAGGAAATGTTTTTTCACTTTGCTTATAAAAACCATATTTCTTTTCTTTTGTTACTGACTGATTTCCCCTCTAGTTCAGTCAAATAAGCCTCAATTTTGACAAAAGGTCAAACTAATTGCAGCACAAGTTTTTTTTGCAGAATGAATTTCTATAAGGTCTCTATTTTAACATACTAAAAATGTAGAAAAATCTACTGCTGCGAAATATGTAAATTTGGCATTTTTGATCAATAGGTGCCCTGTATTTTTCAGTGAACATGATGTATGCTACCAATCGCACCAAGGCATCATTTAAAATTTATAAGTAAAAATTAGGATATGAAATGATGTATATAGAATACTTCTTTAATCTCACAGCAAAAAGTAACCTATATATAATGTATTTTAGGGTAAATCTAAAGTTTTGAGACAATCTTTTGCGTTAAAATACACTGTTTTCTCGTATGCATTCAAAGAATATTCTCCCATTATCAAATTATTGGGATATTTCATGGAATTATTTTATTAGATATACTTCTACATCATTATTTTTCAATTTAAAACAAATAATGAATATATTATGAATTACCCCCCCCCCCACACACACACACACACACAAACAAAGTCATGTTTTATTCATCGTTTATTTATTTGTTTTTTACTTTATTTGTCCGTTTGTTAGCAACTTTATGCAAAAAATAATCACCAGATTTCAATGCCTTTTGTTACCAAAGTTGTATCTTGGCACAGGGAAGTCCCATAATTAATTCTGAATCTTATTCAGTTCAGTATCTGAATGCAAGATTATTTTGAAATTCGAAAATCCTTATTTTTCATCATTGTCAAAGTTTTACAAAAAAAATAATATCTCAGTCAATTTCTTGTCTATTCTTTTGAAATTTGAAACATGGGTACCAGATAGTATTACATATCACCAGATCAAATTTCACCTTGATTTAAAACAGATTCAAGATTTGGCAGCATTTTTCATTTTAACATAGAACATCCCATTTATCAACTTTATATGAATCTCCGTCCATCTGGCATTTCTCAATCAATCTGTGTAAACTTTCCTATGTTTATATAGTGTCTCATTTTCAAAAACATTACCAAGCTTCACCTGCAGGGTAGGGTAACACAAACCTTGGCGGAGGGTTGTGCTCTCCGAGTGGTTTTGTTATTCAATTATTTTGCAATCATTTAACTCAATGTTATCTTCAGGCACTGACAAATTAGCACAAGCTGTACCACAACACTCTCCAACTATGTGTTGAACAATTAAGTCCATACTTTCTACATGTACACCGTGCTGTATTGTAATATCTTTGCAGTTGCATCGGATCAAGTTAAGAAAACTTTTTGGTGCTGGTAGCATATCAGTCATTTCTGGTATGATGACACCATTGATCACCTGTCATCCCCAATTGATGGGATTTAGAAAGTGAGTTACTAACCATATCTGTACTTATTAGTATAATGCATAGAATAGAATTTTGCAGCAGCTGTTGTTGAAGGCAATATATTTAATCCACTGTGATTATGTTTTTATGTATCTTTTGGGAAAACCGATGATAGCGCAATTTGTTGACGTTCCCTTCTGGCGTTTTTTCAGATGCAATAATGTTTTCTTTTGATGCCTTACACTGACAGAAGACTTCAGCACAATGCTGTAAGTCTTTCTTATTAATTCAATAGCAACTTCTTTGCCCGCATTGGATAAGCATGAAGCTGTGCCATATCCAAGTAAGGCATGAAGAAATGGTATATGTAAGCATATGCTGGGGCCAAGGTTAAATTTCAAACAGTGCATATTTTAACAGCAGTTTCAATAATAAGACAGCATTACCATTGGTGTGGATACACCGACACCCTGTTCGTCCCAAATATTCAGAAAACATTTGGATAAGTCTATGTTTATTAGATTTATTTGCCAAGAAAATGTCCTTTTTTTTGTTGCTGGAACCATAGTTAATTCACAGTGTGCAGATACAGTATTTACTCCTCTTCCCAAATAAATTGTCTTTTACTGAAGGTTGTTCACTGTTACCATCAAATATAATAACGCATTTGTCATATTTGCACAGAAGATATTTAATATATACATAATATATTTATGTAAATGTAAGACCATGATGCGAAATGATCCGATGTAGTAATGCCCGTCCATACAAAACAAAGTCTCTACCAGTGGGAAGTTTGCATTCTTGGCATCGAAGCTGGCTTTGCTTGAAAATCTTGGAGAACCAATGGAATCAAACATAGATGTTATTTAACGACACAGTTCATATTTGAAGAGGTTCTGTATATTAAAGTTTTCTTTTGTTGCAATTAATATTATGTGTTGAAACAGCGCTTGTAGATTAATATGCACTACTTTTTTGTCTATAATCACATCTGATTAAGAGTAAGTGCCTGTTTTCTTTTCACTTGAATGGATTTTTAGATATCTTATTGCCTTCCATGGATTGAAGAATCCCATAGCCAACATGTTCTGTTTGATCTAAATTTACTTAATCCTGTACAACAATACCTGAGATAATGTTGTGCAGTGACATCAGATTTACTGGAGGAATTTCTGGCTTTCAAAAATGGTGATGTCTAGTAAGCATTCAAACACTCTTGGCATCTTCAATGCATCTGTAATCTTGTGGTGGATCAAACAACTGTTGCATATGATGCTGGTCACAGCAATAAATTATAATCTGGTATCTGGACTCTATGTGATGAACTGGGTCGCCATGTTGTCTTCTCTCTCTCGTAATGATTAAAATCTTGCTTAGGATGAATGGATAAACACGGACACACTGAATATTTACAAACACCTACGGGTCATATGCAACAAACCAAGAAAAAAGTGGCCACTAAAAATTTGGCATAACAGAAATTTATGATTGTAAAAGCATAAATTTATATCAACGGCATTTCAACATGCTAGACCCTGTTGTTGGTATTGGTTCCCATGATTCTTTTTGAATCAACTACTCACAGGAGGGACCACATAAAAATTACCAACATTCATAGTGAAAGTGGCGTTATGGAACAAACAGGACATGAACATGGTACACAGAGTCGTCAGTCAGCACTGAGTATCCACTTCACCAGAGCCAACTCCATTCAGACAAAACAAAGAAAGAACCTTGCTGTTTTGGTGCGTTTAACGATCGTAACTCTGCTGCGTGATACACGTAAGCGATCCATTTTAACTGGTGTTTAAAAAGTATGCAGTTGAGTGGTTTAATGTTCGCCCTTTTGGAAATATCTCCATGTCGATATTTACTGTCGCTATTTTTAATGGCCAAAAAGTAGGGAAGGGCCCAAGAAGTTTCAGGTGTTTCATGTATCATGGCATCTACATACAAAGAAATGGAACTGAAATATAAGCGTAAACCTGTATGTGCGCGTTCACTGCACTGACCGCAATCGTCCCACACGTTGTGTTGATCCAAAGTTGTTGTTCGACTCATCCCAATTAAAACCATGAGTTAATAAACAAGTAACAGGTTTATTTGTTTAAACGATACTTGTGTTCCTAGGTTGAATGGCAGATTTGCAAAATGAGGTTGAATGGCAGAAAACTGCCTCACGGGGTGGTTACTTGTCACTTGATCGTAACGATTTGGAAGGACACCATCCACTCCCACACTCTACCCTTATTTCATTTCCTCCCACTTATGTCCCATTCCTATTTAGAGATCGAGCTGTTTGATTTTTTCTGTTAAAAAAAATCTGAAATCAATAGTCTACTCTTCAATCAATCAATCAATCACTTTTATTTGGTAAAAAAATAGCAAAGTGCAGCAAGCCATGTAAAAAGACAGAAGATATTGCATCTATATGTGCACCTGTATGCGTGCGTTCACTGCATTGGCGGCAATCGTCTCCACTCGTTGTGCTGGCCCAAAGATGTTGCGCGATTCATTCAGTGCTGCAACAAAGAATGCTCCTCCCAAGTAAAACCGGGAGTCCAGTTTATAAACAAGTAACAGGTTTATTTGTTGGTGGTTAAAAAGGAAACTCATGTTCCTAGGTTGAATGGCAGACTTGCCAAATGAGAGTTTTGCCCGACCAGAAAAAAACAAAGTCCTATCAGCACAATCTTTTAGCTAAGAGCCCCAGTGGGCCCATCTTGCCTGGACAAGCACACAGCTCTAACTGATCGCCAGCTTTCTCAAAACCAACCTTCCTGTCATGCTGGTCCAAAGTTGTTGTTCGACTCATCCCAATTAAAACCATGAGTTCAGTTAATAAACAAGTAACAGGTTGAATGGCAGACTTGCAAAATGAGATTCTTCCCGATCAAAAAGAAGATGAGTCTAATCAGCACAATCCTTTAGCTAACAGCCAATCTTGCCTGGGCAGGCACACAGTTCTAACTGATCGCCAGCCCTCTGGAAAACAAACTTCCTGTCATGCCCAGTGAGCCAGGTCATCCCCCACCATCCCATCTCCTGGGGTCCTTTCCTTCTGACCGGAAATCTTATATTCCAGTCTTTCTCACTGGTCACCATCTGACCACCCAAGCACTGGCTACTTGAGATATCCACTGGAGATAACTGGCAGATAACAGGGGATTATCATAGAGACAGTCTATGACCATTACTTTTAGGTCTCAACATGAGTCCCTGTCTTTATGAGACACTCACTTCATTTCAAAGAGAAATAAACTTATGGGTGGCCCAAAATTAAACCAATATATTTCACCTTCTTCTGTTTCCCCCCGTTTCTGTTGGCCGAGCATCTATCGCCTGCACATCTACCATTCGCATGCAGCACTAAAACCTGCAGCATGACGCAGATTTATATCAAGATTGATAATTTGTATAATTTGGACTACGATTTTCGTCTTGGATGTTATTCTCACTACATTTCGGTCGATGTAACCTTTGTGAAAGGCATGCCAAAATGTCAACCAATGGCTTGGGCGTTCAGCTAGGAAAGAGAGTGAATCCGATTTCTATATTCCCCATTTGAATGGAATTAGATATCTTCAATTTCCGGAAACAAGAGAATGTATTCTATCGTTGCTCAGTATAATTTAGGGGAGATAACTTGGATATGGTTACAAGGAGTTCACTCTTTGATAATTCTGAGCCAACAGAGTTTTCTACCAACATAGAAGTATATAAAAAGTATGGGCGGAATTTCACATGCTGCGATAATGATAACTATAGAAGGAAATATGTTGGGAGAATAGCCAGAGTGTGCATATTCGAGTATGAAAATGCAAAAGGATTGCACGAATATTCATTGACAATTAAGAATAATTATTATTTGCAATTACTGTTCTCATCTTTGGTGTTATTTTCACAACGTTTCGGCCGATGTAATCTCTGATCTTCTTCATGTATGTTTTATTGAACTCTAGAATCTTTATGCCGATCTCGGGAATCCGTACAGTATTTTGAACGAAACCCTTTATTTAATCTATGGGGTAGATTGTTCTCGTTCCGTCAGCCATGACGGGGTAGAAGTCTCAAGTAATTTTTATTTTTATTCTTAGTTAGTATCGCTTGTAGTAAGGATTGAACCTTCAACCTCCAGAAGACTATCACGTAGAACTGATTATTACTTAACAACTTTATCCGTTGTATTATTTCTTTCTACAGGTGATACTAACTAAGAATAAAATAAAAATTGCTTAAGAATTCTACCTGGTCATGGCTGACGGAATAAGAACAATCTACCTCCATGAAATTAAATAATGGGTTCTCTTGAAAATGATAACATCAACTTTTTATTTTATTCTTAGTTAGTATTGCTTGTAGTGAGGATTGAACCTTCAACCTCCAGAAGACTATCATGTAGAACTGATTTTTACTTAACATTTTATCCATTGTGTACCTGAAGAAGATCTGAGGTTAAACGTTGTGAAAATTAACATCCAAGTAATACAGACTGAAATATAAGCAGGGCTTTACGTGCTCCACTACTTTTGGAGCTGCTCCGGCATCTGCTCCAACGCCCAAAATTGGAGCAGACTCCTTTCACGCTCCCCATTTTCAAAAAGGAGCTGCTCCAGCTCTAACTCCTATGAAAAAGGAGCGGCTTTTTTCAGCGCTCCATAATGAAAATGTACCTTCTTTCATAACGTTCTATTCTGCCAATGAGTGGTCGAAGGATAGGGGTGGGCGTCAAAGGATCTCGTCAATATGGGTTGGGATGGCACTTTAAGTGTAAGACCGTAAGATAATATTTGACAAAATCCTGCTAATATTTTGAGAGTTATAGGAGAACATGTCGGATGAAGCATAGGATTATACGTAAATTTTCGTTTCCTGAGGTATAAAATAGAAATAGAAAAATCCCTGAAGTATTTTAAAACAATTTTAATTTTCATTACATTAACAACCTATTTTTTTCAGGGGAAGAAAATTTGACCCGATATTTTTTCTATTTATTTTGGAAGGGAATTTATATTTGTTTTAAGTAAATAAAGTTTTACTTTTAAACATTATTAGTGATTATTTTCTTTTTAAAGACACCATTTCTCTGGGAGAGGAGAGACAGCCAGGCCAACATTATTTGTCGTGCTGTTTTTTAATATTTGTTTGTTTTACGAACGTAACAATATTGTATAATGTATATTATTATTTACCACAGAGAAACACGCAAGTACTTTCAAACAAATCGATTTATCCAATTTTTTTTTCAATAGTGCAATTTGGGGCAAATAAAACCAATGAAGTTTTTTTTTAAAGATTAAATTAAAAAAATATTGTTCATAAGTTGGACAAAAAATATCAATAAATTGTCAATAAACAATTCAGAGATCCATTTAATGTCTTAAAATTTCATACAAAATATCTGGCCTAGACCTTGGGAGTTGAAAAAATATCAGGTCAAATTTTCCTCCCAAAAAAAATTAACTGGAGCAAGTTTTCCTAGGTTGGGCAAAAACATTTATTAAAATTAAAAATTTGCATAAAAAAGGTCAAAACGTCTATATTTGAAATCTCTAACAAAAACAAACTGTTTACCATTTTAATATTCGATGATAGATTTTTTAAGATAAAGAAAGATATTTAATCTACTTTCGGTTCTAAAAAAACAACAAATTAGTCAGAAAGTCTAATTATTTGCTTTTTAAATTAAAATTTAAGATATTTTCTTTAATTTAATTGAGTTTAAACATCGGTTTAATTGCAGAATAGGGGCCACTGTTTTCTTTTTCGCTCATTTCGCTTGGTATTCGCCTAAATTTTGGACGAAACTGATTGTTGGTCTTAATTGTATTTTTGGTCCTGAAATAAAATTGTCATTTACTTTTTAAAGTGTTGAGAATCTAACTTTAATTTCAGGTTTTAATCGCTGGCGGCCATGTTGGTTTTTATTGTTTTTTTCCTTGGACTAAAGATATTTTTTCCTTGGACTAAAGATATTTATACTGCTTTAACATTTTATTACACACACAAAAAAAAACTTTGAACATTCTATTTACAAAAGCAAGTTTTAACGGAATTTAACAAATTTAAAAGCAAACATGAAAAGGTTCAAACATACTAGTTGTAGAATTTAAGAATAACAAAATGTCGCCGAAAAGACGACAGGTAAAAATGTGGCATAAAAGTTCAATTTGATATATGCTAAAAAATAAATTAGAATTTTTTGTCAGGACAAAATGTACCATTTCACCCCAAAAATCGGTTTTATCGAACATTTGGGTGAATACCGAACGAAATGGGCGAGAAAATCCAACGGCCCCTATAGTACAATTGAACCTAAAAAAATTTATTTATAAACACGAATTAAAAAAAATTTAGCTTATTTATTCAATCAGCAATAAACATCCTTGTCATAAATACAAAAAAAGTTCAAATTTATAAGAAAATAACTTCAAAGATATCTATAGACTCACTGGCGCATTTGAAGACATTTGTTGCCAAATTGTCTTTTGTCTTAAGAAAACTGTCCCATCAAAAATGTAACATGTCGATGTGAAAATCTTCTCCCTTCCTCTCCCCCCTCTCTCTCTCTCTCTCTCTCATATACATTTACCAGAGATATAATTTTTAAAAATAACTCAGAGTTCAGCCGAGACTTTCTTTTCTTTAGTTTTTTATTGCTGAATAAAAAACTAATGTTTAAAAAAAATCAAATAATTTTGGAGCAACGAGCACGAAGCCATAAAACCACGCTCTTTAGTCCCAAATGGAGTTGCTCCCGCTCCACTCCCGCTGAATATAAAATGAGTCCTCCTCTTCTTCGCTCCAGCAAAAAGGAGCATGCTCCTGGAGCGCACTCCTTTTTGGAGGGATCCGTAAAGCCCTTAATATAAGGTTATATATTGGAATATATAATGTCTAACAGGTACTATACTTTGTTTCTAGCGACAAGGCTAAGGAATATATAATGTCTTTCTTTCTTACAGGGCTGTTGATTGAAGCGCCCCCTGGCGGAGAAAAGGAAGTGGCTGAAAGGGCAGCACATTTAGCCTATCTGCTACATGCGTGTGACTTTCATGCAATCACAATTGAAACGTATGTCATAGACACACGACAACCAGTTTATCTGAATTTCCAAAGTGAGTATCCATTCAATTACAACCATCATCCTGCGAATATCATAGCCGATAATGTTACTCATCGGTAATTGCTATAAAAATTGCAACAGTTTCCTGTCATGAATACATAGGAGTAGCAGTGTTGAATACGGTTATATGTGAAGTATTAAGTCAGGAGTGCTCACTATTGTGAGATAGAGCAGGTTTAAAGTAGCTGGGGTGTTCTTCAATCCTTATAGTGCGTCCACTTCGTCAACAGAATCAGCTGGTCGAATTTATTTAGTTGCAGTGGTTAGGTGACAGCCGAAGTTCTAAATTTCTCTTCTCTCTGTTGTTGTAGACGTTTTCTTCTTCTTCTTCTTCTTCTTCTTCTTCTTCTTCTTCTTCTTTTTGTTCTTCTTTTTCTTTTTCTTTTTGTTCTTCTTCTTTTTGTTCTTCTTTTTCTTTTTCTTTTTGTTCTTCTTTTTCTTCTTTTTCTTTTTCTTCTTTTCCTTTTTCTTTTTCCTTCTTCTTTTCCTTTTTCTTCTTCTCAATAAGAGTTTTCATAAAGGTTATTATTAATAAATAAACATCACAAATGCAATTGTTTTTTTTTAATCTCTTTGGGTTTTTATTCGGTGCTTATCCAGTTTAGCAGATACTTTCGAAAAAAACTTTAAAAAACTGAGGAATATCTGTTTGATGTACGTACCTGTCAGGGGCTGAATATATCCTATACCAAAAATCACGTAAATTAATCAAGTAGCTTTTTTTATATAAAAGAAAATTTAATTTTAGTGATTTACGAGAGAAAGTGCAAATATGACAGCCATTTTTGGGATAATTTAAAGGGGGATAACCGTAAATGAATTACGCTTATCCCCCTTTGAATAATCCCAAAATGGCTGTCATATTTGCACTTCCTCTTCGTAAATCACTAAAAATTAAATTTTCTTTTATATAAAAAAAAAAAAACTACTTGATTAATTTACGTGCTTTTTAGTATAGGATATATTCAGCCCGTGACAGGTACGTACATCAAACAGATATTCCTCAGATTTTTAAAGTTTTTTTTCGAAAGTATTTGCTAAACTGGATAAGCACCTTTTATTCTTTCTTTATAGCATACATGTATAGGCATACTCCCCCCCATTCACCAACTGCTCACTCTCTCTATCTCTGTTGGTTCAGTTGAAAGAGAAAGATCTTTCCTGTTCATTTGCCACGTAAGACTAGCGGTTTCCTATCCCTATGACTTCACCGACGGGACACATAGCTCTTACAACATCTACTTGGAAAATTCCAGTCTACTCAATTTTTTATTTTATGTAGAAATGTACCATACTAACTCTATCATTAAACACCCTCATCTAAATATTATTACATGAGTATATGCATATATATTTTTTATCTAACATATAAAGTTATCTTGTAGGATTTTAAAACCTAAATAGCATTTAAGCTGACATATCAAACTTTGACTCTGACTAGCCAATTTACATGTTTTATTGTTTGTTGTGTACCATGTTATTAGCACTATAATAACGTAATTCATTACAGTTTATTAAAAATATGTACCCCCACCCAGACAACTGGGAAAACAGAAATACTTTTCAATTATGACCGAAAAAATTAAGATCGTCAAGAGGGAGTAACTCATATTGGAATATATAAAAAAAAGAATCGTCTCCCTTAAAACTACAATTTTATTCTTTTTTCTGTATAAGTTTCAAGAAATAAGTTTTAAAAAATGTGCAAACAAATAAAAATTAAATACTAAACTGACTTACTGCGTCCCGGGTATCGCGGGGTAAGTACAGCTAGTTTTTATATATATTTTTTACATGGATTTGACAGTGACCATGGTTTCTCTACCTGCCTGTGGCCAGTCATCAGGCAGTTATGAGGTTTTTAATTTTGAAAGCTTTCAAGATGACTTCCGGCTTCCATTATGTGTATTTTCAATATATACATTATATATTAGTAGTATGTTTAAGTAGGCTGAGGGCAATGCAAAGTGCCGGGTAGGTTGTAAGCTGGAAGGAACAAAAATAATAAATCGAAATGGAACTTAGAATGACACCCTAAACCTACTCCCGAATTCTCAGTAGCCCCTTACGTCTACAGTGACGTTCTGCCTTGTTTGGGGTGAAATATCATTAAAAAAAAAAAAACTTGGTACAATAATTTTGTTAGTGTTAAATGAGAAATCATATTCCCTCTAAAGACATTTCTATTTTTAAAGGGAGATAACTTTTAATGTAACTTGAAATTATCTGCCCTTGTCAAGAGACATTGAATGAGGATTATCAGCTTTAGGCGAGCGATTTGAAGCAGAATTATCTGCCCTTGCTAAAAACATGCATTTATGGAAGAGATCCCATATAGACGCTACAGACATGGTGTTGAATTATCAATTTTGTCGGACTGTTAAAACATATTTTAAGGGTTATCTCCCTTGTTCTATTATTATTTGGGAACCAGATTAACCCTTGTAAGATTTGGGTTATCTGCCCTTCTTTTTGTTGTTGTTGGTCTGTTGTAAAATAAACGCACGACGCGCGTGTAAACCTACAAAATGTGTTTGTCTTAACTGAATTGTCCTGCCATGAAGAATGTCTGAATGTTGCTGAGATCAAAAGGTATGTCTCACATTCGTGTGAACTTGGCTTTATATCGATAATAATTATCAACAAAGGTTATGGGCCCAGATGAACGCTCGATATAATTATAAAGCCACGTGTGACATTTTTTTTCGGCCATATTGAAATTCTCGTTCACGAAAGAAGTTTTGTATCGTTTTACCTTCACGATGGAAACAAAACTTGGTAATCTCGTACCGTTGAATGGGACAAATTACGCCACTTGGAAGATTCAGTGCAAAATGACATTAATTAGGGACGGATTATGGTACATAGTAAATGATACCGAAATCGTCCCCGATCCTAGGACAGATGCGATATTACACGGAAAGTATTTATCGCGGAAAGATCGCGCCTTGGCGACGATTGTTTTGTCAGTGGAACCGTCACTTTTGTATCTAATAGGGGATCCCGACGACCCTGCAGTGGTGTGGAAAAAATTGGCAGATCAATTTCAGAAGAAAACGTGGGCTAATAAATTAGCATTAAGGAGGCGCTTGTATTCCCTTAAATTGAAAGTAGGTGACTCTGTTCATAAACATATTAAAATAATGACAGAAATCTTTGAAGAGTTGTCAGTCATCGGCGATTCAATTGATGAGGAAGATAGAGTTGTACACCTCTTGGCTAGCCTCCCGGATTCCTATGACATGCTAGTAACAGCACTCGAAGCAAGTCAGGATGTGCCCAAATGGGTGTTAGTGACTGAACGACTGCTCTACGAAGAAACGAAAGTCAGAGAAAAGGAAAACACTGCTACTGACTCGAAAGCGATGACATCAAAACATCACACTTTTAAAAAGGGGCCCAAGTGTTATCACTGTGGAAAGAATGGACACATTAAACGTGACTGTCGATTGCTTAGTGAGGATGCAAAAGAAAGTTTTAAAAGGAACTATCCCAATAAGAAAGCTTTCTTCACTGGAAAAACACAAGGAAAATGTAATGGTTCTGAAAACGATTACGTTGTTGGACTATTTGCACACCATGCGTTATTATCTAATAACAAAAGGAGCGAATGGATTGTGGATTCTGGAGCAACTTGTCACATGTGTCATGATGTGAAGATGTTTATACATTTCCGGAAATTGGATTTAGTAGAGGAAATAACACTTGGGGATGGACGCTCGGTTGAAGCATTAGGAGTGGGAACAATAGAACTGAACGTGAGTGTGCCAGACGGTAAACAGCAAAGATGTAGACTGTATGAAACACTTTATGTTCCCAAACTATCGTACAACCTATTGAGTGTGTCTAGGGCGACTAGATCTGGAAAGTCGTTCATATTCACTGAATCAGGATGTCGACTTCTTGATGAAAAACAGAGGATAGTAGCTGAGGGTTCAAAAATTGGAAATGTGTACTATTTGAACTGTAATGAAAAACAAGAAGCAGCTCATGCAGCATCTACATGTTCAGGTGGTAACACAAAGGAGGAGATCTGGCATCGACGTTTTGGTCATCTTGGTGCGGGGAATTTGCAGAAACTAGCAAGAGATCAGCTGGTGACTGGCCTCGACTATGATGTGACAAAGAGTATTAACTTTTGTGAACCATGTGTGGATGGCAAACATCATCGTTCCTCATTTCCAAAATCAGGTGGAAGGCGAGCTACACAACTACTCGGAATTGTGCACAGCGATGTTTGTGGAAGGCTAGAGGCAAAATCGCTTGGTGGAGCCGAATACTTCCTCACATTTATTGATGACAAATCAAGATTTGTGTGGATATATGTGCTTAAACACAAGGGAGAAGTTTTTGCAAAATTCATGGAGTGGAAAACCATGGTGGAGAATTCCAGTGGACAAAAATTAAAAACCTTACGCACTGACAATGGCGGGGAATACACTTCAAGAGAGTTTGAATGTTACCTAAAGAAGGAGGGCATACACCATGAACGCACTGTTTCCAAAACACCAGAGCAAAATGGAGTGGCTGAAAGAATGAATCGGACGTTGGTGGAAGCAGTGCGAGCAATGTTGTCGGACTCGCAGCTGCCTAAGAAATTTTGGGCAGAAGCTTTATCAACAGCTGCATACGTACGAAACCGAAGCCCAACAAATGCAGTACAAGGAATGACACCATACGAGGCTTGGAAAGGCTACAAACCAGCTGTGAACCATTTACGCATTTTTGGGTGTAGTGCTTATGCCCACATACCAAAAGATGAAAGATCCAAAATGGATTCTAAAGCGAAGAAGAGCATCTTTCTCGGATATGGTATTGGAGTCAAGGGTTATAGACTTTATGATACAGAAAAGTTAAGAGTCTTCCATAGCAGAGATGTCATCCTTAATGAATCGGCATCCATTGGTGAACAAGAGAGAGAGGAAGTTGGAAACCAACCTCTAGTGAAAATTGACTGTCATAACGTCAGTGATGATGATGATGATGATGACAATTCACAAGTGGCAACAGGACCACGAAGATCACTAAGGATTAGGAAAGCTCCAGATCAGTATGGTGAATGGGTCTACATTGCTCACAGATTGAATGACCCATTAACGGTGAAAGAGGCACTTTCTAGCCCTGAGAAAGACAAATGGATGAAAGCAATGGAAAGTGAAGTTGATTCACTACATACTAATAAAGTATGGGACCTTACTGTCTTACCCAGTGGACGGAAGGCTATTGGTAGTAAGTGGGTGTTCAAACAAAAATATGACGCTGATGGAAACATGGGACAATATAAAGCTCGACTGGTAGCTCAAGGATTTCTTCAGAAACATGGAGTTGACTACGACGAGACCTTTTGTCCAGTAGTGAGGTTCGAATCAGTGCGAACTGTCATTGCATTAGCAGCAAAACATGACCTGAACCTGCATCAGTTGGACGTAACCACTGCATTTCTTAATGGTGAGCTGAAAGAAGACATCTATATGAAGCAACCAGAAGGATTTAAGGTCAAAGGCAAAGAACACCTTGTCTGTAAATTAAAGCGAAGCATCTATGGCTTGAAACAATCATCAAGATGTTGGAATGAGGCACTGAATACTCAGCTAAAAAAGATGCATTTCAAGCAATTGGAAAATGACCCGTGTATCTACACACTCTCCTCGGGAGGAGAGATCTTCATAGCTGCAGTGTATGTTGATGATATCATTCTGGCATGTAAGTCTTTGACACGTATCCAAGAATTTATCAAAAGAATCTCCGAAAGTTTCAACATCAAGGATATGGGGAAACTACATAGTTCCTTGGGTGTTAAAATCGCTTATCCAGATTCAGGGAAGATATGGATCGGACAACCAGCATACGCAGCAGAGGTTTTGAAAAAATTCCAAATGGAAAATTCAAAACCTACATCAACTCCAATTGATCCTGGTGCAAGGTTAACTAAAGCTGTTAAAGAAAACGAGCTAGTCAACCAAGAATTGTATCAATCAGCAGTTGGAAGCCTGCTGTATCTGTCAACAAAAACAAGACCTGATATTGCCTATGCTGTCGGCAATGTAGCAAGATTCTGCTCACAACCTACCATGGAACACTGGAGGTCTGTGAAACATATCATGCGTTATCTAAATGGCACGCGGAACTATGGGTTACTGTATGACAGGGAGAATGCAACAAATCTGATAGGATATTCAGATGCAGACTGGGCTGGTGACTTGGATGACCGTAGGTCAACCTCAGGCTACCTGTTTAAATTAAGTGGAGCGGCTGTCAGTTGGAAAAGTAAAAGACAGACTTGTGTTGCATTGTCTACAGCTGAAGCGGAGTATATGGCATTGGCAAGTGCAGCACAGGAGGCAGTATGGATGCGACATCTTCAAAGTGGTCTCAATGAACCCTTGGTTGGACCGACACTCATCTACGAGGATAACCAATCCACAATATGTATGGCAAAGAATCCACAATATCATGGAAGGGCGAAGCATATTGATATTAAGTTTCATTACATTCGAGAGCAAGTTGAGATGGAAACAGTTGAATTGGAATACTGTCAAAGTAAAGACATGATTGCTGATGTGCTGACGAAGGGACTTGTGAGTGCTCAATTTATTAAGCTTAGAGCACTGTTAGGTGTTAGGGAAGTCATGGAACAGTCTGACAGCAATTGAGGAGGAGTGTTGAATTATCAATTTTGTCGGACTGTTAAAACATATTTTAAGGGTTATCTCCCTTGTTCTATTATTATTTGGGAACCAGATTAACCCTTGTAAGATTTGGGTTATCTGCCCTTCTTTTTGTTGTTGTTGGTCTGTTGTAAAATAAACGCACGACGCGCGTGTAAACCTACAAAATGTGTTTGTCTTAACTGAATTGTCCTGCCATGAAGAATGTCTGAATGTTGCTGAGATCAAAAGGTATGTCTCACATTCGTGTGAACTTGGCTTTATATCGATAATAATTATCAACACATGGTCTAGCGAACAATAATCAAATCCACTATCATCATAGTTGAATCATCCATTGTATTATGCTTTAAATAAATAATTGAAAATGTTTATCTTTCAAGAATCGTTTCCATCTGTTTTATTTTTACATTGTTTGGTGTCTCATCAGTCACATAACCATCACATCACATTAGCCAAAAGTTTATCCATGTTGATAACTTTCTGGTCTTCTTGGTTAGAGCATCTTGATTTCGTAGCTATCAGCTCGAATTTAGATGTAATACGTTTTCCCCCTATCCTCATTTTATAAATAAACTAGAAGAACACCCGTCCCAGGACAGGTAAAATTAATTCCACGGACAGAATAGTTTTGCACCACTTTTATGTTTCCTCACGAAGATTAAAATTAATATATAATACGACTAAACCTTATATCTAGAATCCTTATTCCAATTTTAATTAAACTCCATTACATGATTTTTATCATCGAAAATGTCTAAAATTCAAAGTATAAGCTAAAGAGGTCTTAAGAAGAAATTCAAATTTAAGTAATCTTTCTTAATTGGTGTCTAATGACTATAGATCAAATTTAATGTAAATCTGAAATATTTGAATTTTAAAATAGGAGGTTGTGCCCATATTATGCCCCCTAAAAACCCTTTAAAATATTCCAAAGAAACTGAAATTTGTGGAATATTTATTAATTGATGTCTAATACCTATTGTTAAAAGTTCACAAAATCGGAGGTATTTGAATTTTCACGAAAGGCTCCCCTCCCCTTTTTGTCCCTTTGAATAAAACTAAATATAGCTCACATTACTCATCTTCACACCTAGCATTTGTGTTCTAAAATTCATAATGATCGGTTAATTAGTTTAGAAATCAATCCTATAAATAGTGTGATGTGTTGAGGGCAACATGGGACTCATGATGATAAAAAAAATAAACAAATACAATATTCAGTTTAGTAGGCTTGAAACGGAATATAGATAAAAAGTCAAAACAAAGCGATCTGTGAAAAATATAAACATGCGTGCGGCAGTATGTACACACGGCTGGGAGAGAAGGAGAGTGAAGCACGCATAATGCATCAAGCTGTCTGTCCATGCCCTATTGTGTGCGTGTGTGCATATAACAGAAAAAGAGAGATATGGGTAAAGAGTAACGAAGAGTGTGTGGCTTTAACTGAACTTTGGTTGATAGTTCTTTCTTTCTTCTTCCTTACAGCATGCCTTCAGAGGAGTAAGAGCGAGGACGCGAGGGTGATGTTTGCGAGTAAACAGAGGGGGAAGAGAGAGAAAAATTGGAAGAAAATTGGCAGACGAGGCTTAAGGGGCTTGGCGCCGAATTTATGGCAGTCGAACGGGGGGGGGGGGGGGGGATATTGAATCGAAAGTTGTGTCCGGAGAAAAATTGCGACGAGATAAAATAAGATTGGTGAAACGATGAGCAATGAGAGAAACGAGATGATAGAATCAACAGAAGAGGAATCTTGTCGTGAAAAGGAAAAAATATGTATTCAGTAAGTGGACTTTGAAGATCAGTATATGAACACGTTTGAAGTTGTTCGGAGGAACTTTATCCATATGAGAAGAGACAATATTCAGTGTTGTTGTTTGCGTTGATTTTCGATCTTTTTTGTTATGATATAAAATTTGACTATTCATTTTTTTAATCATTGCCTTGGGTCTGTCCCCCCCCCCCCCCACACACACACACCCAATTGTCCCATCTGTGTATTCCACAGTTACCCATATCGCAGAACTCAAGGGATTCCCTTTTGAGCCAAACTTTTTGAGCCAAACTTTCCTATAAAATATAAATATTAATTTGGAACGTCTGGATAATGATACAGACATAGCATTATTATTAGCTGGGTCGTAACAATAAAAATAAATAAACATATACATATACCTTATTTTAATATAAATAGAGATAAAATAAAACCCACACAAATAAAAATATGAAGGTGAGAATAAAACTAAAAATAAAATTGACCTAAATTTGTCTATTTTGATTTCAGTCCGTGACTTCTTGTCGAAAGCCATGGCAGGATTTATATCACACGTCTCCTGTGAAACGCTGACCTTGCTCAACACTCAACCCATTGCCTGTGAAATGTTACACTTGGCTGTCGTGTCACCCAAATGTACGAAAGACGATTTTGAGATGAAAGATTGTAATATTTTCAGCCTTCGAGAAAGAGGACATTATATTCTGGATGCCATTGTTGATATTGTGAAAAGTTTAGAGTGGAAACAGGTCTGATTATTATTATTATTGTTATTATTATTATTTGTACTCACTAGGAGTTATCACACAAGTCATCGTCAATGGTTGCTCATCGACAATAACCAGTGGTGTTCCCTGGAGTCTGAGTGACAACAAGCCTCCCCAGATTTCCAGTGCTCTCCACCTATTTTTGATAGCCACCACAAATGACCTTGCGGTATCGCAACAGCCGCCTACCATTGATTTCTCACTGGCAACAACCATTGGTCTCCTCTGGGATTTGGGTGGCAATAAGCCTCTCTAAGGTCCCAGCACTCTCCATACTCTTCCAGTGGAGGTCTGGTTAGTGCTCTCCCTCCTCGATCTTCCCATCCTCCTTGACCCTTCACGCCTATTTTGTGGGGTATCAGCCGACGCTGGTGCAATCATTTTTTTTTGGGGGGGGGGGTCACTTTATGAGATTTCTTGCAGTTTTTGTTCCTTGGGTTCATGTGGTGGTGTTCTTCTTGTGGTTCCGTTTCCTTAGTTTCATGTGATGGTGTTCTTTCTATGGCTTTGTTTTCTTTCTATTGCAACTTCCAGGTTAGCTTTCACAGTTTACGTGGGTTATTTTCCGCTGTTTTCATCATTGCCGTCCATTGATTCCAATTTCACCTAGTCTTTTTGCCAGGTTTTTCGGGACTGTTTCTAGTGCTCCAACGATTATTGGCATTATATTGATTTTCTTCATGTTCCAGACCCTTTCAGTTCTCTGGCAAGTTCTGTCCATTTGCTTCGTTTTTTTTATCTCTTTGATCTTCACCCTGTGGGCTGCTGGGAGGGCAATATTTACGATCTGGCAGAATTTTTCCTTCTTGTTGATTATTATGAGATCCGATCTCCTTGCTTGGATGAGTTTATCTGTTTGTACCCACATGCCCCAGAGGATTTTGTAATTTTCGTTTTTTAGTACTGCCTCCGGTTTGTGTCTGTACCGTTTATCTGCATGTTCGAAATGCAGTCGTTTGCATAGTTCCTAGTGTACTGCCTTCCCCACACAGTCGTGTCTGTTCTTGTATTCTTTTGGGATAGTTTGTTACATTCACTTATTATATGATTTATCGTTTCATCTCTTTGTCCACAGAGTCTACCGTTGTTGTTTTCTTGGGTTTTGTCTATCTTAGCTTTGATATAGTTAGTTCTGATCGCATTGTTCTGTCCTGATATCAGTAGTGATTCCATTCCTCTGTTTAGATGTCCTTTTCATAGCCATGTCCGGGTGTTTTCGTAAGTCTCTTCTATTGTCATTCTTATAAATCGTCTGCGTAGCTGTTTCTCTTCCCACTTTTCTTTTCTCGTTTTGTTTCTCGTTTCTCTGTTCCTTGTACTGTTCATTTTGACAGTGTCTCCTGCTGCGGTGATTAGCCTTTCTTTCCTTTTGTGTGTCATTCACACAGTCTTCTATACTTACCAGTCCTCTTCACTCTTCTCTCCTTTTCACGTAGAGTCTGTCAGTATCATCCTTTGGATGTAATGCATTGTGCATGTTCATTAGTTTCCTAGTCTTCTGGTCAAGATGCCTCAGTTCTTCTTTGGTCCAGCTTATGAATGGTTCAGAATATCTTACTAGTGATACTGCCCAGGTGTTTATTCCTTTTACTAGATTTCTACAATATAATTTCGTTTCTAGGAGTTTTGTTTTTCTTTTCGGGTATTCTTTTTCAACCTTTTCCTTCATTTCTGTTGATTTAATGGTATCTGCTTTCAAAACTCCCAAATATTTAGAGATATCATCTTTGCCAAGTGCCCTCATCTTCTCTTGGTTGCGCAGTCTCTCCCCCCCCCTCCTCTGATGTCTCCAGTTTCCCCTTTTAATTTCTAACAGTGCACACTTTTCCATTCTGAATTCCATTCATCAGCTTTTCCACTTCCTTTTTGATTTTTACAAGTAGCTTCAGGTCGTCCATATACATGAGGTGGTTTATTCTTTCTTCTGTGTCTGTAAACTTATATCCGGCATCACATTTCCTGAGTATATTGTTGAGTGGAATCATGGTTATGATAAACAGTAGTGGTGATAGAGAGTCTCCTTCGAATATGCCTCTCTATATTCTTAGCTCAGTTAGGTATTGTCCTCCAGCTGTCTCTATGTTCCCATTGCTTTCCTTATAAGATTGGTAATCTTGTCGGATATTTGTAGTGAATAAATGTAATATAATGGTGAGTTTAGTAGCCTGTAATGCATGTGGTTATTTTCCTATTCTTCAAGAAGGTACAGGGGAAAAATCGTCTTAACTTTATATATTAGATGTATTCAGTTAAAAAAAACGTTTTAGACTTACTCGAAATTCGAACTCGGGCATTGACATCGCAAAATTACTACTTTAGTAATATGTACTTTGCCTTTTCCTTTTTTGTCAACCAATCACATGATTCTATTTGCACAACACTCCCAAAACACCATAACTTTTTATATAGATTAGGAGTTTTCTCACAAGTTATTTCCTGGAAGTCTCTTCAGATTTCCAGCACTCTCTGCCTCTTTCGATAACTGCTGCAAATCATTTTTCATTATAGTAACAGCCGTTTACCATTGATTTCTCGCGTACAATGACCATTGGTCTTCTCTGGAATTTGAGTAGCAATAAGCCTCCGCAAGATTCCAGTATTCTGCGCACCTTTCCAGTGGAGGTCTGGTTGGTGCTCACCCTCCTCGGTCTTTCCATCCTCCTTGACCCGTCACAACCGTTTTGTGTGGTATCAGCCGAGCCGAGGCTGGTGCCACCATGTGCGTGTGTGTATGTTGTTAATTTTTTTTTTTGGGGGGGGGGGGGTCACTTCATGGGATTTCTGTCAGTTTCAGTTCCCTTGTGCTCGTGTGATATTATTTCTATATCTTTTGTTCTATTTCTATTTCAACTTACCTGTGGTTGGTTGGCATTATTTGGCTATGTGCATTGGTTTCTGCAATCCAAGATTTTCCTTACGATTTTGACTATTTTCATTATTGCCATGCATTGTATGGTCTCAATCTTCCCTTTGATTCCAATTTTTCCTCGTTTTTTCCATGCATTGTATGGTATCAATCTTCTCTTTGATTCCAACTTTTCCTCGTTTTTTCCATGTTTTTAAGGACTGTTCCTAGTACTCCTAGTGATTTTCTTCATGTTCTATATTCCTTCAGTTCTCTGGCATGTTCCATGCATTTGTTTCGTTTTTCTGTTTCCTTGGTCGTCACCCTGTCAATTGCTGGGATGGTGAAATCTACGATTTGGCAGGTTTTTACCTTCTTATTGACTATTATCATGTCTGGTCTCCTTGCTTGAATGCATTTGTCTGTATTTATTTATTTATTTTTTAACATAGTTGAATGCATACTAGAATTGTCCGCAAGGACCCCTGGCGCAGAACTATATTAGTAAGTATCGCAAAGAAACATGAGTACATATAGTGAAATTATGCTTCGGAATTTTTTAGATGAGGGTTGGTAATTCGTAGAATTTGGTATATTCGGACTACTGTTCTAATCTTGGGTGTTTTTATCACAATGTTTCGGCCGATGTAACCGTTGACTTTCTTCAGGTGTACTCTGTCGAACTCGGGAATCTGGACGGAATTTAGAATGGAACCCTTTATTTAATCCACGGAGGTAGCATTCATACTAGAATTGTCCACAAGGACCAGTGGCGTAGTGGATATAGTACTAAGTATAATTCAGTTCTAAGTGACAGTCATCTGAGGGTTGAAGGTTCAATCCTCAGTGCAGGCGATACGAAGAATTGCGAATTACTGAAGACTTCTTCCCAGTCATGGCAGATGGAACAAGCGCATGCTACCCTTGTAGATTTAATAAAGGGTTCCGTTCGAAATTCCGTCCAGATTCTCGAGTTCGATAGAAAGATTCCCGATTTCGACAAGGTTCACCTGAAGAAGGTCGGAGGTTACATCGCCCGAAACGTTGTGATAAAAACACGCAAGATGAGAACAGTAGTCCGAATATATCAAATTCTACAAATTTATTTATGTCTTGATAGAACAACCAAAAGTAAAGTTATGAAGAAAAGAGGCAAAAAGTGTTGAAATGGTCGAGACGAAGAAAGTGTTGTTTTTGTGTGGACTTGTGAGTGAGTTCATGAAATTGTGTCTCAGTAATCACTATATTTTAGTATTCCATGGCTGTGATTGTGTTGTTTGTTGAGATACCAGTAGCCAAGAGGCCATGGCCAGAGTTTGTTTTCCTGCAAGAAGTCTGTGTAGTAGTGTTATGACAGACAAGGGTTCCAGTGGCAAGTTGTGTCTCTCACTCTTTCTCACTGGCGACAGCGTTTGGGTTCTCGCTTATATAGTCAATGTGAATAGGTGCTTGGCTTCTATGGTAAACTCTTTCTGATTGGTTGAAATCCGTGTTTTAATAGAATTGACCAATCAGTATTAAGTATTTTAACCAAATAAACATTGAATATCTTAGAGATCGTTTCTCTGGCGTTGTTACTGCTAGAACAGGAGTTGCACAGACGTATGATGAGAAATAGTCTATAAAACAACATATGCAGAAGACATTTCCTACGTATTCTACAGGAACTATTAGCTCCTGACAGACGGCATTAGCTGTTATAAATGTAGAACGAGTGCTTCTATTTTTTAATTTAAGAATATTTTTCTTTTAAAACACAAAACATTATTTTTAGACTTTGATTTCATAATCTGATACGTCTGTTTATGTTTTTATCCAATCAGGTTGTCGTATTTGTCGATGACGAGACAACGGAAACGGGAACGCAGACCCTGTTTCGAATGTTATCAGCAAAATTCATCAGAGTAAAAGCTTACAGACTGCGAGATGATATAAACAAAACGATGTTGGCGTTTAAGAGAGACGTACGTTCATTACCACCCGACAAAGTCCCGGCGAATTATTTGCTTTTACTAAAACCTGATTTAGCATTGTTCGTTCTGGAAAGGGTGAGTACTTTTAGTTGATGTATATATAGAAATATATATATATATATATATATATGTAATATATATTCTTCTTCTTTTTCTCCTTCCCCTTTTTCTTCTTCTTCTTCTTCTTCTGCTTTTTCTTCTACTTTTTCTTCTTTTTCTTTTGCTTTTTCTTCTTCTTCTTCTTCTTCTTCTTCTGCTTTTTCTTCTTCTTCTTCTTCTTCTTCTGCTTTTTCTTCTTTTTCTTCTTTTTCTTCTGCTTTTTCTTCTTCTTTTTCTTCTTCTTTTTTTCTTTTCCTTCTGCTTTTTCTTTTACTTCTTCTTTTTCTTCTTAATTTAATTTTTTTGTTTTTGTTTTTTTTGTTGACTGCCAGATTGCAATTTTTAAGGATCACAGAAAATGAAAATTCTCAGCAAATTAAAGGCTAGACGTTAGTTACATCATAAAAATAAATAAATAATTTATTTTACTTTATTACAGGCAAATGAATTGCATCTAATCAACAAAAAGACATTCTGGGTTGTGGCATCTTATGACACAAACGCCTTTTTCGATAACAGCACAATCCTGACCAACTTGAATGGAAGCAACATTCTGTTGTTGCGGAAGACATGGAATCAACGCCAAAAGAATCGATGTAGTGACTACCAGATTGGGACAAAACCGAGGCTATCAGTACGTACTTCTTAAGAATGCATTTTTTAATTATTGTTGTTATATAATGGATGTATGTATGTGAAGAACGATTACATCAGCTAGTATAAATTTGGTATCTAGGTGGACCAGTGCAAAATCTTGACACGAAAATCTGGGGAACAAGTTCGCTCTCGGACTAAAAATATACACATACCTAAACTTTGACCCCCTCCCTGATCTCTGATTTAACAGGTGCGTCACAATCGTGGGAACGAGAACAGAAAGAAGTTTTTAGTCAGTCCGTGTTTTGGAAGCGTGGTGCACGGATGCAAATTCGAGATGTAAATCAGAAAAAAAGAAAATGGGAATTTAATTCCTAAAAGAGTGATAGGAGTTGATTGCTCCTTCCTATCTCCATAACGAAGTAGATCTAAGTTAAGAATAACAGTTTGGCCTCTTTTTCAAAACTAATGAAGGTATGAACTTTATAATTATGATGAGAAAAATCTCTCAAATAAAGACCAGTTAAATTTTATGCCGGATTCGCCTTTTTCCTCTCTGCATGGAAAGTTTTAATTACAGACCCTAGATGATCACAATGATGACGGCGAAGGCAGTGCACTGGACGATGATAATGATGGAAAGGAAAGCAACGCACGGCTATGATGATAGTGACGGCAATGATGTCGGCGACGGCGATGGGTGGCAGTATACAGAAAGCTATGTAAGACCAGAGAACATTTTGAAGTAAGGAACTTTGACTTAGAGAACGTGTTTTAATAAACCAATAAATTACATTGTTATGGATGAGGCCTACCCCAAAACTTGGCTCAAAGAGTTTTCTGGTGGCATCCTAGTTTGACTACTAAAAAGAGAATCTTCTTAGAATTTCTGTTATATGAGTATTTACTTCTCAAATCATTTTATGGAATTAAAACCATATCTTTGTTGAGGCTGCTGTGTGTCGTTCATCTAGTGTGATTCCACCCGACTGAGTACAGTTGTCGTTGCGTGCATGTGTTGTTGCCTTCTTTTCACGAACGAGGACTCCCCCCCCCTCTTAATTTGTTGCTTGTTTTGGGAGTTGAAACAAAAGGCCACCGAGGAATTATCCTGCAATTAATCCAAACTACATTTGAAAATGTAAAATATATATTTAACATTTGAGAGAGGGTGAAAGAGAGAGGGAGAGGGAGGGAGAGAGAAAGAAGTTTTAATTCTCCTATTTTATTGTTCATGTGTCTGGGCAACGCCGAGTAACCGTGCTAGTCTGATATAAAATAAGGTTAAGCGCATATATATAATTCATAGAAAAGATATGAGAAAAATTTTTGATTTATGTTTCAAGTATTTCAAGTAGTGAACACGCTCTCTCTCTCCATATATATATATATATATATATATATATATATATATATATATATATATGCATGTTTGAACTAAGGTTGAACATACATCTGACGAAGGGAAGTGTTCCCGAAATATCATACCGTACAAAGCTTCCATCAGACCATGCTGATGCAAATAAGATATAATATAATGTAAATAGATTAATATATATATATATTTATTTTTTATTAATTAATTTATAAATTAATTTTTTTGCGTACATAAAAGGAAGACATGGACACGAGTTTCTGACTATGAGCCGTCATCAGCATGATTAACCCGGGCAGGGATCAAACCCTCGATGTAAATATTCGTAGTCTAGCGTTTTACCCCTAGACCAGAATAACTAGCCACATTTTATGCTCGACTTTTTATCGCCTATAATGTATAATGTTATGCTGACAATAACAAAAATCAACACATATATATATATATATATATATATATATATATATATATATATGTATATATACGTTAATTTTTGTTATTGTCAGCGTAACATAGTATTACTATTTTTTTAAGGAATAAAGCCCTACCAACAACAGAGGGCAAATCAACCTTTTTGTTTCTCATGTCTTGAAAGAAAGAGAGAGAGAGAGAGAGAGAGAGAGAGAGAGAGAGAGAGAGCTTTGAACGAAATTTTGTAATAAAAATTTTTAAAAGTTTCAGGACGTTTAAATTGTACAGATCGGTAGAAAATTCAATTTTAATGCATTTGGTAAAAGTTATTTATTGTATATATATATTTTTTTTCTTTTCTATTTCTCGGCAGTTAACTATACTGCAATTTTACAGAAAGGCTCTACAGAAAACTAAGTAGCAAAAGAACAGTAAATAGTCAAAGAACACGAAATAGTCAAAGAACAGTAAATAGTCAAAGAACAGTAAATAGTCAGAGAGCACGAAATAGTCAAAGAACAGTAAATAGTCAAAGAGCACGAAATAGTCAAAGAACAGTAAATAGTCAAAGAACAGTAAATAGTCAAAGAACACTAAGTTCTAGTTCGTGTTCTTCTTTTGTCCCGTGACTTTCTTTTCATTTCTTTGTACCTTTTTTTTTTTTCAGTTGATCAAGGTTTACATCGTCGATGCCGTGATGATGTTTGCCAACACGGTAGCTTCTATTCTGAGGCGAAGAAATCTGGACTACGGAGAAAATGATTTAGATTTAAAAGAACAACTTAGTTGGGAGATACGCAAGGTCAGTGATCAAAAACGTATATCGCTCTCTCTCTCTCTCTCACTCTCTCCCTCCTTTTGGCCATGTGACGTCACATTCGTTTCTATTAATCCCCACAGTAATAATCCTATCCTGACTGCAGCTCAGTCGAGGACTTTCTATATAATAACAATAGAGTAGAGAAAGACTAGCAATGTCTCTTCTGTGAGAAATAGGCTGGAGAGAACAGAACTGATCCTTCCTCACTAGATTTGGAAGTTTAGTTTGAACTCTGTCAAGGCAAGAAACAGTTCTTTGGGCGGCATCCCAAGATGTGGAAGGAGCACTTGTATTACTACGGCACTGACTTTAGTATCAGTATTATTTTGATATTTATGAATATTGCTAACCTTTCTAGACGTACCCGTGATCCGTTGGGTCATAACCACTTTCACTATTTATTCTACTTGATTCATTCGAAAATTCATGAACTGAGATTTAATCGAAACTAATCGAATATCGATTTGTTGATATTATCTATTCTACTATCGGTCCTTCCAATTGTCAAATCTATTTTAGCATTCAGTAGAGATGGCGTGTAATACACTCATTAGGCTCTGGTCAGTCTTTACCAATCGTCATCAAACAACACTTTGTGTCGTTTACATAGGGAACATAAACAGATGCTGTAACAATAGGCAATGGCTGAATCCTTAGAAAATGACCTCCAGTCTGTAGTGGAATAGGGTAAAAAATGGATGGTAACTTTTAATGCCGCAAAGACAAAGCTACTTTCCTTCAATAACTACAAGAAACCTCTTCAACCACCGATTGTCATGGAAAATAACACCCTACCTGAGAGTCCATCATTCAAACTCCTCGGCCTAACTTTCACAGATAACATGAATTGGAATAAATACATTGAAAATATTGCCAGGGCTGCTGCAAAGAAAGTGGGATCCCTCTACCGTGCTAGTAAACTTCTCACACCTGACATTATCTTATATCTCTACAAAGCCACCATCCGCCCATGCATGGAGTATTGTTGCTATATATGGGCTGGTGCATCATCCACTAGTCTCTCCCTCTTAGACAAGGTCCAAAAAATAGTCGCCAACTTGATAGGTCCTTCACTATCCACCAAGCTCCAGCCCCTATCCCATCGCCGCAATGTTGCTTCCTTGTGCCTGTTTTACAAGTACTTCAATGGATTGTGCTTTGGTGCCCCCACAACGTAAATTCACTAGACCAACCCGACAATCTGCCAAATCCCATCCATTCACTGTGGGAGTCCCCAAATGCCGAAGAGCTTTCTACTCCAAAAGCTTCTTTCCTTGTGTTACTGGCCTCTGGAACTCGCTCCCTGTTTTCCTGATGGTATTGACATGCAGAAATTTAAAACTAATGTAAACAGACATCTTGCTGCGCAGCTCCCAATTTAGGTTGACTCCAAAAAAAAACTTTCACTCTTTTTCTCAGTAGCCCCTTACGTCTACAGTGGCGGCCTGCCTTGTTTGGGTTGAACTATGTTTAAAAAAAAACTATGTTAAAATATCTGCAACACATGTGTAATATATAAAGATACGGCTGAAATCAGGAATTAAGGGATGACATGTGATGTGTAGCAGTTTTCCTACAAGCTGACATATTGTTTAAATATCAATGACTTCTTAGTTGCCTGCTGATTGGTTCAAGCAATCTACTTCCTCCTTGGTTTGATCAATCAGTGGCCTTCTCTTAGGCGAATCTCAGATGACTAGCATAACTATATAAACACTTGATCGTCATCCACTCTTTCTCTTTTCATTCTGCGGCACGAGAAGCCTCTTCTCTCTTTTTCCTTCTTTGGCACCGCCAAACACCCCCCCCCCTCTCTCTCTCTCTGGGGACGCAACAGACATTTTCCCGGGCCTAGAAGACAAGAAGCCAAAATGGCTACTGCCTCATACACGTGGACTTGATATAACACACACACATATAATTGCTTACATGTGAACTTTCACACCGGTGTACAGACACACATACTTGCATACACATATGGACACATCCTGACACTGTAGCCGGTGTACAAATATTCAACAATACAAAGAATTCTTTTTCCTTTTTTGTTCACGTACTAATGAAGACGACCCAATAAAGTTGTTTTATGTATCAGAAATGGACGTTTATCAACTATATGTCTGAAATGATCGTCGTCCATGGTGGAAAAAGCCGGCAACCTCATTTCTATTTCAGTAGTGGATGTCAGTAAAGATTTCAAATAAAGGGAGATAACTTTTTTTAACTAACTAAAAAGACCATGACGCACTATTACTGTTTTTTTAATGCTGCAAACCGGATATATACCAGCTCGCCGATGGTTGAGTGAGATATTGACTATTAGCTAGTATCTCAGACTTCTCTGTTGTTATCTGCTTCAAAACTCAGACTCAGCCTGTAGCCTGACCTGTGTACCCTCGTGGGTAGACAGCGGCTACTGATACAGACTCTGATGCAATAGTCGGAGACGGTTTTAAATCCACAAAATAGAGTCATATATATATAATAATAATAATAATAATAATAATAATAATAATAATCCAGGCAAGGTAAACATCCACAGGATAGTAATCAAAAGAATTTTAACCGGGCTTATAAAAAGTGCTCAATATCAAATAGAGCTTTTATATATGATTATTTTTATTTACACAGATATGTACAAAATCTGCGACACTGGCATGTCGATGTTATCGAGCAACAACTGTTATAAACTGAGATCTCATCAGGCAGAGTTAAAATCCGATCTTAACCTTAGATCATATTTGGAAAGCTTCTTTCCAAATATTACGTAAGTTCTCTCCCTTAGCAGATTGAACACTTTCTGAGACTTACTATGTTTGTAAATAAAATATAGGGTTTATTTCTCTCACATTTAATATGGCTGTCAGGGTGGCCGAATGGATAGGGATATTGGATTGGAGTTTACTAATAGTGATTCGGGTCCGAGATTTAAATCTTTTGATCAGCGGTACAGTTATATGAGCCATGCTGATAGTTGTTAGTAAACATGAAACGTATATGTCTGTGGATAATAAATATTTATTTATAAAAAATAATTATATATATATATATGATAAATCCAAGTATGATATTTACAAACTCTCAAACTTAATATAATACATGCTTATCACATGCATAAATACCAAGAAACGTCTTATATTTTGTTAATTTTTAGATAAATTCCACAGGTCTCTTCATACCAACGGCATTTGACGATGATGGTTTTAGTTCGAATACAGACTATGAGATGAGCAGCGTCTTCCTTATAGTTCGAGATGGTGTCGAACACGTGGTTGAAATGAAAGTCGCCTCTTGGAATCGAGAATCCCGCCTGAAAATATTTGGTGTCTTTTTTCCCAACAAAGAAATCGGATTTGGAGGGATCACATTCAAAGTTGGCATCTTTCTGGTAAAAATTATGTCTCCTTCTTTCTAACTCCCCCTCCCCTCTCTCTCTTATATACATTACCCCTCTTGTCATCTCCTTTTCATATTTATCTCTGTATATATAGGTATCAAATAAACCACTGTATATATAGGTATCAAATAAACCACTGTATATATAGGTATCAAATAAACCACTGTATATATAGGTATCAAATACACCACTGTATGTATAGGTATCAAAGACACCACTGTATGTATAGGTATCAAATACACCACTGTATGTATAGGTATCAAATAAACCACTGTATATATAGGTATCAAATACACCACTGTATATATAGGTATCAAATACGCCACTGTGTGTATACGTATCAAAGACAGCACTGTATGTATAGGTATCAAATACACCACTGTATATATAGGTATCAAATACACCACTGTATATATAGGTATCAAATACACCACTGTATATATAGGTATCAAATACACCACTGTATATATAGGTATCAAAGACACCACTGTATGTATAGGTATCAAAGACACCACTGTATGTATAGGTATCAAATACACCACTGTATGTATAGGTATCAAATACACCACTGCTTCACCTCGACTAAGCTTCTACTCAATAATACAAGCAAAATATTTGTCTACTGCATGAGTTTGTTTTTTATATTTTGTGATTTTTTACTTTTTTCCATTTTATTTTCTCTCTCTTTGTCTCTCTCTCTGTCTCTGTCTCTGTCTTTCTCTCTCTCTCTCTCTCTCTCTCTCTCTCTCTCTCTCTCTATTGAATTTATATTTGGATAATTTTGATTTATTTGTAAACTTTGTTTCTTGGGGTTTTTAAAAGAAATCTAAACATCGCGATATTTTCCAGGTTGAACCTTATACAATGATTAATGCTGGCAATTATACAGGACTTTGCATTATAATTTTAGATGAACTCAGCAAGGAACTCAACTTCCGGTTTGTCTTTTATTTATCTTTTAATTTTTATGTATTTATATTATTGAGATATTTAAACGGTCACAATCGTGTATTCTATTATAAATACATGTAAGGAGAAATGTTGTCTGTATATTCACAACTTCTTTCACTCAGCTCTTTTTCCATCAAATGTAAAAGTTAAGATTAAAATTTAAAAAATATCAACTACAAATCAAAAAGTTGCACTTAAAAACGATAAACTCCAAATTAAAAAGATCAATCTCAAATTAAAAAAGATGAACTTAAATTTTAAAAAATATCAACCAGAATTTGAATTCATAACCGCCAACGACATCGGCGCAGATACATGATAACAAAGAAATTTTATCAAAGAAACAAAAGGAAAAAAAGTTTGTTTATTTTTGATTTTATGGTTTTTTTGTTTATTTTTTTTATGAAAAAAAAATTTTTTTTTTAATAACACAATACTGGTCAACTCTGATGATGGAATATTATTCCGAAATTAATAAGATTAAAGTAAAAAAAAAAATTAATCTTGCATTGATAAAGGCTTCTATTTTCAATTTTATATATGTATCCACATATTACAGTAATTTAAGGGTTCCAAGCATGACCCTAAACTGCTCCAAACATTCTTGAACAAAGTGTTTGCCCCAACAAAATTCAAATTTCCTAGCCCTTTCTAGATATTTTTCTTTATTTCTTTTGTTTCTTCTTTTTCCTATCCTAAATCTCAACCCTATTAAATCCTCAAACTTTATGCATCCCAACTCGGTACTGGATATAGCCTCTAACAATATTCGGTAGTGAGGTCCATATTTGGGAGCTTTGGTGAATGTCGAGTCACTATTTTGTTTGCATTACTTCAAGATCCATTCCGACCCAGATGAGTGGTAGTACAAGCCAGAGTCCCATCTATGGTTTAAATAGAGTTGATTGTTTGCAGGCAAATTAATTTATAAATTTTTGAAGATACAGAGTGTTCTAACCCTAACCCTAACCGTAACCGTAACCCTAACCGTAACCTAAACCCTAACCATAACCCTAAACCTAACCATAACCCTATACCCTAACCCTCACCCTCACCCTAAACCCTAACCTTAATCCTAACCCTACCCCCCCCTAAAAAAACATGTCACCCATGAAAGCGTTAATAAAATTCACAAACCATTTTTGCACTCCAACTATATTTAGTACAAATAAACTTTAGTCTATGGCTGACTTGCCCACCAAGTTTCAGTTATGAATTCACAACAGTCTTTATTTTATCACTATGGTGGGACACTTTGATGATAATCTCATCAGTAATAGGTGTAATTCTGGGACTATACCCCCCCTCCATAAATTTTCATCTGTGTGGTTATCTTAAAGATAATAGCTGTCAAAACAATCCTCAAACTATTCCTAAACTGAAGAAGGTTATCGCAGCCGAAATCAGGGAAATGCTAACACAGGAGTGTGTCAGAGTTATCGAGAATTTTATACATTGAATACAGGTGTGCTTATCATTGAACTGAGATAAAAACAAAGAGTGTTGGGCATTCAGGACTGAAACTTGGCGGACAAGTCAGGCATAGATTGAAGTTTATTTGTACCAAATATGGTTGGATTGTAGGAAGGATTTTGAATTTTATTAACAATTTTATGGGTGGCATGTTTGGGGGTCACTTTGTATTAAGAACTTTCTTATTAAAACTTTCAACAAAAATTACTGAGTTTGTCATTAAATAACCCCAAACGGGTTGATATGCTGTTAAACAACCAAACCAAATGGCGATTTACAAATGTTGCATCACTCAAATCTCTTCAATAATAATAGAGCTCCAGAACCCTAGAAAACCGGCCCATTTAACATAATGGTAAGAGTGTTTGCTATTGGGGCGGAGACCAGGGTTCAATCCTCGGTTGAGTCATACCAAAGACTTAAAAATATAGTATTTGATGCCGCCTTGTTAAACACTCAGCATTATTAGGTGAGGATCAAGGGTAAGTGGAGTAATCCTGGATAAGGAGTGGTGCTCTCTCCTACACCTCGGTGTAGCAGCTTATAAAAAGGGAGCCTTTAGGTCGCCCTCGACTATGATCGACCACTTTACTTTACTTTTACCCTAGAAAAATCGGCCCATAAACTCTGAATTAAAGTTCAAGTTGAACATTCTTTCAAAATTTAAAAATTGTAAAGAATAATTTATTTAATACATCAAATGTGTTGATTTAGAAATAAAAAAATGTATTATAACTTAACAAATAAAAGCAAGAAAACTGTAGAAAAGAATTTTTTACGTTTTAAAAATATAGAGACAAAATATTATTTTAATGGTTTTATCATATTAGGATATTTGTTTTCATTATTCTTGGTATTTTTTAGATCAGTTCTTGATATTACATCAAAAGACCCACATGTTATGTAATGCATGCAGAGAGGAGAGAGCGCAAAGCCAGCAGCAACATTGCGAACTGGCTCATGTGCAAAACGAAAAATATAACAATATAAGAGTAACCTTTAAAACAGAAAACAGACACCTCGTACACAAATCAAGTGATTATATTCGGCCGCATTTGAAAAAAATAAATAAATAAAAGAGAACAAGAAATGAATTACTTTACTCTTTGACACCAGACAGATCAGACACTGAAAATAGAATTTTGATTTAGCTATTTTTGTCCCAATACAGAGTCCCCATTTTGGGGGAACTGGAACTCCCCACATTAAAAACTGACCTTGTGTCTAAAATCCCTCGTAGGAGAGGGGGTGTAAATAGAGACATTCAAAGATTATCTTTAATTGTAATAATTTAAAGAGAATAAAATTATTTTTAGAATTATGTATCACCGACTTTCTATAGAAATTATTTGAGGAGATTTTTTTAAAATACGTCTAAGTTAAGGTCATATTTTCGTAGTGTTGTGATTTCTTAAGAAAAGAAATAATTACTTGTATCTTATTTTTCTAGTTGAGCAAACATACTTTCAAATGGTTAGTTTTGCTAATAATGAGCTCAAGTGATTATTTAACCTCCCACAGAAAAAAAAAAGCCGCTATTCCACATACAATGCATCCCCTCATTTTACTGCCAATCCTGACCCTGACCTATTGGAGGGATGTAAAACACTTTGTTGGTTTGTATTCAGGCAAAAGCGAAACCGAAGAAGCACTGAAATAGGTGTCTTATTTGCCTAGTGATCGGAGAGAAAAGAGATGGATCCTAAAGTTTGTTTTGATCTACGCATGCACTCTGACTGCGTTTTTTTACCTTGTATGTTCGAATTCTGTCTGAAAGGTCAATCTCATATTGTTTTATTTTTCATTTGCACCTGCGACAGTCGAGCACAAGGCGGCTGTCTTTGAGCACTCTCCTCAGAGCATACATCATGTAGCAGAATGATTCGATCTAAAGTCACGAATAATCTTTAATCCTGTTACTTTTTAAAACTCTGTTATTTATTTGTATTCGTTTTTCGGACAGATACAACTTAATTCGATCTATGGATCGTGCATCGGGAACAAAGCAAGCAAATGGATCCTGGAATGGATTAATAGGAATGACCATGCGCCACGTAAGACCCCCCCCCCCCACACACACACACACATGCTGATATACAGAGTGTTTCATACGTTTGTGTTGATTTCTAAGGAACAGGAACTGCAAATGAAGAAATAGACGAGCTCACCTCTGTTAGACACTTCCAACAAATACTCAAGCAGAACGGATACCCCACAAACACTTAACGCCACCCTAGGACATCTAGAAAACAGCCACGATACACACTCTCTGAACATGTTTCCTAAAATTACTGCACTTTAATGACAACACTGCATCCGCACAGCCATCCGCAGAGAATACTTAAACATACAGCTTACACAACTCGGACCAATAATAAAACAACACCCATCCAAATACAGAGCACCACTCAACAGCACCTCCTGCACTCTACATAATTGCGACATGCATCCTTGGCAGGTGGAGCCAGCTTCCATCAAAAGATGATGTTTCTGGGGAATATTAAATTCACAAGTGTATATTCAGTCGCATATATATATATATATATATATATATATATATATATATATATATATATATATATATATATATATATCCCAGTCCGATAGTTTTTGCAGTGTTTTGCAGGGAGATTTGGCAGTCCTCCAACATACAGCACCTTGTATTCCCAAATATATATATATATATTTATTTATTTTGGTACAGAAAAATTAGTACAACATTCGTACCGTTGGTTTCAAGCACAGAAGGACTTAGCCATCTCTTCAGCTTCTGTTGTCATCTGACTTCACATTTCCGAAACAGATGACAACAGAAGCTGAAGAGAGCCGGATGGTTAAGTCCTTCTGTGTTTGAAAACGATGGTACGAATGTTGTACTAATATTTCTGTACCAAAATAAATAAATAAATATATATATATATATATATATATATATATATATATATATATATATATATATATATAGTAAATGTATTATATTTGTTTCTTTGAATGTTAATCCGTTGAAACTCCAGTGTTTATAAAAAGTGCTCAATAACAAGTAGAGCTGTTTTTGGTATAAATTTTTATTTATACAAACATTATTGGTTACATAAGTGCATACATGTTTCAGTTGTACTCTCCCATAGAGAGTCAACTTCTTCAGACCAAAATTTGAATTCCTCTTTTTGGTCTGAAGAAGTTGACTCTCTATGAGAGAGCACAACTGAAACATGTATGCACATATGTAACCAATAATGTTTGTATAAATAAAAGTTTATACTATATATATATACATATATATATATATAGCCCCGTTTACTAAGGCTGGCAACTCTGAGTGAATTTAATAACAAGCAGTACTACTAGCTTCATTGCGAGATCCAACATGGTTTGTTGTTATCGTTGATCACTCTTAGCTGCTTGCTGTAAATACCTGCCTACTTGGCATTTACAAAGTTAAATTCTTCCTAACTTCCGAGCTAATTTGTGGTGGTCAACGGGAAACACTCTTGACTGCGAATCAGTGGCGATTTGTGATCAGAGTTTGCGCACGCCGACTGTCGGGAATTAGCTTCCTGTACTGAAGATTGCATAAGCATGAAACATCGATGTCTGTAGATAATAAATAATTAATATTTATTTATAAAATACTATTATATATATATATATATATATATATCTTACATATCATCTATCCGACACCAGTTCAATTCAACACCACATCATTTCACACAACAAACCACTACAATCAGTTGAGATAAGAAAAATATTAACAACCAACGCTAAGATCATACACAAAAATAATTGTACACGCCGATTCAAAATCATAGAAGAACTATATATAAAAAAGAAACAACCTAACATTAATAAAATAGCCTTTAACATCGGTACTAATGTATTGAACATCTTCCATAATGAAATTTTTTAAAAATAAATAAATATAAAACCTCATATAATAAAAAAATAAATGAATAAATATTAAAAAAATTAACAATAATATAAACAATAAATACACAAATGAACAAGATTCAATTACACCCATTTTCTTTTTTTCTTCTCCTGCCAAAACTATCGAAAGAATAATAACATACACAAAAAACGACAACAACGTAGAGAAAAAAAAGAAACCAACTTCTTAAGACGATTGCGAAGATCGAAAGCGCTCGAGATGGCTGATAAAACAACATTCGGGGCCATACTCCATGAATTACCACCAGAGATCTCGAAAGTTGCTTGCCGAGTCGAGACAGTAATTAAAAAAATTAAAAAATGAGAAAATTCTGTAGTCTTGTATCAATATATATATATATATATATATATATATATGGGGAATGAAAAAAGGGAAAAAGCCAAGAAATATTTGTTTATATATTCATCAACGTTTCGTCTTTATTGTAAGACTTCCTCAGAATGATAATTTGAAGAAAAATGTCATGCAAATACAAATTATCATCCTTAGAAAAAAAAATCTCTTTGTTCTTTTTTCTTTTTCATTTCCCATTACGTCGGATTACTCTCATCCTTCATTTCTCATATATATATATATATATATATATATATATATATATATATATATATATATATATGACTATTTCATGTATCCACATAAAATTTTATATGGAGATATAATTTTTTATGTATCAATTTTCAGTATTTACTTCAACAGTCCTCGATACGTAAGTAGAGCTAGGTAGTAATTTATAAAAATATATTTATGGCAATTAAGCTACGCAGAGGCTCCCGTGTTTCATATAGTGTTAAAGTAAATCATTTTGGTAAGAAATCCGAGTAAGAGAGCTCAATGTAGAAAACAGAGCAAGAATAGAATATAGAAAGAAAAAATTCACATACACATTGTAACTGTCGACATTATAATTTATTTCGACCTCCTGGCCTCTTCAGAATGCTAACAGGACAGCTACATATTGGAAATGACCTGCATATTGGTCATTTCCAATATGCAGTGGTTCCGTTAGCATTCTGAAGAGGCCAGGAGGTCGAAATAAATTATAATGCCGACAGTTAAAATGTGTATGTGAATTTTTTCTTTCTATATATATATATATATATATATATATTAGTAAGGAAAATAACTTTGTAGTAGAGTGACCAATCTAATTTTCTGCTTATTTCCATTGTTTTATTTATCTATAATTTTTTTAATTGTCTCCTCCATAGGAAGTGGATTTTTCTATCGGTCCCTTCACGATGACTAAAAAACGTGAAGAGATTGTTGATTTTACCATGCCTTACGCTGAGGAGAAACGGGGCGTTCTGGTGAAGAAGGGGCCCCCCTCATCGGAAGATGCCTTTCGCGTCATTCGGCCATTCAGTGCAAAGGTGTGGGCCTATTTGGTCAGCGTCATCTTTCTGATCGGCATTGTGCTGAGCATTATTAACAGACTCAAGCCAGACATGATTCTGAACCCACACGAGACGCCCATAAGAGATGACCACAGGCTGAAAGAAACGCTATGGCTCATCATATCACAATACATGCAACAAGGTAAGTTGTTTTAAGGTTTTCCATAGACACTAAATAAAAATGTAATTTTGTTTATATATATATATATATATATATATATATATATATATATATATATATATATATATATATATAACTTTAAGAAAGAGGCAAAATGCCTCCAAAAACCATGTGTTAAATGCAGATATTTTTTATTAAAATCAAAATACTATTTTTTTTTTTCATCTTGACTTTTTTTCTAATAATTTCGTTTGGTATCACAAGCTTTATCAGAGATTTAAACAAATAAAAGGTATTAACCTTTTTTTCCGTAAGAATCCTTCCTGGTCTTGTAGAAGTGACGTCCGATGTTGTGTGGACTTAACGGTGTAAATGTCTCTTTTAAATTTGAACTTAAATCGCGCATGGTCGCTGGTAGGTATAAATTTGAGAAAAGTTCATTTTTTATTTTTTAATCTTTTTAAAAAAAATTTTTCATTTTTTTTTTTTAAGCAATTAAAAATCGCCAATGACTTCCTGGAACAATGTGGAAAACGTTCTCTGCGCGTTTCTCCATCGTCTTTTTAAAATTCTCTTCTTTCTCCAGCTTTTTTGTTCATTTGCTTTTGACACCTGAGGATGATTCGATGAAGAATCGGAAATGTTCGTAGAAACCTATGAAACATTTATTAATTTTTTTGATTTTAATACAAATAGACCATCAGAAAAAGTGAAAAAATAAAAAAAGGTTTCATTAAACAGACAAATTCTGTTATTTTTAACAATGTTTGCATATATATATATATATATATATATATATATATATATATATATATATATATATATATATATATATATATATATATATATATATATATACTAGCTGCCCAGATATAGTGTTGCCCGGAGGTTTACATAATTTTGGTTTTGTTGCACATCTATTTTAAAAGACTGGCGTTTTATGTTTATTTTACGACGATATTATTAAATAATAGGTGATTAAGAGCAAGATTTTAACCACAGTAATTTTGTTAATATTATTGCATTCAGTGTTAATCTAAAGCCAAGCATTAGTCATTGTCTCAAATTAGTATTTCATCAGATGAAACAGAATTTTTAGACGCTACTTTCTATTATTATTAGTGTTCTAGTTATTACTACAGTTAGCCATTCCTACATTTTCTAGTTATTATTATAGTTAGCCTTTCCCCCATTTTCTAGTTATTACTATAGTAAGCCTTTCCCCCATTTTCTAGTTATTACTACAGTTAGCCATTCCCCCATTTTCTAGTTATTACTACAGTTAGCCTTTCCCCCGATTTTCTAGTTATTACTATAGTTAGCCTTTCCCCAATTTTCTAGTTATTACTATAGTACGCCGTTCCCCCGATCTTCTAGTTATTACTATAGTTAGCCTTTCCCCCATTTTCTAGTTATTACTATAGTAAGACATTCCCTTATTTTCTAGTTATTATTATAGTTAGCCTTTCCCCCGATTTTCTAGTTATTACTATAGTTAGCCTTTCCCCCATTTTCTAGTTATTACTATAGTTAGCCATTACCCGGATTTTCTAGTTATTACCATAATTAGCCTTTCTTTTATTTTCTAGTTATTACTACAGTTAGCATTTCCCCCATTTTCTAGTTATTACTGTAGTTATCTATTCCCTCATTTTCTAGTTATTACTATAGTTAGCGTTTCCCCCATTTTATAGCTATTACTATAGTTAGACTTTCTCCCATTTTCTAGTTATTACTATAGTTAGCACTGCCCCCATTTTCTAGTTATTACTGTAGTTATCTATTCCCTCATTTTCTAGTTATTACTATAGTTAGCGTTTCCCCCATTTTATAGCTATTACTATAGTTAGACTTTCTCCCATTTTCTAGTTATTACTATAGTTAGCACTGCCCCCATTTTCTAGTTATTACTATAGTCAGTTTTTCCCCTGATTTTATAGTTATTACCATAGTAAGCCATTCCCCCATTTTCTAGTTATTACTATAGTTAGCCTTTCCCTTATTTTCTAGTTATTACTATAGTTAGCGTTTCCCCCATTTTATAGCTATTACTATAGTTAGACTTTCTCCCATTTTCTAGTTATTACTATAGTTAGCACTGCCCCTATTTTCTAGTTATTACTATAGTTAGTTTTTCACCTGATTTTATAGTTATTACCATAGTTGGCCATTTCTCCCATTTTCTAGTTATTACTATAGTTAGCCTTTCCCCCATTTTCTAGTTATTACTATAGTTAGCGTTTCCCCCATTTTATAGCTATTACTATAGTTAGACTTTCTCCCATTTTCTAGTTATTACAATAGTTAGCACTGCCCCCATTTTCTAGTTATTACTATAGTTAGTTTTTCCCCTGATTTTATAGTTATTACCATAGTTAGCCATTCCCCCATTTTCTAGTTGTTACTATAGTTAGCTATTACCCGGATTTTCTAGTTATTACTTAGTTAGCGTTTCCCCCATTTTATAGTTATTACTATAGTTAGCCATTACCCCGATGTTCTAGTTATTACTATAGTTAGCCTTTCCCCCATTTTCTAGTTATTACTATAGTTAGCCATTACCCGGATTTTCTAGTTATTACCATAATTAGCCTTTCTTTTATTTTCTAGTTATTACTACAGTTAGCATTTCCCCCATTTTCTAGTTATTACTGTAGTTATCTATTCCCTCATTTTCTAGTTATTACTATAGTTAGCGTTTCCCCCATTTTATAGCTATTACTATAGTTAGACTTTCTCCCATTTTCTAGTTATTACTATAGTTAGCACTGCCCCCATTTTCTAGTTATTACTATAGTTAGTTTTTCCCCTGATTTTATAGTTATTACCATAGTTGGCCATTCCCCCATTTTCTAGTTATTACTATAGTTAGCCTTTACCCGATTTTCTAGTTATTACTATAGTTAGCGTTTCCCCCATTTTATAGCTATTACTATAGTTAGACTTTCTCCCATTTTCTAGTTATTACTATAGTTAGCACTGCCCCCATTTTCTAGTTATTACTATAGTTAGTTTTTCCCCTGATTTTCTAGTTATTACCATAGTTGGCCATTCCCCCATTTTCTAGTTATTACTATAGTTAGCCTTTCCCCCATTTTCTAGTTATTACTATAG
Organism: Sepiola atlantica; assembly: GCA_963556195.1. Taxonomy (NCBI): domain Eukaryota; kingdom Metazoa; phylum Mollusca; class Cephalopoda; order Sepiida; family Sepiolidae; genus Sepiola; species Sepiola atlantica. The sequence continues at coordinate 93,161,907 of OY744515.1, forward strand.
TTAGCGTTTCCCCCATTTTATAGCTATTACTATAGTTAGACTTTCTCCCATTTTCTAGTTATTACTATAGTTAGCACTGCCCCCATTTTCTAGTTATTACTATAGTTAGTTTTTCCCCTGATTTTATAGTTATTACCATAGTTAGCCATTCCCCCATTTTCTAGTTGTTACTATAGTTAGCTATTACCCGGATTTTCTAGTTATTACTTAGTTAGCGTTTCCCCCATTTTCTAGTTATTACTATAGTTAGCCTTTCCCCCATTTTCTAGTTATCACTATAGTTAGCCTTTCCCCCATGTTCTAGTCATTACTATAGTTAGCATTTCCCTTATTTTCTAGTTATTACTACAGTTAGCATTTCCCCCATTTTCTAGTTATTACTGTAGTTATCTATTCCCTCATTTTCTAGTTATTACTATAGTTAGCGTTTCCCCCATTTTATAGCTATTACTATAGTTAGACTTTCTCCCATTTTCTAGTTATTACTATAGTTAGCACTGCCCCCATTTTCTAGTTATTACTATAGTAAGCCTTTCCCCCATTTTCTAGTTATTACTACAGTTAGCCATTCCCCCATTTTCTAGTTATTACTACAGTTAGCCTTTCCCCCGATTTTCTAGTTATTACTATAGTTAGCCTTTCCCTAATTTTCTAGTTATTACTATAGTAAGCCGTTCCCCCGATCTTCTAGTTATTACTATAGTTAGCCTTTCCCCCATTTTCTTAGTTATTACTATAGTAAGACATTCCCTTATTTTCTAGTTATTATTATAGTTAGCCTTTCCCCCGATTTTCTAGTTATTACTATAGTTAGCCTTTCCCCCATTTTCTAGTTATTACTATAGTTAGCCATTACCCGGATTTTCTAGTTATTACCATAATTAGCCTTTCTTTTATTTTCTAGTTATTACTACAGTTAGCATTTCCCCCATTTTCTAGTTATTACTGTAGTTATCTATTCCCTCATTTTCTAGTTATTACTATAGTTAGCGTTTCCCCCATTTTATAGCTATTACTATAGTTAGACTTTCTCCCATTTTCTAGTTATTACTATAGTTAGCACTGCCCCCATTTTCTAGTTATTACTGTAGTTATCTATTCCCTCATTTTCTAGTTATTACTATAGTTAGCGTTTCCCCCATTTTATAGCTATTACTATAGTTAGACTTTCTCCCATTTTCTAGTTATTACTATAGTTAGCACTGCCCCCATTTTCTAGTTATTACTATAGTTAGTTTTTCCCCTGATTTTATAGTTATCACCATAGTTGGCCATTCCCCCATTTTCTAGTTATTACTATAGTTAGCCTTTCCCCCATTTTCTAGTTATTACTATAGTTAGCGTTTCCCCCATTTTATAGCTATTACTATAGTTAGACTTTCTCCCATTTTCTAGTTATTACTATAGTTAGCACTGCCCCCATTTTCTAGTTATTACTATAGTTAGTTTTTCCCCTGATTTTATAGTTATTACCATAGTTGGCCATTTCTCCCATTTTCTAGTTATTACTATAGTTAGCCTTTCCCCCATTTTCTAGTTATTACTATAGTTAGCGTTTCCCCCATTTTATAGCTATTACTATAGTTAGACTTTCTCCCATTTTCTAGTTATTACTATAGTTAGCACTGCCCCCATTTTCTAGTTATTACTATAGTTAGTTTTTCCCCTGATTTTATAGTTATTACCATATTTAGCCATTCCCCCATTTTCTAGTTGTTACTATAGTTAGCTATTACCCGGATTTTCTAGTTATTACTTAGTTAGCGTTTCCCCCATTTTATAGTTATTACTATAGTTAGCCATTACCCCGATGTTCTAGTTATTACTATAGTTAGCCTTTCCCCCATTTTCTAGTTATCACTATAGTTAGCCTTTCCCCCATGTTCTAGTCATTACTATAGTTAGCATTTCCCTTATTTTCTAGTTATTACTACAGTTAGCATTTCCCCCATTTTCTAGTTATTACTGTAGTTATCTATTCCCTCATTTTCTAGTTATTACTATAGTTAGCGTTTCCCCCATTTTATAGCTATTACTATAGTTAGACTTTCTCCCATTTTCTAGTTATTACTATAGTTAGCACTGCCCCCATTTTCTAGTTATTACTGTAGTTATCTATTCCCTCATTTTCTAGTTATTACTATAGTTAGCGTTTCCCCCATTTTATAGCTATTACTATAGTTAGACTTTCTCCCATTTTCTAGTTATTACTATAGTTAGCACTGCCCCCATTTTCTAGTTATTACTATAGTTAGTTTTTCCCCTGATTTTATAGTTATTACCATAGTTGGCCATTCCCCCATTTTCTAGTTATTACTATAGTTAGCCTTTCCCCCATTTTCTAGTTATTACTATAGTTAGCGTTTCCCCCATTTTATAGCTATTACTATAGTTAGACTTTCTCCCATTTTCTAGTTATAACTATAGTTAGCACTGCCCCTATTTTCTAGTTATTACTATAGTTAGTTTTTCACCTGATTTTATAGTTATTACCATAGTTGGCCATTCCCCCATTTTCTAGTTATTACTATAGTTAGCCTTTCCCCCATTTTCTAGTTATTACTATAGTTAGCGTTTCCCCCATTTTATAGCTATTACTATAGTTAGACTTTCTCCCATTTTCTAGTTATTACTATAGTTAGCACTGCCCCCATTTTCTAGTTATTACTATAGTTAGTTTTTCCCCTGATTTTATAGTTATTACCATAGTTAGCCATTCCCCCATTTTCTAGTTGTTACTATAGTTAGCTATTACCCGGATTTTCTAGTTATTACTTAGTTAGCGTTTCCCCCATTTTATAGTTATTACTATAGTTAGCCATTACCCCGATGTTCTAGTTATTACTATAGTTAGCCTTTCCCCCATTTTCTAGTTATTACTATAGTTAGCCATTACCCGGATTTTCTAGTTATTACCATAATTAGCCTTTCTTTTATTTTCTAGTTATTACTACAGTTAGCATTTCCCCCATTTTCTAGTTATTACTGTAGTTATCTATTCCCTCATTTTCTAGTTATTACTATAGTTAGCGTTTCCCCCATTTTATAGCTATTACTATAGTTAGACTTTCTCCCATTTTCTAGTTATTACTATAGTTAGCACTGCCCCCATTTTCTAGTTATTACTATAGTTAGTTTTTCCCCTGATTTTATAGTTATTACCATAGTTGGCCATTCCCCCATTTTCTAGTTATTACTATAGTTAGCCTTTACCCGATTTTCTAGTTATTACTATAGTTAGCGTTTCCCCCATTTTATAGCTATTACTATAGTTAGACTTTCTCCCATTTTCTAGTTATTACTATAGTTAGCACTGCCCCCATTTTCTAGTTATTACTATAGTTAGTTTTTCCCCTGATTTTCTAGTTATTACCATAGTTGGCCATTCCCCCATTTTCTAGTTATTACTATAGTTAGCCTTTCCCCCATTTTCTAGTTATTACTATAGTTAGCGTTTCCCCCATTTTATAGCTATTACTATAGTTAGACTTTCTCCCATTTTCTAGTTATTACTATAGTTAGCACTGCCCCCATTTTCTAGTTATTACTATAGTTAGTTTTTCCCCTGATTTTATAGTTATTACCATAGTTAGCCATTCCCCCATTTTCTAGTTGTTACTATAGTTAGCTATTACCCGGATTTTCTAGTTATTACTTAGTTAGCGTTTCCCCCATTTTATAGTTATTACTATAGTTAGCCATTACCCCGATGTTCTAGTTATTACTATAGTTAGCCTTTCCCCCATTTTCTAGTTATTACTATAGTTAGCCTTCCCATCATTTTCTAGTTATTACTATAGTTAGCCTTTCCCCGATTTCTAGTTATTACTATAGTTAGCCTTTCCCCCATTTTCTAGTTATTACTATAGTTAGTCTTTACCCCATTTTCTAGTTATTATTATAGTTGGCTTTTCCCCCATTTTCTAGTTATTTTTACAGTTAGACTTTCCCCCACTTACTAGTTATTACTATAGTTAGCCATTACCTCGATTTTCTAGTCATTACTATAGTTAGCCTGCCCCCCCCCATTTTCTAGTTTTTACTATAGTTAGTATTTCCCTCGATTTTCTAGTTATTACTATAGTTAGCCTTTCCCCCATTTTCTAGTTATGACTAAAGTTAGCTTCCCCCCATTTTTTAGTTATTACTATAGTTAGCCTTTCCCCCATTTTATAGTTGTTACTATAGTTAGCCATTCCCCCATTTTATAGTTATTACTATAGTTAACCTTTCCCCCATTTTCTAGTTATTACTATAGTTAGCCTTTCCCCCATTTTCTAGTTATTACTATAGTTAGCCTTTCCCCAATTTCTAGTTATTACTATAGTTAGCCATTATCCCGATTTTCTAGTTATTACTATAGTTAGTCTTTACCCCATTTTTTAGTTATTATTATAGTTTGCTTTTCCCCCATTTTCTAGTTATTACTACAGTTAGACTTTCCGCCACTCACTAGTTATTACTATAGTTAGCCATTACCCCGATTATCTAGTCATTACTATCGTTAGCCTGTCCCCCATTTTCTAGTTATTACTATAGTTAGCCTTTCCCCATGTTCTAGTTATTACTATAGTTAGCCATTACCTCATTTTCTAGTTATTACTATAGTTAGCCTTTCCCCCATTTTATAGTTATTACTATAGTTAGCCTTTCTCCCATTTTCTAGTTATTACTATAGTTAGCCTTTCCCCCAATTTCTAGTTATAACTATTGTTAGCCTTTCCCCCAATTTCTAGTTATAACTATTGTTAGCCTTTCCCCCATTTTCTAGTTACTACTATAGTTAGCTATAACCCCGATTTTCTAGTTATTGCTATAGTTAGCCTTTCCCCCTATTTTCTAGTTATTACTATAGTTAGCCTTTCCCCCATGTTATAGTTATTACTATAGTTAGCATTTCCCCATTTTATAGTTATTACTATAGTTAGCCATTACCTCGATTTACTAGTTATTACTATAGTTAGCATTTCCCCATATTTTCTTGTTATTACTTTAGTTAGCCTTTCCCCCATTTTCTAGTTTTTACTAAAGTTAGCCTTTCCCCCATTTTCTAGTTATTATTAAAGTTAGCATTTCCTCCATTTTCTAGTTATTACTATAGTTAGCCTTTCCCCCATTTTCTAGTTATTACTATAGTTAGCCTTTCTTTCATTGTCTAGTTATTACTATAGTTAGCCTTTCCCCATTTTCTAATTATTACTATAGTTAGCCATTACCCCGATTTTCTAGTTATTACTATAGTTAGCCTTTCCCACATTTTCTAGTTATTACTTTTGTTTACCTTTCCTACATTTTCTAGTAATTATTATTGTTAGCCTGGCTCCTATTTTCTAGTTATTACTATAGTTAGCCTTTCCCCCATTTTCTAGTTATTAATATAGTTAGCCATTCTCCCATTTTTTACTTTTTACTACAGTTAGCCATTCTCCCATTTTTTAGTTATTACTACAGTTAGCCATTCTCTTATTATCTCGTTATTAATATAGTTAGCCATTCTCCCATTTTTTAGTTATCACTACAGTTAAGAAGGAACCAACGAAATTTAGCTTTCTTATCTTAAATTGCACAGTTATATAAATAATCATTTTACTCGATTAGAATTATCTATCTACTATAGTTAACTGGGGTTTAATAGATTAGTTTATACTCAAACCAGTTAATTAAAAAATTCAATAGGTATTTACTAAACCTATTAATTTTATACTTAGCATTATAAAATGGTTGTCAAAACTCATATTAATTATAACATCCTACATCTCAATCATAACAAACAAAATTCTGTAATAATAAGACGTAGCAATTACATGCATTAAAGACATACTGACATGAGACAATTACATAAGTATACAAATTTGGGTCAAAACAAACATGCCAAACAATATGATAAAAAGTATTGAAATTCTAAAAAAACTTATTTCATCTTTACCAGCGCAAATAAAAAAAAAACTAGGAGTGAAACAAATATTATTAATTATTTTTGCCTCTTTCTTTATGTTTAAAATTTTAAAGATACTTAAAAAAAATGAACTTTCCCAAATTTATATCTACCAGCGACCATTTAAGTTCAATTTAAAAGAGACACTTACACACAACATGGGACGCCACTTCTACAAGACCAGGAAGGATTGTTACAAAAAAATAAGGTTAATACCTTTTATTTGTCTTAAGCTCTGACGAGACTTGTTATATCAAGCGAAATTATTAGATAAAAAAGTCAAGATGAAAAAGAAAAAAAAATTTTTTTTTTTATTTTGATTTTAATAAAAATATCTGCATCTAACACATGGTTTTTATGAAGGCATTTTGCCTCTTTCTTTATGTTTAAAATCTTAAAGATGCTAAAAAAATGAACTTTCCAAAATTTATTATTAATTATATTATTCATTTATAGCAATTTACTATGGGTTTTGGATTTGTTTGTCTCTTTGTTTAATAATTAACTATAATCTAGTTCAATTGACTTACTATAATTTACAACCACACAACAAAGTTACCTATTAATTAGCTTAATACCTAATTTAATTACAATTAGTAAAGGAAGTAAGTTTGTTGAAGTTTCTTATGGAATGTTATGGTAACTACACTAGGTTGTTAGTAGATTTATCCAAGGTGAACTGTTTGAAGTGTCTACAGCTAATACATATTTCATCTCTTTGATTCAGTAGTTCATCCCTATAAGGGAATGTAATAATAGCTAATTTTTCATTAAGACAAAAAAAACAGGTGTCATGTAGGAGTTGAAGCTTTCTCCATTTCAGTACCAGTACCTTATTGTTTTCCTTTAGAGACCATATGTATTTGTATAATGAGGTGTCAGCTTTCTTATTCAGGTTATTGAAAGATAATTAGCTATAACCTTGGGAAGAAGTTAATTTTGCCTAGCCCAGATTTCTATTTTTTAATTTTGTAATTTCTTTCGGGCAGTTTAATTTTCAGTTGGTAGACAGCCTCATGGACGTTCACTAGCACAGAAACGCGAGTTAATTTAATAAGGTACATTTATATGTTTATATATTTGTATGTACAGGATTCACTCCTAAACTGTTCTGTTCAGGGAATGAATTTTACCTGTCCAGGTACCAGGGTAGGTACACCCTATATAGATTTAAAAATAATTGTACCCTAAATATTTAAAAGTATTACAAAAAAAATTATTGTGACTGGAGACCGTGTGTGAATTTAATGTTCCTTAGAAACTTCCTCCTTTAGAGGAAGCCGGCTCAACCTACCCAGGGTTAATGCCACGCTAGACAAGTCCTGGGGCAGGTATTCTTCTAGTATATATATAAAGTTAGGTATGTGTATACGTTTATATATTCTTATGTATAGGATTCACTCATAAACTAATTAACTGATCATTATGAATTTTGGAACACAGCAGCTAGGCGCAACATGTCGTAATGTGGGTTATATTTAGTTTGATTTAGTTTTATGCAAAAGGGGTTTAAAGAAGGTAAAAGTCTTTTGGGAAAATTCGGATAAGGGTGGCAGCTCTTCGTGAAAATTGAGATATCTCCGATTTTTGTGAAATTTTAACAATAAGTATTAGACATCAATTAATAAATATTTCACACATTTCAGTTTCTTTGAAGTTTTTTTTTTAAGGAGTTTTAGGTAGCATAATATGGTCACAACTATTCATTTGTAAATTCAAATATTTCAGATTTGCATTGAATTTGATCTATAATATTAGACCCCGATCAAGCAAGATACTTTCAATTTCTTAAGAACCCTTAAGCTTAAGCCTTAAAATTTAGACATATTTTACAATTTGATCAAAATTGGAATAAGGATTCTAGACATAAGGTTTAGTATCATTATATCTTGATTTTAATATTCATAAGGTGATATGAATGTGGTGCAAAACTCTTCTGTTCTGAGAATTTATTTTACCAGTCCTTCTAGTACATATACTAATTGAATATAAATTGCTTCCAAATTGAATACTGAATTGATATGTGAATTAGCTGAACTATGACTCCGATATCCGTGTGTTATCTATCAGATAAAATACTATACGCCGGAATCGGGAGACCTGTATTTATTCAGATTAAAAAATGAGATCAGTTTCATTTATTTTTTCAGGTTCCTTGACGAATCTGCAGACAATTCCTGCCCGATTTGTGGTCGGTTTTTGGTGGCTCTTTACAATTCTCATGTCGACTTACTACACAGCCATTTTGGCATCGTCACTGACCATTCCGATTAACAGCAAACCCATCAACGACATCAAAGATCTCGCCGATTATAGTTGCCCATTTCAACCGTTTACCCTGCACGATTCCAGCACCTATGAAGATTATCGGGTAGATACAGCTTCTATTTTTATTTTAATGTTACTATACTAACAGGCAGACCAGACATATTAAAAATAATCAAAGCAATGTACAAATTAAGGACGAATAGTGAACATTATTTATCACATTTTACCTCTGTTAATCTCTATATCTCTCAAATTAGGTATGAGTATATCTATATAATAAAGTAAAGTCGACCACATCCCGCATTGAGACATAATAGGATAATAATCAAAACCTGCTTATGTTAATCTGTTCTGCCATCAAATTACATTAACCTCTCATGCGTGTTTCCAGAAATTATGCATTAATTTCGACTTCTTCAATATTTATTATATTTTCTCCGGGTTAACAGACTCTCCCAAATAAACCTTCTAAGGAGAAGGTGGCATCCATTTTTACCCGCTACTATTTATCTACTCGCACCGCCACCAGTTACACTGGGTCCTTTATTAGTAGAAGGAAATTTTAGTTAAATCACCTAAATTATTTCATTTTGTCCTTAATATTGTCTACATAATACAAGAGCTTTTAAATCTAATAACAACTGCTCACTTTTGCGGGTTAAAGGAATATCATTCAGCCATTCTGAATGCCTTTTGCCTAAACTTTTTGTAAACATTCTGGGTTATGCTTTAATAAACACATGCAGGAAGATACAGGAAGATCAGTTTTTATTTATTTAAATATACATTTGTATTAACCATGTAAACAACACATACCTGTGGCAGAAATGGTTATCAAGACAAACATCTGCTTTCACACGTAAGTACAGTTTTGCCGTTCGCAAAATAACGAGTTTTTCTAATTGTAAAAGTAAGAAAAAACATTTATTCTACTGCTTTTTCCGTTCCGAAAAACTATAAGACTATTTTCAAAAATAAAGTATTGTAACAGGGGTGAGACGTAATGGGTGAAAATTTCAGATTCATGCGAGTAGTATTTTTTGTGTTCATTTATACATAAATAACACTAAACAATCAAATATTTTGGAAATTTTGCAAAATTCAGAAGGTGCAGGCCAAAAATAGCCGTTAGGGCTCCACGGGACTCAAAATCCATCATTTTTCAGTGAAAAAGTGGTTTCATGCGACATTGCGGGTCCTAAAACATCTTCAAAAGCTATGAATGGATATAGATGATAAATCTGATATAGTACTTTAATTTAGAACCATTTTCAGGCTGTGAAAGGGTTTTCATGAACAACATTTTGCTTTGCGTTAAAACATCCATTAGATCGGAACCAAATAATATGCAGAATATTCCGTTTTAAGAAAAACATCTCCACGAAAAACAAATAACGAAAAAAGATACATATTTTTTTGTTAGAATTCTTCAATTACATATGCTTTTATTAATGCAAATACGTCACAAATTTGAATATAAAAGTTTACGACGAAGCGAAATGACGTTAGTTTTTAAGAATTATGTTATTTACAAATATACAAGTACTTTTTCCTAAATTTTCTTAAAAAGATTTTCTTTTCTTTTGAGTTTAAACTTTTTCCAGTGTTTTTTACTCTTGCTTTTGAAATTCAATAAATAACATAATAGAGTTGTGGGGGTACTGACGACTTCTTAACGTTAAACATGAAAAATACGCCAATAACTAACACAAAAAGTAAGAAAGCCAGCACTCAAAAATACATAAAAACATAACAATTTATTCAACGTGGTTCAATTAAATTGTGTAAATTCCTCAATGAAAAACTTGAGTTTTGTGCACAGGAAAATGTTCATTTTACTGTTTGTATAAAATTGTCTTTTAGTGTTTCTTCTTGGAAAGCACACGTGTTTTGGTGTGCGCATAATTTAAGGAAAATGAGCAGTTTACTGTTTGTATAAAATTGTCTTTTAAAGTTTCTTCTTAGAAAGCACACGTATTTTGGTGTGCGCGTAAATTAGAGAAAATGAGCCGTCTCTCTACCCCTTTTTTTGGTGCGTACGACATGGTAGGAATTTGGCGTTCGAACATGCTTAACAGAGAAAGGAAAAAAAGGGTTAGGCTTACTATTCGTCCTGTGTCCGGTGAGGAGGAAAGGGGAGACGGCATGTAGTAACTGTTAGACAGTAGTAGGCAGTGTTTTCTTGCCCCATTGCTTTTCGAGTCATGCTGATGGGATTGTCTTAATCGCTGGTCGTAGGGAGAGAAAGACTTCGTTGACAGGACCGTGTCACTTGCTGGGAAAGGGGAAAAAAGAGGAGGAGAAGAAAGGCGTATCTTCTTTTATATCACTCAAATCACGCGTGGTCACGCATGATCTCTAGTCTGTGATTGGTCGGAAACCTCTATCAACGTGATTTGCCGAGATCAAAGGCCCCGCAGACTCTCTTTCTTAGAGACGAAAAAAAGGGCTGAGTCAAATTGAAGGAACGGTCGTACTTGTCTCCCCATAGTTATTAGGATGTCAATCCGATAGAGTCTACCGATTTCATGGCTTACCAACGAGGGCAGGTTTAGACACACGATCAATTTTTAGTGGAGAAAAAACACTTCTCCCCAAAAAGGGCCACTGGATTGGTACAAAAAATACTTCAGTCTAGAAGCATGTATATTCACTAAAACATGGCCAAATCCTATTTTAATCACTTATAAGAATTTATATTTACCAAAATATGGCAAATTCTATTTTAATCACTTAAATTACTTACAGTGATATGGGTTCTTTTCTGATTTTTTTTCAGAATTGCTACTCTAATAGATTTTTTTCAATTAATTAAATCATTATTTTATATTTCTCCAGGGCAATGCCAGGACACGGGTCCTGCTAGTGTTGATATATTTCTAATTCATTTTACTCACCCCCGAGACGGTTATAATTCTAGTTTAAATATACATTTAATATGAATTGCATTAAGAACACTGTCAATGATAAATATAAAAAACAGGTAAAAGTGTTTTGAAGTGGTTCGTAGATCCCTAGGTCCCAATATTATCAACAGAATACATGGGGAAGGAGATTCTCCAGTTCAAGACATCACATAGAAAACAAGGAAGAATAACGAGCAGGTAAAAGACGACTCAAACACCAAGTTAAGATTCAAACAATATTTATTTATAGAATAGTAAGAGAAGGGATAAATATATATGAAATAAACAACAAGAAAAACAAAGTACTATTTTAGAGGAGAGGGATAATGTTTAACGTTAACTAATTGCGAGCAAATCTATGAACAAAATAGTGCCCCAAACAAATCACGGAAGAAAAAGGATTACTTACTCACAGAATGTAGAAGGTTGTTACAAGACTCCCCATGGGAGTTGAAAAGTTCTATTATCCAGGCATGTCACAAGTCACACTCATCCAAAATCCACACTGATCTTTGGATGGAAAAGTCATCAACAGATATCAAGATGTAAATGTTCAGGAATCATATATATACAGGTGTAATCATGGCAGTCTCAAATAGGCGCTATGCAATCTTGACAGGATATGTTTCGTCATCTCGGTGGTAGTGTGATATATTTACAATCAAGGAAGGTTGGGCGATGCAATTTCAAAAAGCCTCTGTGTTCGTCAAATGAACCTCTGCCAGGCTATGGAGTCATATTCTTTTTCTGCTTCGCTCTTTTCTTTCTCTTCTTCGTCTTTTTCTTCTTCCTTTTCGCATACGCTGGTGATAACTGGTTACTCTTCGGCGACAGCTTTTTCTTCGGCTGACAGGAACTCCCTGGTCGATTCGCCAACCCCCTTTTTATATCTATTCTCTGCTGAGACGCGTGGGTGGGGAGGTGGTGTATTGAAAGTTTTCGAGTTATCAGGCGACGGTACTTTGCACTGATTTGGAGTTATGGCATTCTTAAACATTAAGATGACACCAGATGTTTGACCGACGTTTGACTTCCCTTTGGCTAAGGGTTTAGAATGGGAGAGAGGGTGTTGCTAAGCGGAAATAAGAGTTAAAAGGCGACGATACTTTGCCCTTTGATGTAAGGTCAGTACATTCGTAAATGTTTTAAGAGACGACAGTCGACCGGCTGTGTCGTCTGATTTTCTCTTAGTTAGATTCGGGGTGGGCGGGGGTATAGCTAATTGGACATACGATTCGCTTTACTTGAGTGCAAGGTTAGGAGATGGGTTGACGGCGTCGGTCCAACAGGGATAACATTTTTTCCTTTATAACGTGTTTGGGTTAAAAAAACAAATAGGAAAGACACAGTATAAGATAGATTTGACTCGCCTCGGTTTAATATTTATGAAATAGATTTGATGTCGTTGATAATTTTGATTCAACTACCCTTTATTTGTAACAATATATATATATATATCATTTACATACTATACAATTAAGATTTCATTGTATGTATCGACCATCGATTTGTCCAAGAACTAGCAGAAAAAAGGCTTAAATGCTCATCAGACTTGTATCCTTCATCTACGGTTGGATCAAGGTTCAATGAGTTTTTCTAAAATAGTCCCAAAAGAGCTTTTTGATACTTGTACCTTTCATCTACGGCTGATGAGCGTTTAGGCATTTTCCTGCTAGTTTTTAGATGTCAATGGTCGATTCGTGAAACCTGGGTACGATTTAATCTTAATTGTATGCAAATTAAATATATATTTTGCTCTTCTACTACAGTTGATCACCCTGCTTTATTCTTTCTACTGAAATGAGATATTCGCTCTATATATATTCTGTCACTACCCGGCGTTGCTCGGGAGTATTTATACTTTCATTTCTGAATAGCTTTTCGTTTTAAACTATGCCTTTTTACCAATATATTAGTAGCAATCGTAAGAATATGTTCGATCCTTTGAAGTCTTAAATTTATAATTAATAAGAGGCTAAGAGCCAGAGTATAAGTACTATGTATACAGTTAGTGTAAACCTAATGCCGGTTTTATTTTATAAAAGTAATAAGAGGCGTTTTCGTATTTGTTCTTGTTAACTCTAAAAAGTATGTCCCAATATTATGCACTAAATAGATGATAAGAACTTTTTTATAAATGAAAAATATATTTTGCTCAAATATGATTATTATGAGTATTTACAAAAGATTATCATTATCTCTTTTTACTTTACATTGTTTTTTTCTTTTTGAATGTCTAATATATTGCTGTTGTTTTCCTTGTTTTTAACCAGACCGCAAACATTGAATGGTATAGAGACATTTTTAATAGAATTGACCACTCTCTTCGTGTGACCAATTCATCGTTTGCCCTTCAGCTAGTTATGCAAGGTGGCTACGCCTTCATAGGCATGATGTCACAGTTGGAACATCTAAAACGAAACCGCTGTCACAAACTGACCATAATCCCGGACAACAAACACATCTCACGGGTCGGTTTCATCTTTCCGAACGGATCGAACTTAAGGCATACATTTTCAAACACGTAAGCACGATACAAATTGAAACTTTATATTAAAAACCTTCAGCTTTAGAAGTTCTCGGCAACATTTGTATCTGCAGTTTTGTACATTTTATGGAAATCTGCGACATTCAGTCCCATATAACCATATCTGACGTCACAAAATTCCCAACCGTGCCAGAAAACACGGAATTGAAAATCTACTTTGTTTTAGAATAACATTTTTTTGCTTCGGAATTTTTTAGATGAGGGTTGATAATTCGTAGAATTTGGTATATTCGGACTACTGTTCTCATCTTGGGTGTTTTTATCACAACGTTTCGACCAATGTAACCTCCGACCTTCTTCAGGTGTACTTTGTCAAACTCGGGAATCTTTCTGTTGAACTCAGGAATCTGGACGGAATTTCGAACGGAACCCTTTATTTAATCCACGGAGGTAGCATGTTCTCGTTCCATCTGCTATGACTGGGAAGAAGTCTTCAGTAATTAGCCAGTCATGGCAGATGGAACGAGAGCATGCTACCCCGTGGATTAAAACACCCAAGATGAGAACAGTAGTCCGAATATACCAAATTCTACTAACTAATTGTGTAATCATCATCATCATCAGTTTAACATCCGTTTTACATGCTGGCATGTGGTGGACGTTTTGTAGAAATTGACTTCTAAACTAACCTATCTCTCTTTCTCTCAAGTCCATCATTATCACTTCCACCCATGTTCTCTTTCGCTTTCCTTTGTGAACTAAATCTGCTATCTCAACTTGTCTACATCTATTAACTTAGGTTAATTCTCATCCATTCTTTCAACATGACCATTTAATGAAGTCTCCTATTCTGCATACATTTCCCTATATTGTCCAGATTGAATCGTCCTCTGAGGTTATCAGATCTAAGCCTGTCTTTAAGACTCAGATTAAACATCCATCGTATCATTCTCATATCATTTATTTCTATGCAAGGCATGTCTTCAACCCTCACTGGTCAGGTTTTACTTCCATACATCATCACATCGCATACACATGCTTGTTAGACTTCTTTTTTGGTCGACAGTGGCAACGCACTGCTTGTTAGTAATGTCAAAAACAGGGTTTTCAGCTCGTATTTATATACAAAGTCGATCAAAGAATGCTGAAATATATAAATACTGCAGTTAGCCATTGTAACCCCAATGGATATTGTTGTTAAAAGCAGAAAGAACGATGTATAAACATGGAAATTGTAACTTGTCAAAAAAAGTGTTAGCAATTAGTAACTCATCAATTGTTTTAAAACAGTAACTTACCAATTGTGGGAAAGCAATTAGCAACTCATCAATTTTTTTAATAGTATTAGCAACTCACAAACTATGTGAAAATAGCAACTCATCAATTGTTTTAAAACAGTAACTTACCAATTGTGGGAAAGAAATTAGCAACTCATCAATTTTTTTAATGAATTATCAACTCACAAATTGTGTGAAAACAGGAACTCATCAATTGTTTTAAAATAGTTAGTAACTTACCAATTGTGGGAAAGCAATTAGCAACTCATCAATTTTTTTAATGAATTATCAACTCACAAATTATGTGAAAACAGGAACTCATCAATTGTTTTAAAATAGTTAGTAACTTACCAATTGTGGGAAAGCAATTAGCAACTCATCAATTTTTTTAATAGTATTAGCAACTCACAAACTATGTGAAAATAGCAACTCATCAATTGTTTTAAAACAGTAACTTACCAATTGTGGGAAAGCAATTAGCAACTCACCAATTTTTTTAATGAATTATCAACTCACAAATTATGTGAAAACAGGAACTCATCAATTGTTTTAAAACAGTAACTTACCAATTGTGGGAAAGCAATTAGCAACTCACCAATTTTTTTAATGAATTATCAACTCACAAATTATGTGAAAACAGGAACTCATCAATTGTTTTAAAATAGTTAGTAACTTACCAATTGTGGGAAAGCAATTAGCAACTCATCAATTTTTTTAATGAATTATCAACTCACAAATTATGTGAAAACAGGAACTCATCAATTGTTTTAAAATAGTTAGTAACTTACCAATTGTGGGAAAGCAATTAGCAACTCATCAATTTTTTTAATAGTATTAGCAACTCACAAACTATGTGAAAATAGCAACTCATCAATTGTTTTAAAACAGTAACTTACCAATTGTGGGAAAGCAATTAGCAACTCACCAATTTTTTTAATGAATTATCAACTCACAAATTATGTGAAAACAGGAACTCATCAATTGTTTTAAAACAGTAACTTACCAATTGTGGGAAAGCAATTAGCAACTCATCAATTTTTTTAATGAATTATCAACTCACAAATTATGTGAAAACAGGAACTCATCAATTGTTTTAAAATAGTTAGTAACTTACCAATTGTGGGAAAGCAATTAGCAACTCATCAATTTTTTTAATAGTATTAGCAACTCACAAACTATGTGAAAACAGCAACTCATCAATTGTTTTAAAACAGTAACTTACCAATTGTGGGAAAGCAATTAGCAACTCATCAATTTTTTTAATAGTATTAGCAACTCACAAACTATGTGAAAATAGCAACTCATCAATTGTTTTAAAACAGTAACTTACCAATTGTGGGAAAGCAATTAGCAACTCACCAATTTTTTTAATGAATTATCAACTCACAAATTATGTGAAAACAGGAACTCATCAATTGTTTTAAAACAGTAACTTACCAATTGTGGGAAAGCAATTAGCAACTCATCAATTTTTTTAATGAATTATCAACTCACAAATTATGTGAAAACAGGAACTCATCAATTGTTTTAAAATAGTTAGTAACTTACCAATTGTGGGAAAGCAATTAGCAACTCATCAATTTTTTTAATAGTATTAGCAACTCACAAACTATGTGAAAACAGCAACTCATCAATTGTTTTAAAACAGTAACTTACCAATTGTGGGAAAGCAATTAGCAACTCATCAATTTTTTTAATAGTATTAGCAACTCACAAATTATGTGAAAACAGGAACTCATCAATTGTTTTAAAACAGTAACTTACCAATTGTGGGAAAGCAATTAGCAACTCACCAATTTTTTTAATGAATTATCAACTCACAAATTATGTGAAAACAGGAACTCATCAATTGTTTTAAAATAGTTAGTAACTTACCAATTGTGGGAAAGCAATTAGCAACTCATCAATTTTTTTAATAGTATTAGCAACTCACAAACTATGTGAAAATAGCAACTCATCAATTGTTTTAAAACAGTAACTTACCAATTGTGGGAAAGCAATTAGCAACTCACCAATTTTTTTAATGAATTATCAACTCACAAATTATGTGAAAACAGGAACTCATCAATTGTTTTAAAACAGTAACTTACCAATTGTGGGAAAGCAATTAGCAACTCATCAATTTTTTTAATGAATTATCAACTCACAAATTATGTGAAAACAGGAACTCATCAATTGTTTTAAAATAGTTAGTAACTTACCAATTGTGGGAAAGCAATTAGCAACTCATCAATTTTTTTAATAGTATTAGCAACTCACAAACTATGTGAAAACAGCAACTCATCAATTGTTTTAAAACAGTAACTTACCAATTGTGGGAAAGCAATTAGCAACTCATCAATTTTTTTAATAGTATTAGCAACTCACAAATTATGTGAAAACAGGAACTCATCAATTGTTTTAAAACAGTAACTTACCAATTGTGGGAAAGCAATTAGCAACTAATCAATTTTTCTTACGATTTAGCAACTTACAAATTCTATGAAAACAGTTAGAAACTCATCAATTTTTCTAATAAGTTAGCAAGTCACAAATTCTATGAAAACAGAAACTCATCAATTTTTATAAGTTAGCAACTTACAAATTCGATGAAAACGGTTAGCAACTCACAAATTCTATGTAAACAGTTAGCAACTCACAAATTCTATGAAAACAGTTAGCAACTCAACTATTCTATGAAAACAGTTAGCAACTTATCAATTTTTCTAATGAGTTAACAACTCACAAATTCTATGAAAACAGTTAGCAAGTCAACTATTTTATGAAAACAGCTTGCAACTCACAAATTTCATGAAAACAATTAGCAACTTACAAGTTTAATAAAAACAGTTAGCATCTGATTTTGGTGAAATTTTAATAGGTATTAGACATCAATTAATAATGTCCGTTATTTTTTACAGACTGCGAAGAGTCTTATTTTAACTATGAACAACACAGTTTTTGCATTAAAAATATGACATGTCTTTCTATTTCATACGCTATAATAGAATATTTTCAATGTAAACAGACATAAAATGCATATTATACGAATAAATAATTAGCATTATGACGTTTGATTTTTTATTTCAGTAACGATCAGCATATTTACATGAAATTTCTTTTTTTAATCTAGGATAATGAAAATGCAGGAGGCGGGCCTGGTTGAAAAGTGGCAGAAGAAATGGTGGTCCGACAAAACACAGTGCTCAGACAGTGACCCCAAGAAGGAACCTCTTACTCTGTCTAACGTCGCCGGACCGTATTACATATTCCTTTGTTTTGTGGCCATTGGAGTCTTATGTCTTGGTTTTGAGTATCTTGTAAATGTTTGGAAAACAGGGAAAAATAACCAACAAGTTATGATAGTTACAAATCTAAACGACATAAGTAAATATGAAGGTGAGAATTCCGAGGCAGGAGCAATGCAATGTTGAGAACCGGAAAGTGGAATAAGGATGAACAAAAATAATTGACAAGAGATGGTAAATCTCAGATCAATTCATTTATATTTCAAAAATTTAAATATAAAGACAGTAAATTGTAAAATTGGTGGGCTTACTGTTAAATGTTTAAAGGTCCGGAATGGTAGAGACTTTAATCATTTCGAGAGTAACAATCTCTCTTTTCAAAAAGAAAACAAAAGTTGGACTGGCTGTGTCAGTGGAGGAGAGACAAGTGGACGCTACTATTCAAAAAATAAAATCATGAGATTCGCAGAAAGAAAGACAAGTCATGCAGAAAATGCAATCGTTAAGATATGTAATAGATTACTAAGATTAATTAATTTAGTTACTCTTAAATATTAATATTTAGATTTAATTAATTTTTTTTTTGTTTTTTAATTTACTTTTTCGTTTTTTTTATTTATTTAATCTCTCTCTCTCTCTCTCCTCTCTCTCTCTCTCTCTCTCTCTCTATATATATATATATATATATATATATATATAGTAAGCAATGAAAATATATATGGCAATCAAGCTACACAGAGGCTCCCGTGTTTCATCCCCGGGGGGAATCGTCAGGCTAAATGCATTTAGCCTGACGATTCCCCCCGGGGATGAAACACGGGAGCCTCTGTGTAGCTTGATTGCCATATATATTTTCATTGCTTACTACCTAGCTCTACTTACGTATCGAGCACTGTTGAAGTAAATACTGAAAACTGATACATAAAAAATTATAACTCCTTATAATATTTTATGTGGATACATGAAGTACTAATATATATATATATATATATATATATATATATATATATATATATATATATATAATTATTATAATATAAAATGAAATAATAAAATAAGGTGCCAATCAAATTTTATTAAAATTCAAAGTTCAAGCAAAGTATTTTAATGTTCTTAGTTCATGAGTTTTCAAAGATAAATCTTCTCCTTGATTGGCAGATTTATCTTTGAAAACTCATGAGCTAAGGACGTTAAGATACTTTGCTTGAACTTTGAATTTTAATAAAATTTGATTGGCACCTTATTTTATTATTTCATTTTATATTATAATATTAATGCTCTATCCAGTATATTGAGCTTCAGTTTTTATCCGGATGTTTCACTAATTATAAGATATTAGTTGACGCTTATATCTTTTGTTAGATTACTTTATATATATATATATATATATATATATATATATATATATATAATATGCTTATTTCAATATTATACAGTTATTGATGGATTGGGGATGCTATACTTTAGTTGTCTGGGGCCAAACATGGCTTTTAACTGCTAAAAGCAGTGAAAACGCGTCTCATTGTCTCATCAAGTAGCCAGCCGATATATATGATCGACTAAAATATTGTAAAAGCAT
The DNA here is from genome assembly GCA_963556195.1 of Sepiola atlantica. Taxonomy (NCBI): domain Eukaryota; kingdom Metazoa; phylum Mollusca; class Cephalopoda; order Sepiida; family Sepiolidae; genus Sepiola; species Sepiola atlantica. The sequence goes on from OY744515.1 coordinate 93,181,587, forward strand.
CCTTCATTTTCATGGGGTCCAGATAGAATCCGGTTTGAATTAAACCCTAATAATTACATATTTAATTTTTATTATTTATTTTAATCCTGGTTTAATCTATTAATGTCACAATATAGTGATGGGTGATTGGTTCTGGTTATGGCAGTGTGTGTGGGCGCTGTTAATATCTGATTTGCTTCCTTGTTTAGGACTAAGTAATCCAAACCGATTTAATTTACAGAATAACTGACATAGAGTGTCCCTTTTCTCATTAATAAATTAATATTAAATTAATTTATTACAATTGATTTTAATTAATTTAGTTAATATAATCTTTTTTAATTTATTTTTATTAATTTGGAAAAAGTTAAATTAACCTAAACTGAAATCAAGTATTGAGCAATTTGTTCAACCGTTTTCAATCAGCTAGACTATGTACATCTATATACATGCCCTCACCCACCCATGTATAAGATTCAAATGGTGCATAGCAGAACTGGAAGAAGCATACATCCCAGAATCCAAGAAATGCAAACTTTGTCACCGAAAAACTGAGGATCTTAAAAGCAATCATTTAATCGCTTGTCTTAACCATAAATCAGAAAACTTCACAACATGTCTGCATAGAAAGGACCACGTACAAGTGAACTGGAACAGAACCCTAACCGCATATTAAATGACTGCTTTAGCAAGAAAACATGACCAAAGTACAGAAGCATTCACATGGGCCGCTTCTGGACATCAAGAATCAGCAAAATCAACAATACATGTGTACACATCTTACACGTGTATGTGTTTGCATGTATACACATGCACACAGTCTGGCTGATTGGACACGGTTGAAAAACTTAGCTAATGCTTGGTTTCAGTTTAGTTTAATTTAACTAAACTTTATCCAAATTAACGAAATAAATTAAAATAGATTATATTAATTAAAATTAATTAAAATCGAGATAAATTAATTTAACATATTAATGAGAACGGTGCCACTCTTTTTAAGTTATTCTTTACGTCCTTTAACCATAATTTTCCTTAAAACCATCACACAAACAACTCAGGTTTTAACAGCACCCAGGCACACTGCCATCACCAGACCAAATCACCCCACACGATAGTGTGCCACAAGTATATTAAATACAGATTAAAATAAATAATAAAAAATGTAATTATTAGGGTTTAATTTGAACCCAACTTTACTCGGACCCACAACAATTGAGGACCCTTTTATAATATTTTTGAGTGGTTATATATACACGAATGGTCAGTTTTCTGCGGTCTACTATTGTCTTAATTTCATTTTCTATCAGATAAAACCAACGAACTTAAAACTCGCAAATAATAAAGTATAATGAAAAGAGGAGGGGGGGGGTAGAATTAAGAACTTATTTTAACACAAAAAAGAGAGTTTATTTTACATAAAATTCCCCAAAGGGGAGCACATTTAAAAGTTTCTCATGATTTTTGCCAGTTTAAAAACTCTTGTTAGAATATACATTATATATACTTCGGTCGCATATTTTTGCTAGGCTGCCGAGTCAGAAATGAATGCTCACCTGTAAACCGATGGAGCCCCAATCATATTTCTTGGGTGGTTAGACATTAATAAGAGAAACAGTTTGTAAATGAAAGATTTACGGCATAAAAGGTCAAGCCGAAATCCTTAACACACTTAAGGTCGTGAAAAAATGATAATATTGGAAGTTTTTCAACTCGGAAAAGAAGGTGTACCTAAAATAAAAGTATTAAAAAATCAAATACAGTAAACACGAATAGTTTTTTAAATGCTCTAGAAAAAAAAAGTTTACCTAAACTAAATTCATTATAATGTGTGTGTGTTTTTAAATAGTAATTTTTAAATCAATTATTATTTTAATTAAACAATTTGATTTAGTGAAGTTGTGTTTTAAAACATAATGGCTAATAAGATTAAGAAAATAAACAAACTCAGAACGTTTTAATAAAAAAAATCAGAGTAAAAGTAACACGGTAAATGCCAGCGTTTTGTTTACATTTTAAATAATGCACCCGTCTTGCGTCCATACTGAATAATCAGAGGGAGGTAACCGATTCAATGGAGTAACGCTGGCTGTTCAATCAGTTTCGCAGTAGGTAGATTAACTGCGTAACTCATTTCATATATATATATATATATAAATAATAAAAGAAATAATCATAATTTATAAGTAAGGTTATTAGCGAGCAAAATAGCATAAATACATGTGGTAATCTGAAGAAAACAATCATGAGTGTATATTTGCGAATACTAATTTATTAAAAGTTTAAAAGCGATTAATTATGTAAATTAAGAAATGTGCATAGTGTTTACGGCGGTATTTGTAGTAGTATATATAGAAGCTGGCAGACTAAGTAAATAGTAATAATACTCTGATGGAGTTTCGGCTTCAGACAGACAGACAGATACATAAGCTCCATTATTAATATATATATATATATATATATATATATATATATATATATATAACAACTTAATAAGATACAAAATTATGACATATTCATCATACAAGTTCCAAAGATTCAACATCAAAATTTTTTTGCGTATGTACGTTTCTGAGACAAACTTTATTAAGTCTTTTCATCAGTACAAATAAGAAGGAAAATCATCAGCATTTCGCTATATATATACATCCTCTGGTCCTAACCTACCTCCTCCACATCATCCAGGAAATATACTCACATATCGAAACTCAGATTCTGTTGCTTCTGTTTTTCTCCAAACACGACTTTAACGGCTGGACTCTGATTATAATATTTCCTAAAATACTCCGCCCTTCCACATTTAATGTCATTTTATTTTGCGATCTTGCTTTAAATGTGGAAGAAGAACACAATTGGAAATAGATATTATATATTTCCTGTAAGGCTGCTTCTCTCTTCCTTACGCATCAGTGAAATTACTAGGAACTTTTTCCCCTTCCTCATATCATATATATTTATATACTTCAATGTCTAGTGCTGTTGGTATAATTCCAACTATATTACACCCCCTATTTCTTTATTATTTCTGTTTATTTCCCCCATAAGAGTTTTTTTAGCAGTTTTTTTCCCCCAAAATTATCTTTGTCCATATCTTCCTCTATATTCTTCCTCCTACCCTCTCACCCTGCGCATCCACTTGCAAGATGTTTTCTTAAAAAAGCCTCTGTAAAAAAAAACTTGATCCTCTTCAATCTTTATTTTCTAATTTTATTCTATTTGTATTTTATTTTTTTATTTTTAATTCATTTCTTTATTTTTTATTTTTTTATTTTTTATTTATTTTATTTCTATTTTTATTTCTATTTTTATTTTTATTTTTATTGTTTTCACTACCCCTCTGACAAAATAATTTTTAATTTTAATTAATTTTTTGCGGAAATTTGAAACAGTAAATCTTTGGAAAGTTTGGTGTTATTTTTTTTATATGTACCTGTGATTTGTTTATAGCTATCATTGTGTTTTCCCCTCCTATGCTACCAACATATCCATCTGTGATTCTTTCTGTCAGTGGATGTTTCTCTAGAACTAAGATTTTTTGATTTTCTGTAAAACGTGTTGCTATAGGCGCTGATGAAGAGACGTTTTGGACGAACTTTATAAAATTATAAAATAAAATAAAGTATTTCCAAACTGTTTTGGAAACGATCGTACGCAATAATGGACTTGATGTTCTAATTCTTGGAACAATAGTAATGTTTTGATTCATTAAGTGTTTATATATATATATATATATATATATATATATATATATATATATATATATATATATATATATATATAATTACAGGAGATTAAGACAACAGAGAGGCTGAAGCGAGGCCTGCATAGGATACCAACTATAGGTCCCCTTTGTTTGGATTTGAAACCGACGGTACTGATGTTGTCTTAATCTTCAGTAATTACATATATAAATAAATATTACGCTCTTATTTTTTAATATATCTTAATAATGGGGTTCTCTCCCACTAACCTTACATACATATATATATATATATATATATATATATATATATATATATATATATATTTATTTTAGTACAGAAAAATTAGTACAACATTTGTACCGTCTGTTTCAAGCACAGAGGGACTTAGCCATCCGGCTCTCTTCAGCTTCTGTTGTCATATATATATATATGAGAGAGAGAGAGAGAACCGGCCTGTTTCTCGTTTTTATGTGATTAATACACTATTGTATATGATTGCAATAGTTCATTCCGTTCCGACTATATTTAAAAAATGTATTTTCAATCAATTTTATTAATTACTTATTTAATCCAATTGATCTTTTCATTTTTGCTTAGTGATATTTCAGAGGAGGAGGAGGAGCTTTTCTCTAACAGGCAAAGACCTCTTACTGTCACTCATTAATGATCAGATCTTATTTAATAAGATACATATTTTTTCATGCACCGTTTCTTGCTTGGGATTTTATGTTAGATGTGTTTTAATCGAAAATATGAACATTATTTGCACACCATGAATTTTTTAAAAAAACTATTAATTGAATACCCTGTGAACTTTAAATTTGGAATTACTGTTTTGTGTGGAGTTTAGAAAAATTTAACTTTTTTTAACCGTTTCGGTAATTCATAATTTTATAATAATTAACGAAAAAATAAATAGTTAAAATTATAGAAGCAGTGTTTTAATTTTATTATAAAAAACGTTGTGTCGAGAGAGAGGATGTGTGTGTGTGTTTAACATTAAGAAAACGAAGGCTAGTTAATAAATAAAATGAAAAAATATACAAAAAGATCTAATGATTACATTGAATAAGAAATTCCTAACGTAACGAAGGAGGGATACAGACATTAGAGAAAGATAGAATTTACGACCACGACCACCGCTAACAAGAAAAAAAATGAAATGAATGAGACATGAGATGGATATGACTATTAAATGGACCTAACATATTTTCCATTGATTTTTGGCAGGTTCTATGATAAATGTATAAAAGACACAACTGTTTGGGAAAGGCAGTCCATTGAGAACTATGCAAACATCTTTGCTTTTAAAACGCAGACAAACGGTACAGACACAAACTGGATTGGAAAATGTGAAGCAACAAATCCTGTGAGACATGGAGATACTAAAAGACAAATTTATCCACGCAAGGAGACCAGACTTGATAATAGTCAACAAGAAGGAAAAATCCTGCCAAATCGTAGATTTCACCATCCCAGCAAATCACAGGGTGAAAATCAAGGAAGCAGAAAAAAAAAGCAAATATGTGGAATTTGCTAAGCAACTGCAAGGGTTATTGAACATGAAGAAATTCACTATAATACCAATAATTGTAGGAGCACTCGGAACAGTCTCTCGAAACCTGGAAAACTAGAAGAAATTGGAATAAAAGGGAAGATTAAGATTATACAATGAATGACAATGGCCAAAATGGACAAAATCTTAAGGAAAAAGAACAAAAAATTTAGAAAGAACATCACAAGCTCAAAGGAAGTGAAAACTGACAGAAATCCAATAAACTGATATTATCCACCACAAAGAAAATATGCACAGACATGCACATATGTATGTGATGACAATAGCCTCGGCTGGTACCACACAAAACTGTAGTAAAGGGTCAAGGAGGATCAAAAGACCGAGGAGGGAGAATACCAACCAGACCTCCATTAGAAGGGTGCAGAGAGTACTGGAACCTTGGGGGGGGGGGGCTTATTGCCACTCAAATTTTAGAGAAGACCAAGGTCATTGCTAGCGAGAAATCAATGTTAAATGGCAGTTGCAACAAGGCAAAATGATTTGCAATGATTATGGAAAGAGACGGAGAGTGCTGGAAAACTGAAGAGACTTGTTGTCATTCAGATTCCAGGGAAAACCACTTGTTAGTGCCAGTGAGTAATTACTGATAATGACTTGTGTGAAAACTCTTATAATAATAATAATAATAATAATTAGAACTAACTACATCAAATCTAAAATAGATAAACCCCAGGAAAACAGTAAATATAAACTATGTGGACAAAGAGACAGAACAATAAATCATATGATAAGTGAATGCAGCAAACTAGCCCAAATAGAATACATAAGCAGACACAACTGAGTGGGGAAAGCAGTACACTAGGAACTATGCAAACGACTGCATTTTGAACATGCAGAGAAATGATACAGACACAAACCAGAGACAATACTGGAAAAGGAAAAGCACAAAATCGTCTGGGACATGGAGGGACAAACTCATCCAAGCAAGGAGACCGGATGTCATAATAAGAAAATACTGCCAAATTGTAGATTTTGAAGTCCACAGGGTTAGGATCAAAGAAACAGAAAAACAAAGCAAATGCACGAAACTTGCCAGAGAATTGAAAGTAATATGGAACATGAAGAAAGTCAATATAATACCAATAATCGTAGGAGCACTAGGAACAGTAAGAAAAACCTTGAAAAAAGACTAGGAGAAATTGGAATCAAAGGGAAGATTTAGACTATACAATGGACCGCAATGATGAAATCTTAAGGAAAATCCTTGAATGCGGAAACACACCAACATAAACTACAAACACAAACCAGCAAGATGGAAGTTGCAACAGAAATAAAACAAAAACATGGAAGGAACACCACGTGTGAACCCGAGGGAACTAAAACTGCTAGAAATAAACTGCCTCCTACACCCCCCCCCCCCAAAAAAAAACACACAATGTGATGGTACCAGCCTCGACTGATATTCCACAAAATAGTCGTGAAGGGTCAAGGAGGATGAAAATACCAAGGAGGGAGAACACTAACTACTGGAAAGGTTCAGAGAGTACTGGGACCTTGGAGAGGTTTATACCCCACAGAAGACAAATGGTTGTTACCAATCTCTCAGAGAACCTTCATCGTTATCGCTCATTAATTCAGTAACCTGGATCTAATGGAACTTTTGAAAGCTATAAAAAACTACAGAAAACCAAATCAGATAGCAGGTCACCATGAGGCCCGGCACTCCTAATTGAATTGTACATATTCAAAATCCCAATCCTATACTGACCCTCCCAGAGAGTAGAAAGTGGACTTTGGGTTTATTTTCGACAGCTTCGTAACTCTCGCTTCTCTTATTTTGTCCTTTAGTCTTCACATTCCATGAGCGATGTTTCTGACAAAGGGAGGAGAATTGCTGTTTTCTGAGTAGGAATCTATCCATCTAACAGTTATCATTGGCTAGTTTTTGATCTTGAAGTGGTAATTTTTTTAGCTCCTTACATCAAGTGGCTTCATGCCTTGTCTGGAGCGATTTCCATAAAAAAGAAGAAAAAGTCATTGCAACAGCACCTTACCTACCCGGATCTCAAGAACTTAAATATAACATTTCTTTTCTCCCTCGATCTTTAAAATGAATACATTGACTCCAGTCATGTGATTTTATCTTTTTCTTCTTTTCCCTATGCACTCCAGTGGACGACTTCTTTTTATTACTGAAGGGGCCCACTCAAAATGCAAAGATAAGGGTTAAAGAGATTGTTAGTTGAATGATGATTGCCACCACGAGAGGATTGGAAACAGTGGGTGGAATGTGCAAAATATTACTTAACAGGTGTTGATTATCCAAGAGGACGGCTCAACAAGTATTTGTTTACTTGAAGACGACTATGTTGTAGTTGGTTGGAAAGCAGCCTCATGGTATTTTGCATCAATACTGTATCTACACAGACATATTCTATCATGCACTACTCAACAAGGAACAAGTCAAATACAATAACAAACTCTCTCCTTAAAATTTTTTATACACATGTACAGCATCTCTTTGGCAGACACTTCTTCTTCTTCTTCTTCTTCTTTTTCTTCTTTTTCTTCTTCCTCTTCTTCTATTCATGTAACATTACTTTTCCCTTGTTCAGGAGGTAGACGTTTTCTGATATTACACAAACCCACTCTCCACTTCTCACAGTTCAACAGGTCAACAGTCTCTAAATTCAACTTTGTGCGGCCTTGTCCAATCCCTTGCTTCCAAGTTTACCTTGGCCGGTCAACCTTCCTGCCATTTAGGACATTCATGCTTCTGCAATGGTTTGTCCAGGAAGGTGAAGGTTTCACATGACCGTATAACCAACATGCTGGGCAAGTGTAGTGCTTTCAGCAAATCCTCTGACCTGGCGTGTTCGTTTGGTCAGATTTCACATTGCAGATCCATGTGATCATGGATCTGTTATTTCTCTGCAGACGGATGAGAGATGGTCCAGCATTCACTGCCATATATCATGACGCTTCTGACACAGCTGCTATAAACTTTACTCCAGACGTTGAGACATAAATATTATTTTATTAATGTGAAACATGTTTCAGCGTTTCCTTTCGTAGCAGTTACATGACTGAGATCTACTTCAGCATTTCCTTTCGTAGCAGTTACACGACTGAGATCTACTTCAGCGTTTCCTTTCGTAGGAGTTACAGACTGAGATCTGCTTCAGCGTTTCCTTTCGTAGCAGTTACATGACTGAGATCTACTTCAGCGTTTCCTTTCGTAGCAGTTACACGACTTAGATCTACTTCAGTGTTTCCTTTCGTAGCAGTTACATGACTGAGATCTACTTCAGCGTTTCCTTTCATAGCAGTAACATGACTGAGATCTACTTCAGCGTTTCTTTTCGTAGCAGTTACATGACTGAGATCTACTTCAGCGTTTCCTTCTGTAGCAGTTACATGACTGAGATCTACTTCTGCGTTTCATTTCGTAGCAGTTACATGACTGAGATCTACTTCAGCGTTTCCTTTCATAGGAGTTACACGACTGAGATCTACTTCAGCGTTTCTTTTCGTAGGAGTTACACGACTGAGATCTACTTCAGTGTTTCCTTTCGTAGCAGTTACATGACTGAGATCTACTTCAGCGTTTCCTTTCGTAGCAGTTACATTACTGAGATCTAATTCAGCGTTTCCTTCTGTAGCAGTTACATGACTGAGATCTACTTCAGCGTTTCTTTTCGTAGCAGTTATATGACTGAGATCTACTTCAGCGTTTTCTTTCGTAGCAGTAACAGTGTGACAATATTAAGCGGATGCGACAATATAAAGCGGCCTTGCAAAGGGCAGGGCCTAGAATACAGTGCTAGTGTGAATCAGCCACAAGCTTATTCAAAGTCTAACATCATCTTAGGTTTCTAGTATAAACAAAGTGAGAACAATGTAGGAAAACATAGTCTGAACGCTCCAGTAAATGAACTCTCCATCTCAAAATTCAATATCATTTCTTTCTTCAACTGTTTATATAAAATGACCCTCTCTTCACAGCGAGACAAATTTGCTAGCCCACCCCCAGTTTATTGCTCACTGATCTAAACAAACACACCATAGGAGTTTGCAATCACTAGACCGGGCGTTTCAACATCGCCATCTTCATCAGAACGGCAACTTTTCCCTGACAGTGCCGGTTGACCAACCGAACCCGGAATGGCTGAACTGATGACGTCACAGCTGGAGGAGTGGTGCGCATGTTCATAACAGGACTGAGATCTACTTCAGCGTTTCCTTTCGTAGCAGTTACATGACTGAGATCTACTTCAGCGTTTCCTTTCCTAGCAGTTACAGGAGTAAGATCTACTTCAGTGTTTCCTTTCATAGCAGTTACATGACTGAGATCTACATCAGCGTTTCCTTTCGTAGGAGTTACAGACTGAGATCTACTTCAGCGTTTCCTTTCATAGCAGTTACACGACTTAGATCTACTTCAGCTTTTCCTTCTGTAGCAGTTACAGGACTGAGATCTACTTCAGCGTTTCCTTTCGTAGCAGTTACACGACTTAGATCTACTTCAGCGTTTCCTTCTGTAGCAGTTACATGACTGAGATCTACTTCAGCGTTTCCTTTCGTAGGAGTTACATGACTGAGATCTACTCCAGCGTTTCCTTTTATAGCAGTTACAGGACTGAGATCTACTTCAGCGTTTCCTTTCATAGCAGTTACAGGACTGAGATCTACTTCAGCGTTTCTTTTCGTAGCAGTTACACGATAGAGATCTACTTCAGCGTTTTCTTTTCGTAGCAGTTACATGACTGAGATCTACTTCAGCATTTCCTTTCGTAGGAGTTACAGACTGAGATCTACTTCTGTGTTTCCTTTCGTAGCAGTTACATGACTGAGATCTACTTTTGTATTTACACGCAATCTCTTGCGAAGTGATTAATTAGTTTGTGGTTCGGTTTGCTAAAACTAACATGTTTAAACTCACGTAGAAATACAATGGGTAATTCGAACTCTTCTGCACATACTCAGCTTTCCTAATTTCTGCCCAGCCTGAGTTTGGTGCAATAATACAAACAGTATTTGAACAGACGCCTATGAGACCAGAAGCTAAAAACATCTTGTCCCTTGCCACAATGCGGCAGGATTAGATGGACCTCCTAAACTCAATTCTCTTTCTATAGCTAAAGACCGCCTGCTGAACCAACTTGCCTTACATTCTTGCGTCTTTGTGTTAATGAAACTGTTAAATAAAGTTGATTTTATTGTAGAGAAAATGTTGGTAATTTATATGGAACTCTGGTGACCCTATTCTCCTCTTTATTTCGAACCAGCTCACTCAGATAGATACAGACACAGTAGCTTCTACAAAATGGCTGTCTCCAATTTCCGACAAGCATCTCATAACACCAACCACTCTGCACTTTCAACATACATTCTATTTCCGTCGGTCTTCAGAAGAATATTTCCCTTTCAGTGTCTCTCTCCATCAACCTGTAACTTCACATCTCTTAGTATTTTCTACGCAACATGAACAGATAAACGGCTATCATATCAGATTCAAAACATCTAAATATTGACCAAGTTCAATGTTTTTTTTTTAACTTTGATGATTTGACAAGAATCAGTCTTTCAACACGATATTTATCTATTAGAAAAAAAATGAGCTTTTTCTGTACTATTTACTTGCCTCCCACCAGGGTAAAGTCAGGCACAAGGTTCGTTTTTAATGTGTAGCTGCTCAGAGTTGGAGTCTTGAGTTGGAATTTTTTAATCTCCAAAGAATCAACAGATTATTACTGAATATTGGAAGACTTTACAATAAGGAGTCGGAGTCAGAAATTTTAGAATTCTAGTAGTTTGAGTTGGTGTCGGTATTAGATTTTTTTTTAATCCTAGGAGTCGAACCATATACCTTCCAACTCCACAACCTTGATTCTATGATGCATTATTCAACAAGACAAACCATATACAAGAACAAACCCTCTCCTTAAATTGGTTTCAACTTCCAATCTTGGCGATTTATTTGTTGGGAATTTATTATTTAGTATCTTAACTTCATTTAGAAATGGAAAATATTGCATTCCATTTCTAGCAATAAAATATATATACAACCCTGCTCAGTTGTAATATGATGAGTGCAACTATGACTGTTTTTCAGACATTGAAACATAAATTATAGTTTGTAAATCATTCCGACTAGTTCATAAATCCTGTCTAACCTGTTTGATATGTTCCCCAAAACTTGCTTTTAATCATAAACATTGAACACTTGTAAACCCGGGTAAGGTTATATTTTCTCACAGATCAGCCTTGCAACAATTTGTCATGAGAAAACGATTGCCGTAACTTTATTTAGAAATAGAATGCAATATTTTCCATTTCTAAATGAAGTTAAGATATTTGTTTAAAAAAATTCTGACTGTCAGCCGGACAGACACACACATCCACAGAGAAAGTGCTCAGTATATTATAAGTGGAGATAACCTAACATTGTTCATAGGATGGCTACACTTTAAGCAATCGTTTTCTCATGACAAATTCTTTTTCTTATTTCTCGTCTTCTTCAAATTCACCTTTATTTGTTCTTCTTCATATTTTTATTTTCCAGCATCTTTTTTATCATCTACTTGTTCTTCTTCAACTTTTTCTTTTCCACCTTTTATATTCTTCTTTTTCTTCATCTTTTTTTTAACATTTTCTTCTTCTTTATCATCATCATCATTTTTTCTTCTTAGTATTATTATTATGATTATTATTATTATCATTATGATTATTATTATTATCATGATTATGATTATTATTATTCACATTGTTGTTATTACTTTATCGTTTAGCTGTTCTATTGTTGTAGTGATGCCAGTCAGTAGAAAATTGTTTCCTTGCTAATATATATTTATTCATTTTCTTTTAAAACGAATTTTGTTTCGGGTTACTGATATGTTTTCCAAGCTAAACACATTAAATAAATGTTGATTGTAGCGGATAATTCATAATATTACAACTGAGCAGGGTTGTATATATATTGTATTTCTACTACTTGTTAAGTTCTAGATATGACTTGATGCCCCAATTTGGGAGCTTTGGGGAGTGTAAAATCACCCCTTACTTTCCATTACTCCCAGGGCTATTCTGACCTGGAGTTATAGTACTTGTCAGGGTCCCATCTAGCGTTTACAGACTGTTTACTAAATATATGCCTACAAAAAAGTCTATAACTATTTGAGGATATTGAGAACTTGAGGCATCAGAATTTTTATCAAAATGAAATAATGTGGCATTAAATAATCCCAAAACGGATGATATGCTATGGAAAACAATGGGATAATGTCATAAAAGTAATTAAAAAAAGATGTCATAAAAGTAATTAAAATAAGATGTCATAAAAGTAATTAAAAAAAGATGTCATAAAATTAATTACACTAATAAGATGTCATAAAATAATTAAAATATGAATGAAAAATAAGATATCGTTTCTCTCTAAAGTCCGTCTGTTATTCAGATAAAAATCTCCTAGAACTCACCTTCACTACAGGCTTACATCAAATCTGTAGCTAAGGTCGCTGCAAAAACAGTTGGATCATTCTACTGCTCCAGAAAGTACCTCACTCCTGACGCAGTCTTCTACCTGTATAAGCGCCAGATCTATTCAAAGATGTCATATATGAGGAGGTTCCGCTGAAAGCACTCTTTCTTGCCTTGACAGACTACAAATGCTTTCTTGTAATAAGATTTTACTAGAGGATAGAATAGTTGTTGCTGACAAAGGTCGCAGGTAGCATCTGAAAATTCTGTCTTTACCTTCAACACAAAATCTCAAATATCTTCTCTATGTATTACTTACACATAACTCAAGAGCTTTGTCCTTTTTCCTAACCAATAAATCATCTACACGAGTCTTTGCCGTTCCAGATTCATACCTAACGAGATGGCTTTCCCTTTTATTGAAAACAGTGTTTACAACCAATGTCAATGGGAAGACAAGATTCCAAAATTCTTTCTCCATCTGCATTCCTATCACCATATCCTCCATGCACATCTCCAAAAACACCAGGCGTCTTTTCAACATGACCATTCAAATCTGACACATAAAGCTTACTAGTTACTGCAATAAGTCTTTCATAAAATTCATCTTTCGCATCTTTGCTCAAGCCACAGCATAAACAGATATAGCTGTGAAAAAATTCTCACCAACCATCATCTTCAACGGTATGATTCATTCACTTACATGATTAATTTCAATCAATACCTCAAGTAATGAAATGCAATCTTCTCTATTATACAGGAAAGTCGTATTTCCATCTGTGTCCAACTAAAAATAAAAAATTACACATCACAATATTTGTTTATCTTCATTTTTAAGTCTGTATAATGAATCTTGAAATTGGTTTCCAGAGCCATAAGGTAGACTTGGTTGCTTTATCAACTTGGTTGTTTTCTTTATTTCTATTATATTGAATGTTGAGAGAGAGAAAGAAAGAAATTAATAATTGCTAAAAGACAATTTTTTCTCAAACATTGGACAAGGCAACTATTTATGTATTCTTTATTCAAAGTCTATATCAAAAACATTTGTAACTGATTTGAGATTTAGTATTCTTAAAAATGTTTGGATATCAATTAAGCTATATTTCAGTTATTAATCCTTCACTCTATAATAAAGAGCTATGTGTATTTATTTGTAAATACATATTCGTACCATCGCAAAAAAGTCTGACTGAGGAAGAGTGAATGCAATTCCGTTTCCATAATAAGACGTTTTTTCTCCCCCCCCCTCTTTCTATACCGATTAATACGTTTTTTCTTTTTCCTTTTCTATACCGATTTATACGTTTTTTCTTTTTTTAAAAACTTTCTAGTTTAGGAGGTTTTCTTTCTTTCTTTCTTTCTTTCTTATTTCTTCAAGTGAGCCACGATTACTCTTTTAATTTCATTTATAACCACTAATGTCTTTGATTTTAACATCCTGTGCCCATTTTTTTACGTCCAGCCATCTCTTCCTCCAAATAATCAAAGGAACAAAATAATCAAAAAAGCGAAGTCAAGGATGGCGTTTTGTTTTCCTTTAAGTCATCAGAAATGACTTGTTTTCTTTCTTTTTTTTTTAACTCACGATAGTTCAGTCTTATCTTATTGAAATAAAAACAAACATTAAAAAGACTTACATTGGAAAGCAAATAGCAAGGCAGACAACTCCCACCATCTAGAAATTAATTTGGAAAGAAATCCACCACTCTAAATAAAAAGTCAACGGTAGGTATTTTTTTTTTTTAGGTCATCAGAAATGATAATTTATATATTATAAATAAAATTACCGACGTAATTCTGATTTTATATGATTATTTGTGCAAACACTAGCAAAGCATAATCTTTTTTCCGTCATTTTTGACGGAGGGTGTACACTGGTAAAAAAATAACAAATAATTATATAAAATAGGTTTTATTATTCATAAAAGGGTGGTTTTATATACGTGTCATTGTTAACATATAAACGATCCAAAACAGCACCATAGTAGTCAATCACATAATCAGATCCATCAGCCGGCTTGACAACCTGCAAAACAAACAAACTAAGTTTTTACTACATGTAAACACTTGAAAAGTTTCTTTGAATACATATCAAATTCCATGAAAAATGGCAGTATACTGAAATCATATGCCCTTAATAGTGTTAAGATGAAAATTCATATACACTAAATGTACAAAAGCAAGGAAATTCCCAAATTTTTACACTTTTATTGTCATTAATTAGGGGTATGACTACATATCAACCAAACCATTTCATTATCACATCACTACAGTATAAATCTCTATGCATGAGTGGATGAAGTGTGTGAGGTGCGCTGAAGAAAAATTCCTACCAGTAAAATACATAGCCCTGTTGTGCTCGCATACCCTTAATGACAATAAAAGTGTAAAAATTTGGGAATTTCCTTGCTTTTGTACATTTAGTGTATATGAATTTTCATCTTAACCCTATTAAGGGCATATGATTTCAGTATACTGACATTTATCATGGAATGTCACTACTTTTGTAAAGGTTATGCCTCAATACAATGGTCATTTTTAAGTTTTTTTGGAATTTTCTGGAAAACTAAGGTATATGGTAAACTGAAATTAAAATGCCATCAACTAGACCCTAGAAACTCTATCTCTGCCCACAATCACCTGAATCCATCAAATAGTTGATGAGATACAGGGTGGCACATACGTACGTACGTACACACAGATAACATGATTTCATGGTTGAACTTTCTGGATCTCTGGGTTGCCTTGACTAATGATGCTGAAATTCTACACACTTATAGAACCTATCAAATAAAAATTTTGTGCAAAGTTTTAACTAATTTGGTTTATTGGCTTTTGAGTTATGATTGATCAAAGAAATGAGATTTCCAGCATAGGCCATTTTTGAAGTCTATTAAGGGATAGAGTGCTCTCGCGCCTCCCTTGATTAAGCATCGATATAATGATACGCTAAAACGATCATTTTGTAGTCAGCTGGGAAGCAGCTCCGTGGCATTGTGTTCCACTGACGAGAAGTTCTTGGAAAAAATCTGTTCATTGAAGTTTAGTTTAGTTTTAGGTACATCGATAAAGAAAGGAAAATTATTTATAATGGTTGTAGCTAGACGAGTTTTTGCTCTAAATGTTTTACAAAGGGAACCAGAGATTAGAATTCAGTCGAGCACCTACCATGAGAATAACGATAGAGAAGAGAAAGACCAGCAACGTCTCTTCTGTGAAAAAAGAACTGTAGGGATTTCGAAATCGATTTTGTACTCTGTCAAAGCAAGAAAAGAGTGTTATGAGCGGCACCTCCTCAGAGGTGGAAATAGTAATTCATCTTAGGACCTATCTGATTCTTACTGACAGTATGTCTTTTATAGGTCGCTTAATCCAGGGGTTTTCAAACTTTTTGCCTTGGGACCCTTTATATTTCAGGTTTTACCCTAGGGACTCCCTTATAAACGCTTATAAAATTTTTAAATACATTTTTGCTAAAAATAACAATTTTGCATTAACGCAAAAAGCTGGTTTTAAGTTTATTTTACACGTAAGAGTTCAAATAAATTAATAAAATAAATTAATAAAATAAATTAATACGTAAGTGTTCAAATAAAATAAATTAATAAATTAGACATAAGAGTTCAAATAAAATAAATTAATAAAATAAATTAATATGTAACAGTTCAAATAAAATAAATTAATACGTAAGTGTTCAAATAAAATTAATTAATAAATTAGACGTAAGAGTTCAAATAAAATAAATTAATACGTAAATGTTGATGCAAAATGTAACAAAATTATTTTTTTTTTATTAAAAAATTAATTTTTTGTATAAATGAAAACAGTAATAGTACTTTACAAATAGTTTTATTGTCAATTACACATACAGGATTTTTGAAATACACACGTTGACGTGTAATGGGCGATAATGGAAGCTTTTGTCATTTAGGAACATTAATAAGTAAAAATAAATATCCAGACATTGAAAATTTATACTTTGAAGTTCACGTGATGAATTAATCCACGGACACCCTATCTTGTCCTTGCGGATCCCCTGTGGTTCGCGGACCACAGTTTGAAAACCTCTGCACTAAGTCACTTCATGTGTTATGATGTGATGTCGTTGTGGGTTTGTATAATATCATACACATTTTCGATAACCCAGGTTGTCTTCGTCATCTCAACAATGTCACTCTAAAATAGAGAATTATTAGTTCAGACTGAGTGGACAATTACAGGGAGCCAAAGAGAGAGAAATATACTTTGAAGCATCGGCTATTTTGAGAGAAACAGCAAGAGACAGGTTGGGCTGCTCACTATTTAATTAACATTGTCCACCCTCCCTTGCTGGAAGTTTTTGGGATACAGCAAATTTTGTATCTCCTCTGCTTGAGTGTCTGGCCAGAAAAAGAAAGAATCCTCTTCTCCAGAAATTACGTGGTTTTGTCATTTCCGTTTGCTAAGGTCAATCTGTTGACCCCTAATCTGTCAATCATTCTCTCCATTCAAGCTCATGGCTTTCGTTGTGTAAAAATTTTATGTGGAAAGTTGAATTTGAAATACAACAACTTTTTGTGCTATTGAACTTTCTGTCTCCTTTTACCGATGTTATGTAAATTTTGTACCAGATATTTTTAACTCTTTTAGGGTACTCATTTGTACCAGATATTTTTAACTCTTTTAGGGCACTCATTTGTACCAGATATTTTTTTAACTCTTTTAGGGCACTCATTTGTACCAGATATTTTTTAACTCTTTTAGGGCACTCATTTGTACCAGATATTTTTAACTCTTTTAGGGCACTCATTTGTACCAGATATTTTTTAAAACTCTTTTAGGGCACTCATTTGTACCAGATATTTTTTAACTCTTTTAGGGCACTCATTTGTACCAGATATTTTTTAACTCTTTTAGGGCACTCATTTGTACCAGATATTTTTTAACTCTTTTAGGGCACTCATTTGTACCAGATATTTTTAACTCTTTTAGGGCACTCATTTGTACCAGATATTTTTAACTCTTTTAGGGCACTCATTTGTACCAGATATTTTTTTAAACTCTTTTAGGGCACTCATTTGTACCAGATATTTTTTAACTCTTTTAGGGCACTCATTTGTACCAGATATTTTTTAACTCTTTTAGGGCACTCATTTGTACCAGATATTTTTTTAAACTCTTTTAGGGCACTCATTTGTACCAGATATTTTTTTAAACTCTTTTAGGGCACTCATTTGTACCAGATATTTTAAAACTCTTTTAGGGCACTCATTTGTACCAGATATTTTTTAAACTCTTTTAGGGCACTCATTTGTACCAGATATTTTTTTAAACTCTTTTAGGGCACTCATTTGTACCAGATATTTTTTAAAACTCTTTTAGGGCACTCATTTGTACCAGATATTTTTTAACTCTTTTAGGGCACTCATTTGTACCAGATATTTTTAACTCTTTTAGGGCACTCATTTGTACCAGATATTTTTTTTAACTCTTTTAGGGCACTCATTTGTACTAGATATTTTTTAAAACTCTTTTAGGGCACTCATTTGTACCAGATATTTTTTAACTCTTTTAGGGCACTCATTTGTACCAGATATTTTTTTAACTCTTTTAGGGCACTCATTTGTACCAGATATTTTTTTAACTCTTTTAGGGCACTCATTTGTACCAGATATTTTTTTAAACTCTTTTAGGGCACTCATTTGTACCAGATATTTTTTAACTCTTTTAGGGCACTCATTTGTACCAGATATTTTTTAACTCTTTTAGGGCACTCATTTGTACCAGATATTTTTTAAACTCTTTTAGGGCACTCATTTGTACCAGATATTTTTTAACTCTTTTAGGGCACTCATTTGTACCAGATATTTTTTTAAACTCTTTTAGGGCACTCATTTGTACCAGATATTTTTTTAACTCTTTTAGGGCACTCATTTGTACCAGATATTTTTTAACTCTTTTAGGGCACTCATTTGTACCAGATATTTTTTAACTCTTTTAGGGCACTCATTTGTACCAGATATTTTTTAACTCTTTTAGGGCACTCATTTGTACCAGATATTTTTTTAAACTCTTTTAGGGCACTCATTTGTACCAGATATTTTTTAAAACTCTTTTAGGGCACTCATTTGTACCAGATATTTTTTAACTCTTTTAGGGCACTCATTTGTACCAGATATTTTTAACTCTTTTAGGGCACTCATTTGTACCAGATATTTTTTTTAACTCTTTTAGGGCACTCATTTGTACCAGATATTTTTTTAACTCTTTTAGGGCACTCATTTGTACCAGATATTTTTTAACTCTTTTAGGGCACTCATTTGTACCAGATATTTTTAACTCTTTTAGGGCACTCATTTGTACCAGATATTTTTTAAAACTCTTTTAGGGCACTCATTTGTACCAGATATTTTTTAACTCTTTTAGGGCACTCATTTGTACCAGATATTTTTTTAAACTCTTTTAGGGCACTCATTTGTACCAGATATTTTTTTAAACTCTTTTAGGGCACTCATTTGTACCAGATATTTTTAACTCTTTTAGGGCACTCATTTGTACCAGATATTTTTTAACTCTTTTAGGGCACTCATTTGTACCAGATATTTTTTAACTCTTTTAGGGCACTCATTTGTATCAGATATTTTTAACTCTTTCGTAGCCGATATTTTTTATTTCTATTTATTGTAATCATGTTCTCCAATAAATTATTTTTCAAAACATTCGTTACGTTCTAACATAACACTAACTGGCAGCCACTCTGACTTAGGGTTAATAATAAAACAATGTTGTTGACTGCCCTAAAACGTTAGAGTTGCCCAGAAATGGGGGATCAATTTACGTCAAATTACTCGACAAAACTGAGCCACCACTCTAAATTCTGAAATAATTGTTGTTTTTCTACAAAAAATAAAACTAATTTTTTTTGGGGGGGGGGCGTATTCAGCAGCGGGTGTTAATCTACAACTGTACAAAAAAAAACATCTTTCCTGTTACGGTTTTATTTTTATAAGGTAAAGAAAATAACGTAACACAGTAGTAATAATCAATTTAAAAATCACAAAATTAATCGAAACGAAATTGCTCCAGTCAAAAAAGTTTAAAAATACCCAATTTTTCACTTAAAAACAAAAAGATACTTAGATTTTATATCATCATTTTTAAGGTTTTACAACCCATCACTCTTCTAGAAATGTTTCTTTTAATGATCTAAAAAATTTAAATTAATCTAAAAATATATAATTTTTATTTTTCTGACTTATTTTTATTTAGGATGACTTGATTGATCAGCTATTATTAAATATTTTTGTTAAAAACGCATAAAATAATTTCAACTAATGGAAATAATGTAAATTTAACTTACTTGTGTAGCAATGAGCAAAATGTCAACTAATTGTCCAAGGAACATAAATCCAAGGGTGGAAAATTTCAATAAACCTGTTGTGGTAAAAAAGATTTTTTTTAAATGATAAAATAATAAAAAATATTATAAAAGCAATTTATAATTAAATTTATATTAATTATAATTAATTAATTTATGATTAACTCACTGTTACTACTCGGCTTTGCCCAGGGATAGAGAGTTTTTGCGAAAAATGACATAGTTAGAAAGAAAACAAAATGTATGTCATTATCTGTGTCCCTGTGCCTGCTATTTAAAGTTTGTATTTATAGTAATTTTTTTTTATTTTACCAAAAGTTATATTTGTTTAAAAGTAAATCACGTAATTAATTAACAAACATTTATTTTACAATAAACCATCGCTCTCTCTCTCTCAAAAAAGCAAGATGGCAAAATAAGCAAATTGTAAAATAATTAAGAGTTAACTCCCCTATATTTTAATTTATTTCCAACCAGAAATTTATTTATTTCCAACCAGAAAACCGGTTGATACACTCGTGTTTAAATTATTACTTACACCAAAGAAAATTCTACAGTAACTAGATAATTTATTTTCAAACAAATAAAATAACATTTATCGAATCATAAAAGCTTATGTTAAATAACAGACAGTGACACAGAAAATGTTGTTTTTAGTATTTATCAAGAAGAAAAGTGTATGTAGTTATATATGTTTACAATAATAATTAATGAGAACTCTATCTGGCTAACAGCCTCTTCTATCTATATATCTTTTTTCTCTCACACGTGTGCTTTCTGGAGGAAATTTATAGTGATGTGATTGGCTAATGAACATAAATGAATATCCAATAGAAAATAGTGGTGTTTATCATCAAGTTTCTCTTAATGAAAGATATCTGACCAGATATTGTATGTAATCTATGAAATAGATTGGAATTCCCTTTGAATTGAATAACATGGATTAAAAAATAGATTGGAATTCCCTTTGAATTGAATAACACGGATTAAAAAATTCTCTACTTCATTTGCCAAGCACAATCAAATATCAATTTAGCAGATGCAATTCTATTTAGATCCAATAGCGAGAATATCACAAGATAACTTTATGTTAGAACTTACTACAAAAATCTTATCTGTGTGTGTGTAATATATATATATATATATATATATATATATATATATATATATATATATATATACACACACACTTACAAACATATGCTCCCTCTGGTCGCTTATTTTTGCGAGCTTGTTATCGTAGTGAATGAACATATACTACACTGACCTCCAAAGGAGGAGGTAATGACTGTGAGGATTGTAGCATGATGAACGATCACTACCACCCCCCTCCCCCAACAAAAAGGAGGAGTTAATGCCTGATGATATTATGACAACAGAACATATACAACACTATCACCCCCCCCTCCCCATAAAAAAAAAAATGGAAAAGGTAATCCTAGGAAGATATCATGAGGAATAACTATATACTGAAGCGCATAGTTTTAATGGAATGGAAGATTGGAATGCTATCCTTGATTCCAAGATAGACAAGGTCAAGGGAGGGGGGAGGTAGAGGGCTGAAGTGGTTTGAGATCAGCTTGGCTTACCTGATGGCTAGATGTGATCTTGTCAACAGGTTTCGTGTTGATCATCCGGGGCGAGAGATGTGGACATGGACAAATAGCATGCTTTCCTATCCGAATACTTATTTGTTAATTAAGATAGGCAATATAGACTTTATATCGTGTCCTACATTCGACTGGCTAGGTCAATCGGACCATAAATTAGTAACTTAGGAAATAGGCCTAAACTGGAAGTTGAATACTTCCTTGCTGGAGATACAAGACTTCCGGGAAAAGCTACAACTACTTATCCAGCAGGCTTTAGTGGGGACAGTTACCGGGAGTATGTGGTGGATTAGCTTGACAACTAAGTTCAGAAGCTTTTCCATCAAATACGCCCAGCATCTTGCATTAGATAAGGTCAAGACGAAGAAGCATTTAAAAGAGAAACTAACTAGGGCGGTGGATATTGTAAGCATAGAACTAGCTTATGGTGGGGAGGAACTAGACGATTACAGACTCATAACTGCTAAACCCAGAGTTAAAGATTTGGGTCAAGATCTTATCGAACCAGTTGCAGGGTGTTATCGAAGATTTAATCGAACTTGAGCAGAACTACGATATGAAAGGGAGATCGATTAAGAACAACTTGCAATTTATTCATACGATCTTAAAGGGGATAGAAGATAACACAGAGGCTGCGCTGATCAACTTGAATCAGTTCAAAGCTTTCGACAGGGTCAACCATCACTTCTTGGCATTTGTTTTAGAGACTGCTGGTTTTAAACCGAAACGATCACAAGGGTTTAAATTAAACGCAGCAAGTCAATCGGCCTGCGGTTGGGTGCCTAAAGTCGTGACACCACCGTTCCGGCTCTTTTCTGATGGACAGATGGCCTGGTTCGAGTCCTCAGTGTGTGGTTCAGACTGGGCCTCCAGCTTGAGAGGAATTGGTCAGAGATACAGTCAAAGATTGAAGCGTCGGCTAACACTTGATTTTGAAAGAAACTCTCCTTAAAGAATATAGCTGAGGCGTGCACCACTTACGTCTTTCCTCTCATCTCTTACTGACTGACCATACTTCCACTGCCTGCGAACTGCCTAAAGGTTCTCCGGCACCTTCTGTCCTCGCTTCTCTGGGATAGGAGCAGGCACTGGGTTCGCAGACAGGTCTGTATTCAACACCCATGTGAGGGAGGCTTGGAGATGCCTGACTTAACGAGTCATCAATACACCGAGAGACTCTCATCCCTACACTTTTGATGGCCTTGTGTCTAATTTGTTATATTGTAAAATTTTTTTACTGTATAGCAAATAAATAATTCAAAGTGTAATATCTGTTCTCAGCCTCCCAGCGACATCGGACATCTTACTATCAACAAAACTATTGCATATATATAAGAAAATATAACAATGTCAATTACAAATGTATACTCCAGAATACTAATTTATTATTAGAAACTGTTTAAAAAATAAATATGCAAATTAGGAATACCTAAAATTGTTTGTGGGTGTTTGCAGATTACTAATATATATATATATATATATTATAATACTATAATATAAAATGAAGTAATAAAATAAGGTGCCAATCAAATTTTATTATAATTCAAGATTCAAGCAAAGTATCTTAAAGTCATGAGTTTTCAAAGATAATTCTTCTCTTCAGAAGACCATTACCGCAGTTATACTACTACAGGTAATAAAATTAAGCTTTGAAAATATATAAAATTATATATACAAATACATAACATCAAATATATCAACCCAAAAACACACTTTTTTAAGATATTAGTTGACGCTTATATCTTTTGTTGGATTGCTTTATATATATATATATATATATATATACACACACACAGTATTTCAAAATCTGATGTTGTATCACAGAATTAAAAAAAGCATAACCAGTTTTGCTGTCAATATAGTTAGGATAGGTGGAAAAGATTTTGCATTTATTCATTAAGATATACATACATACATATATATATATATATATATATATATATATATATATATATATATATATATATATTCTAGAGATGAAAGATGAGAATAAAAAATTGTAAAGATACAATATTTATTAGAACATCAAACATACTTTTTGGACGGCGTCCACCCTGACTCTACGCTCTCATCTCAACATAAGACTCTTTACCTTTTAGTCTTTATTTTGTTTTATTTTATGTAAAATTTTCAAAGTTAAATGTTGCCGATAATATTTACAATTACATTGTCGGTTTTTCCCTACTCTCTGATGAAAAGAGTTTATCTTTGAAAATCCATGGATTAAGGATATGAAGCTCCTTGCTCTGAACTTTTGATGTTCTAATAAATATTGTATCTTTACAATTTTTTATTCTCATTTTTCATCTCTAGAATTGATTGCTCTATTCAATATATTGAGCTTTATATTATCACGATAATTGAATTATCATTTAATAATAATCTATGTTTAATTTAATTTAACATTTAAATATATATATATATATATATATATATATATATATATATATATATATTTATTAGTAAAATTTTTTATTTGTACAAACATTTTTAGCTACACATGTGCATATATGTTTCAGCTGCAAATTTATTTCAAGTACAGCTTCCTCAGAGGCCGCTGTAAATATACTTACAGAAAGTTTTGGCTGGAGAGGAGGGAGGAAGAAGAGAAATAGAAATTCATAAAGGAAGAAGAGAAGTGGAAATTCATAAAGTAAGAAGAGAAGTGGAAATTCATAAAGGGAGCCAGACATATATGAAGGTATTCATTTTATCTATACATACACAATACATACGCTCCTACACATTCATACATACACACATATAAGTCAGGTTCATATTATATTCC
>OY744515.1:93208519-93258519 GCA_963556195.1 Sepiola atlantica
TATATATATATATATATATATATATATATATAAAGTTATGAAAATATATTTATATATATAAAGTTATGAAAATATATTTATATATATATATATAAAGTTATGAAAATATATTTATATATAAAGTTATGAAAATATATTTATATATATATATAAAGTTATTAAAATATATTTATATATAAAGTTATGAATATATATTTATATATATATATAAAGTTATGAATATATATATATATATATATATATATATATATATAAAGTTATGAATATATATATATATATATATATATATATATATAAAGTTATGAATATATATATATATATATATATATATAAAGTTATGAATATATATATATATATATATATATATATATAAAGTTATGAATATATATATATATATATATATATATATATATATATAAAGTTATGAATATATATATATATATATATATATATATATATATATAAAGTTATGAATATATATATATATATATATATATATATATATATATATATAGTTATGAATATATATATATATATATATATATATATATATATATATATATATATATATATATAAAGTTATGATATATATATATATATATATATATATATATATATATATCTCCTCTCATCAGTCACTCGATTATTTTTCAAACTAGTGTTTTATCATCTTAATGTTAATCTCAAGCTCTGAATAATTAATTATAACCATTTTTATACTTTTAAGTCTCAAGTCAATTAATTTAAACTAAAAATAACTGAACTTTTGACAACATCAAATTACATAGGTAAAAAGAAATTGTTACAGACCTATGGCAGGATATCCAAGATAAAGTCTGTCCACACCAAACATACCAAGGAATATTGAGAGCAACATCGCCGTTTCAAATGAATGGCCATTTCTGAAAATAATTTCAAAAATGAAATGAAACATACTTTCAGTACAAAGAATTATCAAGCAAATACTAAAATTGTACAAAGATAATTTCTTAGTTTCATTTGTAAAATTTAAAAAGTAATGTGTTTAAACAAGAATTACTGCAATTATTTTTGTTGAGATTTTTAAAGAATTATAAATGTCTTCTTTGGGTTTATTAAGAAAGTTATGAATCTATAAAAGGACTTCAATCTTCGCCATCAATTAGTGGATTCCCAATTCAAGTTTATGGAGCTGAATCTCAGCTTTTATGCTAGAAATGAGGTTGGTGATTTTACAAAGTTTGAACCAGGTCAGATTGATCAAAAGTGAGTGTCTGGCACACAATTTTGTTAGGGATTACTGAACCATGAAATGGCAGTTACCCAAACGATAAAGCTGATTCAATAGGCAAACTTTGAACAGTCATGATTTGGTGGCTAATTTAGCCAATAAAATAAATTTGGTACCATTGTTTGTTTTGCAAAGATGCTCACATTAATTGCTTCTTTTTTTTTTTTTTAGATATAATGAAAATAACATTTTGGTTTGAGATACCTTATTATAGTTCTACATGCATATATTGGGGTTAAACCAAGGAAATAAATAGGATGAATTATTTCGAGAGCAGTTCTTGTATTTGTCCACAAAATCTTTATTTTCAAAGCTCGTGGATCTTATAGTAATTGGCTAAAATTGTACTCTTCAGTCAACCTGGAATAATTTTGTAAGAATTTATTTTGAATAAACTGAATGTGAATCGCAATATTTTGATTATAATTCATTTTTACAGGATTACAATTTTTGATAATTATAAGCTATAATGAATCATGAAAATAAAGTTTTAGCAATAAACTTTAAAAAATATTTCACATAAGTTATCTTATAAATAAGTAAATTATATTCTTACATTTCACCTTCTGTTTTGCATATTCTTTTTAATTTATAAGAAATTTGAGCTTCTTTTCAAAATAGTTTCATTGCTCAAAAAAAAATGAAAGAATTTCAAAGATTGAAAGGTTTGCCTAAAATTTGAATGATTTGTTAATTAATACAGATGGAGATGTATCTATAAATATTAACGTGTTAAAAACCGCCAATCTCTGTATGGATTGACAGAATATCTTTTAAGAAAAAAAAAATTAAAAAAAAAAAGAAAAAAAAGGTTATTATTTTGTACGTATTGCAAAGTATTTTCATAAAAAAAAAACAAATACAAGATCGATTTTTATAAGCCGAACATAGTTGCTTGAATTAGTGTAAATTCTTTAGAAAGCAATTTAAACCTATGATCATAAAATTGGAAAGGTTTCAGTGTATAATACCGATGAGGAACTCTTTAAACATAATTGATATTATTATTGATAACTATTCTCAAGATATAAATTCCTTGAAAATGACAAGTGAAATGGCTGAAAGTGGCACCAGTGCTGCATAGCCCGTTTTCCTTCCATGTGAGAATTGTCCAGTGCCATCTTTAATTGGGTCCCTCATAGCCAAGATGTAGAGAAGATCTTAACACGAACTTTACGCTTCCATAGTTATATATATTTTTATATCTTTGGCTAGAGAACTTTATGAACCATCATTAATGTATCCCTAGTTTCCCCCTGCCGTAAGCTTAAAGTGGGCAGGGGATCCATACAAGCTCTCAATATATGCCTGATGAGCAAAAGATGGCGACTACTATTTCTCACTTTTGATGTCACATTCACACAAGATTTACCCTTCTCTCATTATGTAACACTAGGACTGTATCCTGTCCTCCAGTGATGTCACCAAAGTTGTTCATTCGTGATTTTCGTTTGGTACTAGCTTGCGAAAGGTTGCTACTCTGACCTATAGATGTCGAAAGGTCCTGGTCCGTCAACTACCGCTCTCCCCATGTTTTGATTCAAGATCAAGAGGGCAATTGTCCGGCGCTGGTCAGCAAAGTTGGCACCACTGAGAAACAAAAGGTCATTTCAAGCGAAATAACAAAAAAAATAAATAACAAATCTGACTGTTTTTGGACCCGCAATTATTAACAAAGTCCAGGGGCGATTTTAACCCTAAGTCTGGGGGTCCGTCTCTGAACAATGATGATCTCTGTGGCAAGCAAAAAAAAGAGTCCCCGAAGCTCGTTACACTTCGCTTTATATTGAGAATTGGATGCTTTGGAATTGGCCGTGGCTCGCCCATCTTCCAATAGATTTAAATCAATGCATTTCCCAAAAAGCATTATTGCCATAATTTCATGCAACTTTGCAATTCTTGGATTTATGAGGAAATCCCTTCTGGCAACTAATTAATCTTCAATGTCTTGTTTCAATTTTGGCAATGAATGTCTGCCGTGTTTTCTGTTTACAAAACCCAGATGGCTGTGTTATCTAATTCTTCCAGCCGACGTCTGGTCATCCAACTTTGATAAATGTAAATGCTCATATCTTTGACATTAGTATTTCCTGTTTTTTTTCCCCAAAATTACGAGATAAGAAAAATAACTTCTTTCTCATCCAAATTTTTGTTTAGCGTAAATATTTCTAAAGATATTTTAATTTTAACCTTATCAATCAGACAAATATTGTCACAGACAAATAGAAATTAAAAAAATCATCATCATATTCAGTTTAACATTCATTTTACATGCCGTGCTTTGGACGGCTTTCAGAAATTGACTTCTAAAGTAACCTATTTCTGGCCAGGTGTTTATTTATCCCTCAGGTTCATTTTTATCACTTCCTCTAATGTTTTCCTTGGCCTTCCCCTGTGAACTAGACCTGCTATCTCAACTGTTCCACATTTACTAACCCAAGAACTCTCATCCATTCTTTCAACATGGTCATACCACATAAGTCTACTCTTTTATACACATCTCCCTATATTGTCCAGATGTAATCTTCCTCTGAGGACATCAGAACTAAGCCTGTCTTTAAGACTTACATTACACATTCATCGTATCATTCTCATATCATTTCTCTGCCTACAACGCATGGCCTCAATTCTCACTGGCTAGGTTTTACTGCAATACATTATCACACTGCTATAAACATTAATTGGAAGTTTTTTTTATTCAATTATTAAGAAAAAAAATCAGTGCTTGTGAGAACACCTGAAAAGCTAATGAAAGACTAAAAAGTTCCTTATTGATTTTATATAAAGAAACATGTCTAAAGGAAGGTTTGCTGTCTAAAGACAGAGAAACACTGAAATTAAGATAAATGAATGAATACATGTAAAAAAAATGATCTCATTCTATTGGGCTTTGTCAAAAATTAAAGTATAATTATTTTTAAGAAAGTTAATTGCAGTACGTTATTTCTATTTATTAGTGTAATACAATTTTCTCCTCTTTAAGTATACTTCATATAAATAAAACGCCATTAAAAATCATAAAATCTATACACAGATAAAAAAAAAGAAAGTTAACTTACGTCCATTTGCAAGGGACATGCTTATAAAATCCAAGTGAATCATTATGGCAAGTTATATTTGGCGCAGCGTGACAAGCAACTAAGAAAAAAAAAATTACTTTTAATTTTATATTCACATACATTTGGAAAACATTGTAAAATTCTATATTAAATTATGCATTATATGTCGCATTGTGTTTTGTATTTCAAAAGAAAATCATTTTCCACAAAATTTGCAATTTATTTTTGGTATTAAATTTTTCTATTTTATTCAAACTACAGAATAGATGCTTAGGACTCAACTGTACGACCAGTTGAGCAGCAAGATAAGTCGAAGTGCCAAGCACATCAAAATGTCGGTTTATAATAAGGCTAGAATGTTCCATTATGCTCAGAAGGGCAAATTCATTCTCTGTGTTCTGATTGGCTGAGATTCATAAGTGGCCATTCTAGTGTATAAATGTTCATTCATTCGAATAAGTATTCTTCTATGAGATGGATGCCAGTTGAGGCCTTTATGCCGGTAAGTGTTAGTTTGAGAAAAAAAAGAAATTTCAAAAAAAGTGTCATAATAGTAAATAAAGTCAGCCATCTATTATTAACAGATTCACATGCGTTGTATGCAGGTGAATCTGTTAATAATAAATGGCTGACTTTATTTACTATTATGACAGTAATTTCAAACATAATTTTGAAGCCCTTAAATGTTCAAATAGAAAGTAATTTCTTGCTCCAATTAAATTTTAAAGGCAAAAATCAAGTATTAAGTTCATTTGTGCTCTTAAGTCTACTTTGACTTAAACATTAATTTTCTTACACCTCTCTGTCGTATCAAAGACTCAACCTTTTCATATTTAACAGAAAAAATAATACATGAAGCTACAGGTTTCTTATGACTTGATCATTACCCCTTATTTAAGAAATGTTAAGTCAGGAGTGGCCGACCTATGCACCAATTTTATCAGCTTTAATATAGATGCAGCATACAAAATTGTACCCCTTTTTAGTTCCTTAAAGTATGGTAATATGGACATATTTGGCAGTCATAAATAATCATTTGATATATATATATATATATATATATATAATAAATATTTGTTTATTATCTATGTACGTATACGTATCGTCCTTAATAATCGGGACTCATCAGCATAGAGATATGACTATTCACTAACGGTCATGCGATTCGAAACCCCGGATTACGAGTATTTTACAACTCAAATCCAACGCCTTAACCACTCGGCCAATTTTGAACAGCGAATAAACTGTGATAATTTTAACACTTTATCGGCGGCTTAACGTCTAAAGTTTGAAAAGGTCTTTTGATATGAAGATATTTTGGATAAATGGGAAAAACCCTTTGTATTTATTCATTTAGAAGACAAATAAAAAAACAAACTTTATTAAGTTTAAAAAAAAAAAAAAAATTTTTTTTTCAATTTAAAAGATGAGAGGTGAGAGGATTTTCTTTATTATGGCAAATATAATGGTTATTATTATCATAATCATATTTATCATCGGATCGTCGTCGTCGACAACAAATTTAGTTTTAAATTCCCAAATAAGTCCAGATAACTAGTTCTCTGGAGAGAATTACTGACACCCAACAAACCATACAACGGCGGAATCACCGATTCGAATGGCACAAATTATTGCATTTAAGGATCTTTGACAATGTGGGCTTAAATATATAAGCATTAAAACCAGGAAATGTAACTATCGTACCCCTGGTGGTCCGTGCCAGGAAGGGTAAGAGCCCTTCCAGGGACATCGTCAAAGTGCAAACACACAAAGTTAGACCCCCCCCCCCCTCCTCGGGCCAACGATAGGACCACATTTGGTCCTGTGTCCATGTACAAATGAACCATCTGGATAAGTGTGTTTTGGCAGTGTTTCGTTGGGTATATATAGGGTATTTGAAAATATTTTTACGTATAAATCAATTAAATAAGTCTAAGGTGTTCTGATAGAAATATAGTTTGGATAAATGGAAAAAAAAAATTTGCATTTATTCATTTTGATGAACTCGCTGGCTTTGCCCGTTTGCCATCGCTTTGCAAAGTTCACTACTTGAAACCAAAATTTTAAACAATAAACATTTCATTCATAAGTTTCTTGTAAACATGAGACTAAAAATTTCATATTTATTCATATGAATAGATAAACATTAACACATTGGTATTTTGATACAAATTTATTTATCTTTTAAATAAGAAATCACTTCATCTGAGTGATGGTGTGTGTGTGTCTATGTATATAAAGTTAGATATGTGTATATGTTTATATATTTGTATGTACAGAATTCACTTCTAAACTAATTAATTGATCATTATGAATTTTGGAACACAGCTGCTAGGCACATGGGGTGGTAATGTGAGCTATATTTAGTTTTATGCAAAGCAGGTAAAAATGCGGGTGAAAGCCCTTCATGAAAATTCAGACCTCCAATTTTTGCCAAATTTTAATAGGTCTAAGACGTCAATTAATAAATATTCCTCAAATTTCAGTTTCTTTGTATTTTAAAGAGATTTTAAGGGGCATAATACGGACACAACTTCCCATTTGAAAATTCAAATATTTCAGATTTGCATTAAATTTGATCTATAGTCATTAAACACCAATTAAGCAAGATTACTTGAATTTCCATTTTTTCTTAAGACCCCTTAAGCTAAAGCCTTAAATTTTAGACATTTTCTAGAATCAAAATCATGTAATGGATGTTGATCAAAATTGGAATAAGGATTCTAGGCATAAGGTTTAGTAAGATTATATCTTGATTTTAATCTTCATAAGAGGACATAGAAGTGGTGCAAAACTGTTCTGGAATTAATTCTACCCATCTGGAGACAGGTATTCTTCTAATATATATATATATATCTCAACTGTTACTTTTCACCCCCACCTTTTTTTTCAAACCTTATTAAACAAAATTTAAACAAACATGCATAACACTCTAAGCAAATAATGCGTCCAAACGAGAGTGACACGTGACTTCACATTTCCGAAACAGATGACAACAGAAGCTGAAGAGAGCCGGATGGTTAAGTCCTTCTGTGCTTGAAACCGACGGTACGAATGTTGTACTAATTTTTCTGTACCAAAATAAATATTACGCTCTTAATTTTTAACTTTAATTCTTAATTAATCGAGCACTCTGCTGGGATTTTTCCTGCTATATTACAAAGAAGTATATATATATATATATATATATATATATATATATATATATATATATATATATATATATAAAGCAATGAAACTAATAGCAATGTTTTAGATTAAAATTAATCTTAGCCAAATTCTCTTTTAGCCATAACTTACTTAAATTCTTAATTTTTTTTTTTTTTGCATAAGTTGGCATGTTTTTTCTTTTATTATCTCTGGTGTTTAGTTAATCTCTGTAATTGTGTAACGTGCCACAGGTTGGCCATCCCTGATGTAAGTCAATGGGTACCAACAATAGATACCTTAGATAATCCATAGAACTACAATTTGGGTGAATACAATAAGCTAATTACAGTAGATAAAATGGCATGAATTAGTTAATCAAAACAATACAGGGATTAATGACTTAATTGTAACCACATATATTAGGTAAAGTGATTGAAATAATACACAGTTTATGATTGGATTAATTTTTTTGGTTTCAGAAATGCTCACAGAAAGTGACAAAACAGTCAGTAAGATTTACTATTGGTAAAATATAAAAATACCAGCTGTACCTACCTGACGGTCTTCTATTTTTTTCTATATAATATTTAATATAATTTCTATAGTATTTAATATATTTAATATAATTTCTATAGTATTTAATATTTTATATAATATTTAATATTTAAATCAATTCCTATAATTATTTAAGAAAAAAAAATTGAAAATTACATTTTATTATTACAATATTGTTTGATAATTATTATTATTAATTGAACCAAATTGTTATAAAACTAGAACTAATGTTGTTCAAGTAATGTTATTTTAATCTCTATAAAATGATTGCATTTCAGCTTCATAAACAAGTCAACCACTTTTATCTTTTGTTAATTGTTGAAAAATGAATTACTTTGTGACCCTTCAACATCTGAGCATTTAAAGAGTTGAATAGAAAATCATTTAAACCCTAACCCTTCAACATCTGAGCATTTAAACAGTTGAATAGAAAGTCATTTAAACCCTAACCCTTCAACATCTGAGCATTTAAAGAGTTGAATAGAAAGTCATTTAAACCCTAACTCTTCAACATCTGAGCATTTAAACAGTTGAATAGAAAGTCATTTAAACCCTAACCCTTCAACATCTGAGCATTTAAACAGTTGAATAGAAAGTCATTTAAACCCTAACCCTTCAACATCTGAGCATTTAAAGAGTTGAATAGAAAGTCATTTAAACCCTAACCCTTCAACATCTGAGCATTTAAAGAGTTGAATAGAAAGTCATTTAAACCCTAACCCTTCAACATCTGAGCATTTAAAGAGTTGAATAGAAAGTCATTTAAACCCTAACCCTTCAACATCTGAGCATTTAAAGAGTTGAATAGAAAGTCATTTAAACCCTAACCCTTCAACATCTGAGCATTTAAAGAGTTGAATAGAAAGTCATTTAAACCCTAACCCTTCAACATCTGAGCATTTAAAGAGTTGAATAGAAAGTCATTTAAACCCTAACCCTTCAACATCTGAGCATTTAAAGAGTTGAATAGAAAGTCATTTAAACCCTAACCTTTCAACATCTGAGCATTTAAAGAGTTGAATAGAAAGTCATTTAAACCCTAACCCTTCAACATCTGAGCATTTAAACAGTTGAATAGAAAGTCATTTAAACTGGCTTTAAATTTCTCATGTATTAAAAGATTGAAAGTTTTGGAAGCTATTTACATGAAATAATTTTATAAGTAGACATTAAAACAGCAATCCATAAAAAATTAGCTTATAGTTTTATAACAATCTGGTTCAATTGATAATTTAATGATCAAATAATATCGTACTAATTAAATTTAATTAAAATAAAATCCTATTAAAAAAAACTAATATGATAAAAAAAAGGCAAAACCAAAATAAAAGTCAATACAGCTCGTAAAAAAACTATGAAATGTTGGCGATCGTGCAGTATAGTTAATAAAAAAAGGGTTGAAAAAAGAAAAAGAAAAAAAAAGACAAACAAATAACTGTTACCAAACGCAATAAAATTTACTTTTCTACTTACCTGTATAATTTTCACGTGTTTACTGATTGTAAGATTTATTATCTATACATTTGTTATCGTCACTTTCACTTAGCCAACCACACGTGCTTTCCAACATGACTGACAAGTCCCCCCCCCCCCAAATTGTCTATTTGTTGTCTTTTTTTTTTTAACCCTATTTTTCTTGTTAACTATACTGCACAATCGCCGAAATGTTTCAGAATTTAAAATTAAATGATTATTCAGTAGACTTACCAACAACAGTCTTGGTTTCTCGGTTGCAATCTTTTGCTTGTTGTGTTTCCGGATTTATCACAGGTTCATCACAAAAATATCAAAACAAATTTAAAGAATAATAAACGTTAACTTACAAAACATATCAATGATTTCTTTTGCATAATAAGTGATGTGCGATGACAGTTTAGAGACTCAAAAGCATTAAAAGCAATATTTCTATCAAGCACTGACGACTAACACAAATCCAACCTTGCAATACTACGCAATGAAAACAAATTAATTAAAAAAAAATGAAATTCGTAGACATCAGGGTTGCGGAGTCAGATGTTTTGGAAAGAAATCAGAGTTGGATTTTTTATTCTCCAAAGAATCAACAGACAGTCTGAATATTGGAAAACTTTAAAATAAGGAGTTGGATATTTTGGCATTCTTGGAATTGGAGTCGGAATTTTCAGAATTTTAAGAGTCAGAGCCTGATCTCAAAAGATTATACATTTCGATTCTGCAACTCTGGTAAAAAACGGATTGTTTAAAATCTGAACAAAAACACCATTCAGTAACGCTAAGTGTGATGGTCAAGAATGACGGTATCAGAGTAGAGACCCTAAATTCAGCTTTGTCTTATGTTACAGAGGTGCCCTAAATATGCCTAAGCTGAGATATAAATTAGTTCAAGTCACTAAATATTAATAAAAGAAATAAAAACATCAATAAAGTTAAAACAATGTATATGTAAAAGGATACTTTAGGAATAAAACAATCACAGCGCTTTATGGTATTCGGCACCAGTGAAAAATAAAATGATTTATTCAAACAAATTAATTATCAAAGAAGAAAAAAATAGAAAAATACATGAAACAAGGGAAATAAAGTTTTTGAAATAAATTAAAGTTTTACACTGGGTAAAATTCAGCAATTTGTTGAAAATTTATCTGTGCGCTTGCAAGAAGTCTATTAGTTTGGTTAAATATAAAATGTCTTGCAAGTTCAGTGTTAAAATCCATTTTAAGATAAGCCGTGGTTTAATAAAAAACAATAATTCAATGTGTACTTATTAAAGTTACGGATAGACGAGAAACTTACAAACACACAGTCCAAAAAAGAGTCTCTAACCTAATAGGTATCACACTGTCTACCTAGCCCCAGCGCCACAATGTTACATCCTTGCTTATAATTTTATTAATTCAAAAGTATAATTGCAGGTGTAGCGAGTAAATGTATGCTATTACAAATTGTTTCCATATAATCTGTGTATGTAAATATTCAATATACAGTAAAATTTATGTGGAGATGGTGGGTTTTCCATCCATGTCTAGCCGATGGGAGTGTATTTATTTTAATCTAGATTTAGTTTACCTGCTATAGATTCGAGTATATGTATTGTCTGGGCAGAGAGCAGGGGTAAAAAAATTCTGTGCGTACTGTGTGTGTGTGTGTTTATGCGTGTAAGTGATTGACAAAAAGATATTTAACCTTCCCTTTCTCCTGCTTCGATAACTAAATATATGACCTCAATAAACATGATGCACGCTTCCTCCTGCTCCCTCATGATTTAAATAACTCCGACCACCAATTCACCCCAACACACCTTCTACAGTTAACTTATTTTCTCCTACTGTAACCATCTTTTCGAGCCCATAATTTATCTTTTCATAAGCGACCCTTTTGGGCTTAGATTACGCATGCTTCCTCCCCCTTCCTAATGGTTTTTAATAATTCCGACCACTACCATTCCCTCTCAGACTTTCCATTTATCTCATATTCTTCCACTTCTATCATCTATTTGTAGCTCATAATTTATCTTTCATTAGCAGCCCTTTTTGAGCTTTTCTCTTTCTACTGCTACTGTTGCAAGTATTTGTACTTGTGTTATTTCTTCAGACCAGTTATCCTGAGGAAGTCTTGAAATAAAGACAAAACTTTGATGAATACATAAATAATATTTTTGTTTTTCCTTTTTTTCACACACACACATATATATATATATATTTTCTTAACATTCTTTCCTATTTTGCCTGAGTTTTTACTTTTTCAGAATGATAGTTATATCAAGAGGGAGAGGGGGCGTTTGTTATATATATATATATATATATATATATATATATATATATATATATATATATATATATATATATATATAACGATCTAATGAATTTTATCTGCCAGCATAAAGATTTATGAATTGGGATAGAGACAGTAGTTTTTGAAATCTGCTCTATAGAACCTCAAAATAATTTTATAGTTTTTTTTTGGGGGGGGGGGGGGACAGCAATTATTTTCTGCTATTGGACAGCACTTGGTCGAAAATCCTTGCCGTGCCAAAACACTATAATAATAATAACAAGCCGCGCGTGCGTGGTCCCCCTCTGTATGTGACTCGATGTGGCGAGTGTAAAATGCAATAAATTTGGGCAATTTGGGGCATTTTTTACCCCCTGGGGGGCGCGAACCAGAATTTTTCTGAGGTCAAGGATGCTCATTTTATATCCAGAACAATTGCCTCTACATTTTGGCCAAGTTTCAGAAAAATTGAATGGATGGATCAAACGTTATGGGAGAAAATGGTCATTTTTTTGCCATTTTGGGGGCTTTTGACCCCCTGGGGGCGCGAACCAGATTTTTTCCAAGGTCAGCGATACTTATTTTCTATTAGGAACAATTGCCTCCACATTTTGGCTAAGTTTCAAAGAAATTGAATGGATGGATGAAAAGTTATGGGGCAAAAAATGTCATTTTTTGCCATTTCGGGGCCTTTTGACCCCCTGGGGGGGGCTAACCAGATTTTTTTTTCAAAAATCGGAGAATGTCACTTTCTAACATGACCAAAGTTACAACTTCATGCAAAATTTCAGAGAAATTCAATGGATGGTTGCGGAGAAAAATCCGGACGGACATGCCTCAAAACATAAGTCCTCCGATTTTATAAATCGGGGGACCAATAAATAAATAAATATATATATATAGTAATCATTACTATTACGGATATAAATTATTTTAAATGACATACCGTTGAGAAAAAATTCAAAAGCAATTTGTTTTGCTAGCTTTACATACTCATGCGTGATCTATTTGCGAATAGGTCACAAATGAGTAAGTAAAGGAGAATTAATTGTTTGGGGCTAATTTCACAACGGTATTTCCTTTAAAATAATTTATGTCGGTAATAGTAATGATAACAAAAAAAAAAAAGATAATGTGAAACAAACAAACATGTCAATATTTATTTAAAGATTCAATAAAATAATTATTTCCCATGAGATGACTGAAAATATCAATAAAGTGTCAATAAACTCATTCAGATATCCACTTTTCATCCTCCATAAAAATGGTGTTGAAAAGATTTGGGGTCAAAATCCCCGGGAGCCAACGTATCCTAGATTTGAACTTTTGACACTATGAATCATAAACATCAAAATAGTGCTGTCACTTCAGGAATTTTAGGAATGCAGAACATTTAACAGCGTTTATTTTATTGTTATTTTTTTTAATATATAATTCTTGCTAATTAATAAAGTACTTAAAATTGTTTTTTTTTTTTTACATAAGTGTTCTAAAGAGTTGAATAAAATAAAGAGAAGTTAAACTATTTTACAAGAAATTATTTGTATTATCACAAAACTAACTAAGATATGATAAAGATAAAAATGCCGACAAATAAATGCACACATTCTTCGCATTCCTGAAATGGAACGAAATGCGAATGAAAAGAAAAATCAATAGAATTAAAAAGATAAAAATAGTTTTTTTTAAAAATGTAAATATTATTTGTTTATTACTATATTAAACTAAAGAAAAACAAATTAAACAAATGTATTATTATTAAACTATGGAAGCGTCCTTTATACTGCTCTCATTAAACTATAATTCGAAGGAACAATAATAATAATAAAATTCGCATAAACTTTATGCGAATTTTATTATTATTATTGTTCCTTCGAATTCTCTCTCTCTCGCACACACACACACATATATATATATATATATATATATATATATATATATATATATATATATATATATATATATATAATACTCCAGGTAAAACATCCACATGATAGTAATCCAAAGAATTTCAACCGGGTTTATAAAAAGTGCTCAATATCAAACAGAGCTTTTATATATGATTATTTTTATTTACACAGACATGTACAAAATCTGCGACACTGGCATGTCGATGTTATCGATCAACAGCTATTATAGACTGAGATCTCATCAGGCAAAGTTAAAATCCGATCTTAACCATAGATCATAATTGGCAAGAATGAAATGGAGAAAAAAGAAAAGAAATTTAAAATTGGAAAGTCACGTGGTTGGGACCTTTAAGAATCAAAAAATAATAATGTCAATAAAAACAAAATATTACATATATATTACTTATATATACAATAAAGAAATGCTAAAAAGGTTTTATTTTTCATTTCTGGTCATCCGTACGTCAGATGACGCGCACGATTAAACAGGAAGTTACAAAAACATAAAAATCTTGGATTTACCCCCCCCCCCCCAAAAAAAAAGAACCCAGGTGATTTAGAAGTATTTATTTACTCCTCTCCAGGAATTAGGCACAAGGCCAGTTTTTATCCTACTCCCACAAGTAAGATGTGACCCAAGGTCGGGAAAGTAGGGTTTGAAAAGCCAGCGCCCGAGAGGTGAGCACTCTGGCCATTTTAAAAATTGCCTGGGCATCCCCATCGGCATTCCCCGGTAGGGGCGCCTCAGACAGTAAGCAAGAAACTTACTCCTCCCCAAAGAGGGGAGGCAAAACCTGGGAGGGTGGACCTCCTAGAACTGCACAGGACAGACCCATTGACCGGCGTAAGTCAAGCCCCGAAGGCCAAGACAACACCAGTATGGGGTGCAGTATCCATCGGAACAGATACTACACTTTGATCTTAGCCAAAAGATTTAGGAGTAATTTCCAAACAATACCGAACATTTACGCGACTGAAATAAGAATTAACCTATAAAGGCATCTTACCCCCCCCCCCTCCATCAACCATGACACGAGAGGTCAAGTGTAAAGTGTTAAGAAAGAGTTATACTAAAACTATAATCTAATCTTTTTGGCATGCCTCGGGCAGTAACTCTAAACATCTGACACTGCATGCAATCTCAAACAAAAGAATTAATTTTTACTGATTTTGCCATAAGTAAAAAAAAAAAAAAAAAAATGACAGTATTAAAAGTAGCTTAAAAGATTATCTCAATGATTAGTTGTAAAAAAAGATTACTGTGTATTTTCTGCGTACACTCGAAACCAGAAAACGTGACGCCCATATAAACATACGCGTTTATTTATGTTGTCATTGTAATTGTCGCGAACATTCTCTTGAGATCAAAAGAACACATGTAAATAAAAACAAAAGGATACTGGCCAAACAGCAATTTAGAACAGTCCGTTTTTTCGTACGTATTTGCATTTGAAAATAATAATAACGTCAATAATATTAGACCAACACAGAGAGACATCTGTGAGAGGTCTGCCATTATAAGACTCAGCAGCCGATAATTATTACCTTTAAAAAAATCCGATTATAAAAATAGTGCGTTGCTATTTTTAAAGTGTGTGTGTATGAAATAAATTTTATTATAAAATATTTGTTTTTACAAATAACAGATTTGTAGAAATTAGATTTTAAAGCTGCAATTATAGTTGTGTTATTTTTCTGAAAAAGTGTTATTCTTTGAAAGCGGAGGAATATATTTGTGTAGCGGAAGTGACGCCATTTTGTTGAGGTCCTTGGGTTCAAGGTGCCAAAGTTACTACAAAAATATTGGACCGCATGAAGAAGTCCTATGAAAAAGTCACCGACGAGGAAGTGTTTTTAAGCCGTAATGAAATGTTAGCATTTTAACCTCAAAACCAAAGGATATTTTGTCGCCGTTTCATAAAAAAAAAAAAATTAAAACTTTTGATTGGATTTAGCTCCTCAGAATTGCATATTTGCAGGTGGAAAGCTCTTTTTTTCTCGGTAAGGTGTGCTTCCTTCAGTGGATATTTATATCCAATAATGGATATCACTGGCTAAAAAAAAACAAAACAACAACAAAAAAACATAATTAACAATTTGTTGTTATTTTAATTTTTTCGTCTGTTCCGCATCTTATTTTATTAAATGTGTCCATAATTATACACCATTCGAAAAAAAAAAAAATAATAACTAAGAAAATCAACGAATATATTATAAAATCAAAATTAAAAACCGATTATTTGACAAACATGTAAAAAAAAAAAATTTAAAAAAAGTCTCAGAAAAAACAATTTATTTTCTAATAGTTTCTAAAAATTGGATTTCTTTTTTTGTTTTTCGAAAAAGAAAAAAAATTAATTAAAACTCAATGTCGCTTTACTTGCCTCCCCACGAGGACAATTTTAGACACAGTCGGGTTTTAATGCCCCCCCCCCCCCCCCAATCACCATTTTTTTTTTTTTTTTTTTTTTTTTGATTTCGGATAAAAATAACCTGTATAGTCCTACTGGCACTTCGGCGCAAATTAGAGCGCCTCCCAGGCATTTCCTCCAAGGAGAGAACACTGCACTACTTTTGATCCTAGTTTAAAAGCCGGATAAGAGTAGCCCCTATTTATTTTCCTCCCCTCGAGGGCAATTTTAGAAACAAAATCTGGGTTATCTTTACGATTCGTGACTGAATTTCACTTCTGATTGCCCCTCCCCATGTTTAGAATGGCTTTTCTAAATATTAACGTTATTATTTAGAAAAGCTATTTTTAACATGGAGGGGCTTTTTTCTAACTATTCTGTACTTGAACCTGACAATTTAATAAATAAAAAAGTTACCCTAAAAATTCAATTAAAAACGAATCGACAACCGGAAGTGAAACTCAGTCACGAATCGTAAAGATAGCTAAGTTTGTTTTTAATATGGAGGACCAAAAAAATGGGGGGGGGGGGGTACTCTGGACTAGGAATAAAAATTGCCCCCCCCCCTCCGGCCAGTCTATAAGTATTTCTCCTACCCAGACTAAGGACAGAACACTCAGATACTAAACTTATCCCAGCCTGATGCAAGAGTCCCTATTTACTTACCTTCCTACGAGGGCAAATTTGGATACACAGTCGGTTCTTAATTTGGGTATATTCAGCTCCCCTAAAAAAAAAAAGGTGGAATCATTTTAGAAACAAAATATCTGTACTCGATATCTTGGTGCTTATCCAGTTTAGCGGATACTTTCGAAAAAAATATAAAAATAAAACAAACTGAGAAATATCTGTTTGATGTACGTACCTGTCACGGGCTAAATATATCCTATACCAAAAAGCACATAAATTAATCAAGTTAGTTTTTTTTTATATAAAAGAAAATTAAATTTTAGCGATTTACGAAGAGGAAGTGCAAATATGACAGCCATTTTGATTTATTCAAAGGGGGATAACCATAATTCATTCACGGTTATCCCCCTTTTAATAATCCCAAAATGGCTGTCATATTTGCACTACGTCTTCGTAAATCGCTAACATTTTCTTTTGTTTGTTCTAAGTCACACGCAAGTGTTATTAGCCGACCCAGATTTGGCAGATAATAACTAAACTTTAAGATTTTAATTAAAATTAAGTAAATTTAATTAATTAAAAATATTGAAATTAGGATCTTAATTTCTTAAACTTGTGGAGAAACGATTATTGGGCTGTATCATGGCCATGGCTGTGTCGGGTAATTTACTAAATAACACCTGTTATGTTGATTTTTCTCCTTTGCAAGTTTGAATAATTAAGAAATCCTGGCGATATTGACGCGTACATTTTAAATGTATTTAACTTCTAAACGATGGAAATACGTTTGTTTTCTTTGACTTTTCTCACAAATTGTGTGAATTAAATACTTAGAAATTTAAAAAAAAAAAAAAATCTCACAAGTTTTCTAAATTTAACCATTGATGAAAAGTGAAAGAAAGTAGGTTGTGACAACATTAGTTCTATCCTAAACACACCTTTTTTCTTCTTTTTAAAGAAAAGTTAATAATTTTTTTCATTATTGCATTTTTGACATATCCCCCTTTATATATATATATATATATATATATATATATATATATATATATATATATATATTATAACAAGTATGCGTTAGTTAGCCATTCGTACCGGCGGTTTCTTGGAGTTTTTCGTTAATTCTTTGATTGGAATAAGAAACCGCCGGTACGGACGGCTAATCAACGCGTAATTGTATGATATTATAAATATAGAAAATATAATATGCTCTTATTTACGTGATTGAGCATTGTTATAATTTCTCCATGCATTTTATAATAAATATATATATATATTTAAAAAAAACAGCATTCATGAATGCTGTTTTTTTTTTTTTACTAGGATACATGACCACTGACCAGAGTGCTCAATTGCGTATGTAAGAGCATATTTGGCGCTTTTTCGTAATGTTCAACCACTCGTTTTTTTTCTCCGTGTACACTTGCCTATCATGTCGTTAGAGAATTCCTTGCTTTTTGGAAACTTTTTTTGAAATATTTTGTATTTTAGAAGGGGGATCAGTTTCCTATATAAATTTAATGTAAACTGATCACCCACTTTTTGACCATGTTTGTTCAATGTTCACCCATTATTTTCACCTTTTTTTTTGTACAATTCCTATCATGTCGCTGGAAATTTTTGAAAAAATTTATGATGGTCAAAAAGTGGGGAATCAGTTTACGTCAAATTTATATACGAAACTGACCCCCCCCCCTCCTAAAATGAGAGATTTTAAAAATATTCCGAAAACTCGGAATTCTCTAGCGACATGATAGGTAAGAAGTGTACACCAAAACAAAGTTTTAAAATTTGGTCAGTAAAAAAGTTGAGAAAAACGGGTGGTTGAACATTCCGAAAAAGCGCCGCATTTCATTATAAATAAAACTATACATTTATTCGATCAGTTATCGATACCTACGGTTTCACGAAAATACTGGGAATCCAGAGTGATGAATAACCACTTTTTCAGACCATCGGCTGCGCTCTGTTTCTTTAGATTAAACGGGTTGGATTTCCAGTATTTACGTGAAACCGCAGGTATCGATGGCCGATCGAATCAATGAGGTGAAATTTACGTGAAATATTTTTGATTTTTTAAAACTTTTTGGTCAAGATTGTCTATTTTTTAAATTTTTTATTTATTTACATATTTTGAAAGTCTCAACGTAGTAGTAGTAATCAAGTAGGTCAAATATATTTCGTTTATTATTCCTATTAACTTTCATCATAGTAACGATTTTGTCATTGATAAAATCGAAGTTGTAGCAAACGAACACTTTAAATACAAATAGACAGAGACTAATCAATAATAATCCAAACTCTAAAAAAAATAAAATTGTGCGTTGTTTCCATCATTGATGTTATTAGTGCGTGTCTTATCTAGGTACGTGCAAAAATGGCCGTGTCTTGTACTGACCAGAGTTATTAAAAAGCGCTTATCATTAATTTTTTAATTAGTTTTCGTGTAAACTTTGATTGTGTTTGAAAGATAAAAGCCTAAACTTGATATCTAAAAGGAAAAAAAAAAAATTTACGTGTGAAAATAAAAATATAATGGAAAATGTTATCACGACGGCTAAAAAAAAAAGCAAACATTCAGTGAATTTTGAACTTTGAAGAAATTACTTGTAAAAATCCCTTGAAAGATAAATATAAGTTTTTGGGAACTATTTCAAAGATAATTATTAAATTAAAAGTCATAAGATACTGAATTAAAACAAAAATTGCCTACGTTTTACCAAAAATTAGCAAAATTATACACCTAAAAGTCAGTTTAATCAAATCCGGCATTCAGTCAACCGGTAAACGACTTTGTTTACCGATTGACTATCGCTATGTAGAATATATGGAATTTAGAGGTGTGATAAAACTTTTATCACACCTCTAAATTCCTATTTCTGTCACGTAAATTATTTAGCTTTGAAATAGCTTTCGACCAACTTATTTTTTTACGGTATCTGAGGATTTCAGTTCTTATGGAGTTAGTTCCGAGTATTGACGGAGAATCCAGAATCAGTCCCAGAAATGACCGAAGCAGTTTACGATTTAAACCTAACTTGGGAGCTGCGCAGTGAGATGTCTGTTTACATTAGTTTTAAACCTCTGCATGTAAGTACTGTCAGGAAAACAGGAGGCAGGGAGGGAGTTCCAGAGTCAGGCAGCACGAGGACAGAAGCTTTTGGAGTAGAAAGCTCTTCGGCATCTGGGGACCTCCACAGTGAATGGATGGGATTTGGCAGATTGTCGAGTTGGTCTAGTGAATTTATGTCATGGAGGCACCAGAGTACAATCCATTTAAGTACTTGTAAAACAGGCACAAGGAAGCAACATTGCGGCGATGGGACAGGGACTGGAGCTTGGTTGATAGTGAGGGACCTATTAGGTTGGCGACTCTTTTTTGGACCTTGTCAAGGAGGGAGAGACTAGTAGATGATGCACCAGCCCAGATGTGGCAACAGTACTCCATGCATGGGTGGATGATGGCTTTGTAGAGATATAGGATAATGTCAGGTGTGAGAAGTTTACTGGCACGGTAGAGGGAGCCCACCTTCTATGCAGCAGCCCTGGCAATGTCTTCAATGTATTTGTTCCAATTCATGTTATCTGTGAATGTTAGGCCAAGGAGTTTGAATGATGAACTCAGGTAGGGTATTATTTACCATGACAATCGGTGGTTGAAAAGGTTTTATTGTAGTTTTTGAAGAGAAAGGAGCCTTGTCTTTGCAGCATTAAAAGTTACCATCCATTTTTCACCCCATTCCACTACAGACTGGAGG
Organism: Sepiola atlantica; assembly: GCA_963556195.1. Lineage (NCBI taxonomy): Eukaryota > Metazoa > Mollusca > Cephalopoda > Sepiida > Sepiolidae > Sepiola > Sepiola atlantica. The sequence goes on from OY744515.1 coordinate 93,229,010, forward strand.
TCATTTTCTAAGGATTGACGACATAAACAGTTTCTCCAAAAAGTTGAATAAAATTAGTGTATAGGCGATAATATATATTTTTAAAGTGATTACATTAAGAACGTTTGGGAGTTAAAATCAATTTAGTATTACGTAGTAATAGGGGGGATGTTTTGGTGCCTATACATCTAAAGACACAGGCGAAAATGGCATTTTCAAAAAAACTCTTTGATATATTTGCATATCAGGCAAAAATAAATATCCTCACCAAAAATTAGGGAAAGTTATTGAGTAGATTTTTAATTAAAAATCAAAATCAGTTTTGTCGTGTTTTGCTGATCCGCCATTCATTATTACTTGGTTAAATGACAGACTGACTTATCTTCCCCTGCTTTACAGCATTTCCACTCTTATCAATGGCAGATCAGAAAAATACGATAAAACTGATTTATATTTTTTAAAAAAGCATTTGAATTTGTTCAGCTTAGAAATCTTTAGATTAAACTTTTAGCATTAACTAAATCCACAACTTCAAGAGTGATCACCATTCCACAATTTTACCCCATTTGTGAACCTTTTTTTTTTTTTTTTCTAAAACGTTTCTTCATACATATCACACATTCTTCTGTGAATTTAATTTGATTTACACTTCTCAGCCACCAAACATTAGAAGACCGGCCTCTATTCAAGCTTGGAGCACTCTGATCTGCCACTATTTTGAATAGCCTCAAAATAAATATTTCTGCAAGCTGAAAATAATTCTTGCTATAAACAATTTCAAGGAATGAAGACAGAATTCCGAAGAGAAAATTTGGTGCTTATTCATCTAAAGACACAGGCAAAAATAAGTATCCTCACCAAAAATTAGGAAAAGTTATTGAGTAGAATTTTAATTAAAAATCAAAATCAGTTTTTGTCGTGTTTTTGACAATCCGCCATTCATTATTACTTGGTCAAATAACAGACTGACTTATCCCCATCTGCTTAAGGGCATTTTTTTTTTTTTTTACTGTAGTCAGCAGAAAAAAAAGGTGTGAAAAAAACCCCAAACATATGCAACAAATAAATGTTACCAAAGACAAGTTACTCTGGTTATTTTGTCGTTTCCCATCCAAAATGGCAGACAACTCTGTCTGCTTTTTTGAACCAGTGCCTTAAAAAATCTGTGCCCTCGTTTAAAGAAAAATTTCTATAAGAAGATATGGTGCTTATGCAGTTTACGGGCCGGATAAGTTTATTTTAAAGCGTTTTTTTTTAAAACCAATGTCTACTCTAAGTTAAAACGAAAAAAAAAAAACATGTCTACCAATAAGCATTGCGCGAGGACACTTGATAATCGCTCAAAAATCAAAAATTAAACAAAATACTAGTAGGACATTACATTTTCGAACGATTGATGACCATTACTGGATGTGTTTCTATCAGTGTTTTGTTTATTTTTCGATTTTTGAGCGATTATCAAGTGCAAGGCTTATTGGTAGACATGTTTTTATTTTTCATTCTAACTGAACAGAGTGGAGACTGTCTGTTTTTAACAAAAACGCTTTAAAATAAGTTAAAACACAAATAAACTTATTCAGGGGGTTGAAGAGTATTGATTTACTCCTCTCCAGGAGTTAGACACAAGGCCAGTTTTTATCTTACTCCCACAAGTAAGATGTGACCCAAGATCTGGTCGGGAAAGTGAGGTTTGAAAAGCCAGCGCCCGAGAGATGAGCACTCTGGCCATTTAAAAATTGCCTGGGCAGCCCCGTCGGCATTCCCCGGTAGGGGTCTATCATGCAGTAAGCAATAAACTTACTCCTCCCCAAAGAGGGGAGGCGAAGCCTGGGAGGGGGTTGAAGAGTAACTAAGTTAAGTTCAACTTATATTGCCTTTGATAACATTTATTTGTTGCATATTTGTTTTTTTCACCCACCCCCCTTTTTTGGTGTAGATACATACTTTGTTCGTATACATAAGTATATCAAAGAGTTTTCCTGTTATTGATTTGGAACTGTGATTTTCACCTGTGTCTTTGGATATATAAACACCTTTTTCGTTATGAGCGATACAAAAAAAAAAACATGGCGCCCGTCCCTTTTTGTTAAAATCTCGATTATTCTAGCATATTTACACATTTCTTCCGCTTACATGTGTAATCATATATAGATTTGGGTATCCGTTACAATAATCAACAGAACGAGAACGGGGTCCAAAAAACAAATATATAACAAATAAATGTGACCGTAGCCCATAAAACTTATTTTCCGACTTATCTATGACATTTGTTTGTATTTTTAAGTAGTTTCAATGGCTTTTTATTAAATATCAAAATTTCTCCCCATTTTACATTCATGGAAATTTGGAAAGACAAGATGGCTGCCGACATTTTTTTTTCTCAGCCTAGTACTTTTAATTAAGTCATCGAAACTAAAATATGTTGCAAATTGTAAATGACATTAAAAGTTACCCCCCACCCCGCAAATAAACCCAAAACTAACTTATCAAAGTTTTGGAAAAAGTGCGCTTTGATTATGAGACCCAGTAAAAAACAAAAAAAAAACAAAGCGAGGCTGAGGGAAAAAAAAATGTCGGCAAATTTCCAACTTGACGTGAACGTAAAATGGAGAGAAATTTGATATCTAATAAAAAGCCATTGAAACTACCTAAAAATACAAACAAATGTCATAAGTAAGTCACAAATTAAGTTTTATGGGCTACGGTCACATTTATTTGTTGTATATTTGTTTTTTGACCGTTCTGTTCTGTAAAAGATACTTATAGATTTTAACTCGAAATGGTTCCTCATTTAATAATATTAAAAACAACATAAATCCATTTTTATTGCCGATACACAATTTTTCACGAATTCCGTTAGTCGTCAATCTAGTTAACCCTAACCCTAACACATGATTTTAGTGAAAATCAGTTTTAAGTAATGCCGAAAACCAATTCACGTGACTAAAATTGACTTCCGTTATATAGTAAAGTGTCAATTTTGGTGCTTATCTAGAATTACGAAGACATTCGAAAACAAAAAACTGAGGAATATCTGTTTAACCCTAACCCTGTCACGGAATGAAACTATCCTATACCAAAAATCACGTAAATTAATAAGATAGTTCTTATTTTATACAAGAAAGTAAAATTTTATCAATAAACGAATAAGGGGAAAAATATCGACGCCATGTTGTTCATATTCAAGGGAGATAATACAAACTTTTGCGAAATAGAGAAATAAAGTCTTGAATTTTGGGTGTTATCTTCCTTAGCTACCTTGAATATAACCAAAAATGCTGCTGATATATCAACATTACCCGTTTATCGGTAAAATTTAATTTTCTTTTATAAAATAAAAACTACTTGATTAATTTACGCGATTTTTGGTGTACGATATATTCATTCCGTAACAGATACATACATCAGATATTTTTCAGTTTTTTTTTTTTTGTTTTTTTTTTTCGAATGTCTCCGTAAATTCTAGATAAGCACCTCCAAGTTTTTTCTAGAGTAAATAATAAACAAAAAATTAAAAAAATCTCATTTTTAATTTTCCGTTGACAGCGTGCGGGCAAAAGATAAAATTTTACAAAAAAACTTTCAATAAACATTTTATACGGGTCCGCAAAACTTTAATTTTGAGAAAAGAAACCAGTTTTTCATTTATTTTTCCTACGTTTTAAATAGGTATTCTGTTTATTTGTAAAAGTCCTGGGAGTGGTCATTTTGTTTTAGTTTGAAAAAAAAAAAAAAATGTCTTGTAAAGTATAAACTGGTAAGGCAACATACGTATGCACCTATAACCCCCTCTCTACGACACGTTCGATTCAACAATATGTGTGCGCACTACTGCAAAGATATCGTTAACTGGCTGTACGTACTCGGGAATTTTTACTTTCATTTTTCTTTCGTTCGTTGAACCTCCTCCCTTTTCCTTTCCTCTTATTTAATTTCATTTAAGAAAATAGTTACAATTTTGAAGAAAATTCAAAGAAAGAATGTTATTAAAAAGATTCTGTTCTGCAATAAAATCAGTAGGACGAAATACTGAAATCTAAATCACATAAATACTTTCGTTTTTTTGTAGTCTTAAATTTATTAGCTGTACTCATTCGGTGTTGCCTGGGATTTAGTTAAGTCATTTTAATCTATAATTATTTGTTTTTAACATTTTTTAAAACTCGTACGGAAAAAGAAATAAAATTTTAGTTGTAAGGGAGACAATCCCTTTGATTTTCTTCAATTAAAATTAAGAGTTATCCCCCTTGCTCAAATTAATTTTTCAGTTATTAGATAACGATATTTAATAATATAGATTGTATGGCCGGACGAAGTAATTTAACAAATAAATTGTAGCAAAATATCTTATATTTCCAAGTACAGTAATAACAAATGAATATTAGCTAGTCAGAATCAAATTTGATTTGTCAGCTTAAAGGCAATTTGTGTCTGATTTGGAAAAATTGACAAGAGAACTTTTTAGATAGAATAAATCAAAGATAGAAATCGAAAAAAAAAAGATAACTTTATAAATAGTAGGGATATCCGGAGTTACCTGAGTGTTCCGTAGTAAAATTTAAACAAATCAAATTAGCCATCATAGATTTCAGTCACTCTCTATTTACTTGCCTCCTCACAAGGGCAGAGTTAGACACAAGGTCGGTTTTTAATGTAGGAAAAATCCAACTCCCCAAAAAAGGCACTCTGGATTGGAACAAAAGTAAAAATTGTTTCAGTCTAGAAGGACATTTTTACTGACTTCCAAACGTAACCGATCTCTGGCCAGGTCTTTGTTTATCCCTCTTTCTCTCTAGTCTATTTTTATCACTGTTTTCCTTGGCCTTCTTCTGTGAACCTAACTCTCTAATTTAACTGTTCTGCATCTACTAATCCAAGAACTTGCATCCATTTTGTGAATGTGGCTATACCATCAGGGTCTCTTGTTCTGCACACATCTCTCTATACTGTCCAGATTTAATCTTTCTGAGGTCATCAGGTCTAAGCCTGTCTTTAATGCTCACATTACACATCCATCGTATCATTCTATCATTTCTCTTCATGCAACGCATGTCCTCAACCCTCACTGGTCTGGTTTCACTTTCATACATCATGTAAAACAGACGTTAAACTGAGTATAATTGTAAAAATGTAATAGCATGAACTACTCAAATTTAAAAAAAAAAAATCCTATTTATAAAAATTATTTTATTACGAAATCCACTACAATACATTTTAAGTCAGCCATTTTAATGTTTTATTAATAGTTTAAAACGAAAAGAATAGGTTACTTTGTGACTCTTCAAAATTTGAAGACATTTAAACTGTCAAATTGAAAGTCATTTCTAGCTTTAAAATTCTTAGCAAATCCTCATATATTAAAAAAAAATGAAAGTTTTGGAAGCTATTTAAATTCAATAATTTTATAGATTCAAACTACATTACCGTAACAAAATTAGTCATAGTTTTATAAGAATTTTGTTTAATTAATAATTTAGTGACTAATAATTTTGTAAGAAAACAAATTGAACTTCTATGCCAAATTTCTTACAATTACCATTTTTTCATTTTGATGATTTATTAAATTCTTTAATTATTGAAGAGTATATTTTTACCTTCATTTTTGCTTTTAAATTCGTTTAATTTCATTAAAACTTTTTTCTGTAAAAAAAAAAATGTTTTTATGTAAACATAAACATTTAAATAGGTAAGATATTACAAAGGTCCCTATAGTACAATTGAACAGGGTTGTAGTTAAATAAATCTAATTGAAATAAGCTTATTAAATACCTTGTTAAATTTTTCAGAGTATTTTGTAGAATTGCCTGATTATTTTGTGAAGAAAAAATAGCATTCAAATGTTTGTATGACTTCATTCGTATTTCTAATTGGGACCACATATTTCAATTAGTTCACTAAATATTAAACTGCAAGAATTAATCTCGGCCTTTTGGCTAAGATCGAAGTGTAGTATCTGTTCCGATGGATACTACACCCTACAGACTGGTTATTGTCTTGGCCTTCAGGTCTTGATTCCGCCGGTTCGTGGGTTTGTCCTGTGCAGTTCTAGGAGGTCCACCCTCCCAGGCTTTGCCTCCCCTCTTTGGGGGAGGAGTAAGTTTATTGCTTACTGCCTGAGGCGCCCCTACCGGGGAATGCCGACAGGGCCGCCCAGGCATTTTTTGTAGGCCAGAGTGCTCACCTTCTCGGGCGCTGGCTTTTCAAATCCCACTTTCCGACCTTGTGTCACATCTTACCACTGTGGGAGATAGATAAATAACTAATCTATTTAAAAACAATCTTTTTTCTTTCATTTATACTTTGCATTTACTTTTTTCATGTTTCTTTTAATCTAACATATAAAATTATCTTGTCAGATTTTCAGTCAGACCCAAATAGCATTTAAGCTGGCAAATCAGATTTTGCTTCTGATAGGCCAATTGTCATTTGTTATTGTTGTACCATGTTATTGGCAATATAAAAACATACTTTATTTTAAATTTATTTAAAAAAATTTACTTAGTTCGGTCCATATGACTTCTAATAAGGTACATTTTTAAATGATCACCTAAAAATCAAAATCAGCAAGGGACATAACTCATTTTAAATTGAATGTAATAGTCTTTTTTTTTACCTTAAGTTTAAAAAAAGGTTAAAAAAAAAATAAGATTAAAAACTAAAATATATTCACTGCATCCTGGGCAACGCTGGGTTAAGTAAAGCTAGTTTAATATTTTTTAAAATTAATTCTGTGAAATAATGATTACTTACTTTTATTTATTTTTTTTTTTTACAGATTTTAACAATTAACTGCTGTGTAAGTGTACTGTTTTTTACATTTATTACGACTTAAAAATCTGTCACTTTTAATAATCCTCTTTCCAAATCTGACTGCTTTATTATTACTCCAGCTCAATACTATCATATTTTCTATTTAATTTCAGTGATCATTCAGCTCAATACTATCATATTTTCTATTTAATTTCAGTGATCATTCAGCTCAATACTATCATATTTTCTATTTAATTTCAGTGATCATTCAGCTCAATACTATCCTATTTTCTATCTAATTTCAGTGATCATTCAGCTCAATACTATCCTATTTTCTATCTAATTTCAGTGATCATTCAGCTCAATACTATCATATTTTCTATCTAATTTCAGTGATCATTCAGCTCAATACTATCATATTTTCTATTTAATTTCAGTGATCATTCAGCTCAATACTATCATATTTTCTATCTAATTTCAGTGATCATTCAGCTCAATACTATCATATTTTCTATTTAATTTCAGTGATCATTCAGCTCAATACTATCATATTTTCTATCTAATTTCAGTGATCATTCAGCTCAATACTATCCTATTTTCTATCTAATTTCAGTGATATTTACATCATTCAGAGATGTAACTTTCTATTGATATGCAAGATCTCTATTTTCAACTTTTTCAAAAGAAAATGATATTAATTACATGTTTTTAACTAAACTGCTAAAACTTAAAAAAAAATCTGACCTTGATTTATTATCAGCTTAAACATCGCTAATTATTTGGGCTTCTTCCTTTCAGAATATCCATTCAGCTTTTTATTTTTTATCATCTGCTAATAATATCCATTATGTTCAGCTTGAGCAATTCCACTAACAAAAACTTTAGAGGTTTAAACTATTAAATGACAGTTTCTTAAAAAGTGGGACTAAGTGTAAAATCAGTACCCCCCCTCCCCACAGACTTCTGTTGGTATCTGTTATAAGTGAAATGTGCAACACCTTTGCAAACATAAACAAAAATAGATCTATTTTTAAATTGGCTTCATCATCATATTCGGTTTAACGTCCATTTTTACATGCTGCCATTTTGATCGCTGTTAGAAATTTACTTCCAAACTAACCTCTCTCTGGCCAGGTTTTCATTAATCCCTTTCTCTCAAATCCATCCCTATCACTTCCTCCCATGTTTTCCTTGGCTTTCCCCTATCAACTACCCCTGCTACCTAAACTGTTCTACATATAACTCCAGAACTCTCATCCATTCTTTCAACGTGGTCATACCATAAAAGTCTGGATTTATATGAATTTTGTCTAGCAAGATCAACAGCTGATGAGCTATCACATAGGATCAGTGAATCTATTGACCGGGACTTTGTTTCTAGAGCAATAGCTTCTATTTATCTTCCTCCCACAAGGTAAGATGTGACACAAGGTCGGGAAAGTGGGAAAGAACCAGCGCTCGAGAATTTGAGCACTCTGGCTTTTAAAAAATTGCCTGGGCAGCCCCGTCAGCATTCCTCGGTAGGGGCGCCTCAGGCAGTAAGCAATAAACTTACTCCTCCCCAAAGAGGGGAGGCAAAGCCTGGGAGGATGCACCTCCTAGAACTGCAGAGGACCGACAACCAATAGACCGGCGTAAATCCAGACCCGAAGGCCCGGACAATACCGGTTTATTAGGTGGGGGTAAAAACCCCTGGTTGAATCTAGAGCAATAGCTATTGACATGTCAAAGGCCTTTAACCTTCCTCTGCCCAAAACGGGGTCAAAAATGACGCCAGAGTCACATATTATTCACTAACATTTTGTCCAAGATCTAAAGACAACAAATATAATGTTAAGTGTTTCTAAGTTTCTATGTTTATTTGCCCTGAACATACATATAGCTATGTTATCACTTCTATCAACTGTAGAACTTACTTTTTTTTTCTTTTGATCATGATGAGTTATTTCCAGTGTTTTTTTCCTTCCTCATGCTTTTTATTAATAAAGGTGTAATTATATTATTACTTTGCTTAATTGTCTTCAATAAATTTCTCATAATTACATGCTTAAACAGAAAAGTATGTTGGGGTCAAATATGACCCCATTTTGATTAACCGAGATTGTGGAAACATTTTGGACAGAAGAAGGTTTTAATAGGGTTTGGCACAAAAGTTTATTTCAAAAGCTTGCTAGATCTTGAATATCTTGAAATGTCTTCTCAACCATCAAATCCTTTCTTTCTGATAATTCTATAAAAGTAGTCGTTGAAGTCTGAAGCACATAGTATCAACTCCGGTGTGTCTCAAGGATTCATTCTTGACCTAACACTCTTTCTGATTTTCATTAACGATCTCCAAAATCATAATCTAAGATGATTTGTTGACATTTATGCATATGATAGAATCTATGGCAACACATCGAAGAGCATTAATGATCAAGATCTTTCTGATTCTCTCTGTTTCGACCTGGAGCACGTCGTGCAATGGGGAAAAGGTGGCTGGTTACTTTTAATACATCTAAAACCAAGCTTCTCTCCTTTCACCACCAACGCTTTGATCCTCACTTTGCTCCAACTGATATGAATGGCTCTCTTCTTGAGGAAGCCCCCTTTTTTGATAAGCTTCTAGGAGTGACCGTCACTCCAGATTTGACATGGAAGACTTACATCAAATCCATAGCTAAGGTCGTTGGAAAAATGGTTGGATCTTTCTACCACTCTAGAAGGTATCTCACTCCTGACGCAATCCTCTAACCTATATAAGAGTCAAATACATCCTAACATGGAGTACTGTTGCCACATCTGGGGAGGTGCTGCTCAGAGCACCCTTTTTTTCCCTGACAGAGTACAAAACCAACTTCGCAATCTAGTGGGCGATGTCCTCTTCTCTTCCCTTACAGAAAAGAGGTTGCTAGTGTTTCTTTACTCTATTATTTTCATGGTAGGTGCTCCAATCTATGGTTCCCCCGCCTCTAAAACATTCACAACAAAAACTTGTCTAGCTACAACCACTGTCAATAATTTTCCTTTCTTCCCCTGTGTACCTAAAACTAAAAAGAACTTCCATGAGCAAAGTTTCTTTCCAAGAATTACCAGTCCATGGAATACAAAACCACAGGACTGCTTCCCAGCAGACTGTAACATGGTCGTTTTCAAGTCCAATGTTAACAAATTCTTGAGCCATTCTCTTAAATAATCAAATTCTGCCCAGTTTCAACCATCGTTACCACTCCTCATGTCCCATCGTCTACCTGACAAATTCGTTAACCCGTATCCCCGAATGGCCTTTGGGCCTTGATAAGTGGTGATCCATTTGTACATAATCTTCTCTTCTGCACACATCTCCCTATACTGTCTAGATTTAATCTTCCTCTAAAGTCATCTGATCTAAGCTTGTCTTTAAGATTCACATTGCACATCCATCATGTCATTCTGATATTATTTCTTTCCATGCAACACATATCCTCAACCCTCATTGGCCAGTTTTCACTTCCATATGTTATCACACTGCATATACATGTCTGATAGATTCTTCTCATGCCTACCAGCTTAACACTTTGCTGGTTAGTAATGGCCAAAGTTCCCTGAACTTACTCCATCCACTCCTAACTCTTTTCAATTTCAATAGTCACCAAATTTGATGCCAGATCTGATTTTTTTTTCAACTAATAAAGGTTGTCATTCAATAGAATCTCAGTAAAGCAGCTCGTAATCTCAAGCCTTCATATTAGAGAATGCAAGCATTTTAAAACATTTGCATAGGATTTCATATGTTTGTAGATGAACTTCATTGATCAGAAATTTATCTAAAAGATGCTACAGTTATCTTAAGCAATTGAGAATCAGATACCAGGAAAAATGAAAAACGGATTCTTATAAATTCTTAGAATACTTTTGTGATATTGTAGAGTTTGAAATGTTGTAAACATTTTTAGGTGCTTGTGCTGATAAGCGGCCGTACGAAAAAATAATTTTTTTATAAAAACAATATTATATACTTATTCAGCGTTATATTCTTACTCACTGTACAAAAATCATAACAGCGATTCGTTCAGTAAGCGTCCATCTTTTTTCTTAAAAATAATTCAAGGGCAGATAATTCGCAAGGGAGATAATCATGCAATTATTAAAAAAAACAACTACATATATAAAAATTAAATTTATTCCAATAAAACAAAATGAAAGTAAATAAACGAAATTAAATTAATTTATTGCATTATAGCAAAATGTTTTATTGGAATAAATTTAATTTTTATATATGTATTTTTTTTTTTAATTGCATGATTATCTCCCTTGCAAATTATCTGCCCATGAATTATTTTTAAGAAAAAAGATGGACACTTACTGAAAGAATCGCTGTTAAGATACGAAGAATGGAAAAATACTTGTAATTAAAGTTCTAGTGGATAATTTTTTCTACTTTTTTGTACAGTAAGAATATAACGCTGAATAAGTATATAATATTGTTTTTATAAAAAAAATAATTTTTTCGTACAGCCGCTCATTAGCACAAGTACCCATTTTTATATAGTATGAGCAGGACCTATGTCCTGGCGTTGCCTGGGGGAAATAAAAAAGAATGATTTAACTTGAAAAAAATAAATATTAGAGTTTCAAGCTAACTTGTTATTTTGATTTATATTTTGACTTTTTCAATCCAATATATAGTAATACATTTGTTATTTAAACATGTTTTCTCGGTCTAATACGATTACTTCACTTTAACAGTAATTCTATTTTGAAAAGTAAGAAAAAATGAAATAAACCGGGGAAAAAAAAATTGTAAAATCGGCAAATATTTAAAATGAGGGCAGGTAATGGCGGGCCTGAAAAGTGCTGCTGTTTAAAATCAATTTTGTATTTATGAAATCTGAAAAAAAACAAACTTTTTAAATGAGTTAATATGCTAGTGTTATTGGCTTATTTCCTAGATCTTTTGGTTTTTATCCTATTGTGTACCATCTTAATATTATCAAAATTTGCTTGGGAATAAACATAATTTTTAGTCATTTACCTTTGGTTTAAATTTCATTTGAATCAAAGGGAAAACAGTTTTCAGGGGGGAGGGGGTTGTGCACCCCGGGGGCCCCCAGCGTTGAAGTGATATATTTCTTATATAGCCTATGACCTTCACTGAGAGGTCAGTAGTACACATGCAAATTTTCAAGCAATTCTGTCCAGCTGTTTGGGTGAACATAAGACACAAAGATCAGGCGAACACACACACACAGTTACTATTTTATATATATATATATAGATATGTTCAGGTCAAGATTCTTGTTGTGCTGTGACAAAAATCATGATGACCAGAACAACAGGTAGTGGCTCAACTCCAACAGGTAGCTCCTTACATCAAGTGGTGTCATGCCTTGTCTAGAGTGATTTCCATAAAAAAAAATGTAAAAAGGAAAAATCAACGTTACTTAATTATAGAGATTAGCAAAAAGACCCAGCGTTGAATAGGATTGAATGAAAAACCTTGCGTCTTTTTGCACCCATCCCATAACATATTCTTCTTTTATTCATTTTATGTCACTCTTCACTTGTCCAGGGGGTCAGACGCTTTTTGATATTTTGAAAGTTCACGCTTCAGTTCTTATAGTTCAGCAGGTCAACTGTCTCCAAATTCCACTCTGTTTGGTCTTGTCTAATCACTTGTTTCCAAATTTTCCTTGGCCAGTCAACCATCCTGCGATCCAAGACATCCATGCTTTTACAACAGTTTTTCCAGGGAAATGAACACTTCATATGACCATACCAGCATAACCAATTCGTCCTTAGGACAACCTCTGTCAAGCAAATGTAGTTCTTTCAGTAAATCCTCTAATCTAATGTGATAGATTAGCTTTTTAATTATTTTTTTTTTTTACATTTCACAATATTAAATTTCGGTGGTGGGTTCAAAGAATGTACTCGACATTGATTGTGTGGCAGGGGGTGTAAGTATAGTGATTATCTATATATTAATACGATAGCGTGTGTGTTCATGTTACGCTTACATCAAAAGCTCTGCGCATGTATGCCGCACCTAGATTTGGAAAAGCGTTCAAGTAACCTAATTTTCGTAATATTTTCAAGTATTTCCCTTTGGTGCAACGGTTAGCGAGGTAGGATTTTGACGTCGGTCGACTGGTTTATAGTTCGATCTCAACCAACCTTCAAGATTTTTTTTTTTTTTTTACATCGAAGGGGGGGTAGGGAGGGGATGACTGGGAAGACACATATTAATACGATAGCGCATGTGTTATTTTGTGTGTCACGCTTACATCAAAAGCAACGACCTTCCGAATCTTTGTATGCTACTCATGAATGACCATTAATAAAGCTCAAGGACAGACTTTTGATAAGGTTGGGATCTACCTACCGCAACCTTGCTTTACTCATGGATAACTTTATGTAGCCTTCTCAAGAGCAAGGTCTATGAACAGTGTAAGAGTAAAAATTTGTCCTCAGAATAATTCTACTCATGTTAATTTTTAAAAATAAATATACAAGTCAAATCTAATCATATTTTATTCAAACATGTATAGGTTAGGAACAAGATAATTAGTATTGAAACATCATTTTGTGTAATTTACACGGGTCCCGCTAGTTTGAAATAATTATTGGTAGTCTTTAAACCCCCATCCCCTTCAGGGCACAACCAACGTTTCCCTAAAATCTATGTTCACTTACGCCCCAAGCCCTTAACATTTCTATTTTTTAATTTCTATGATGTTCATAAATAAAATGAAATAAAACATATTTCCTTTTTCTCTAGTATGAACATTATTTTTACAAAATCTCAATTGGGTCATAGTCACAACATGGAAGGGACTTTAAGTGGTTTGATTTCTCAACATGAAGTCCCATTTAAAGAGGCAATAACTTTTCCAAGTGGGGAAATCAAATTTTGAGTGACCAAACCATTTCTTGAGTGGTCTCTCTTCTCTTAGCTAAATATTTTCCACTTGCAGACATGCATCTATGCACCCCAATAAACATGGCGCCTTACAGATTTATTCGTTCTTGGGGGACAAAGTATAAATGTTTATTAATTTGTAAAGACTTTGATCAAACTAATAGAAAAAAAATATTTTGGAAGTTTGTAAAACTATTTGAAACTTATAATATTGAGTTGCGACATTTAAAATAATTGTTTATGAAATGGAGATTTATTTTGTATAGATTATTATGGTGTGACAGAGACGAGAACTTAACGTATTCAAAGCGTGCCAGATGTTTTGCATGTTGAGTGACCGTTTGCCAAAGAAGAAAAAAAAAACTTGTGCTTAAATCTGTTGATTTTATAGTTGTTACTAATTTGCACGAGTATTGATTTACTCCTCTCCAGGAGTTAGGCACAAGGCCAGTTTTTATCCTACTCCCACAAGTAAGATGTGACCCAAGGTCGGGTCGGGAAAGTGGGGTTTGAAAAGCCAGCACCCGAGAGGTGAGCACTCTGACCATTTAAAAATTGCCTGGGCAACCCCGTCGGCATTCCTCGGTAGGGATGCCTCAGACAGTAAGCAATAAACTTACTTCTCCCCAAAGAGAGGAGGCAAAGCCTGGGAGGGTGGACCTCCTAGAACTGCACAGGACAGACCCATTGACCGGCCGAAGGACATGACAATACCAGTATGGGGTGCAGTATCCATCGGAACAGATACTACACTTTGATCTTAGCCAAAAGGCTGTTAGTTAACACCTACCCACAATAGGAGTATGTGACACAAGGTCGGAAAGTGGGATTTGAAAAGCCAGCGCCCGAGAAGGTGAGCGCTCTAGCCATTAAAAATTGCCTGGGCAGCCCCGTCGGCATTCCCCGGTAGGGGTGCCTCAGGCAGTAAGCTATAAACTTACTCCTCCCCAAAGAGGGGAGGCAAAGCCTGGGAGGGTGGACCTCCTAGAACTGCACAGGACAAACCCATAGACCGGCGGAATCAAGACCCGAAGGCCAAGACAATACCGGTCTATAGGGTGTAGTATCCATCGGAACAGATACTACAGTTTGATCTTAGCCAAAAGGCCAACAAGTAGACACCAACTGACATAAAACAAATGGAATGTTTGAATTGTCATTGTAACCGTTACAGGAATAGCTAGTTGGTTCAGGGGAAGAATATACAGAGTGCATAAGATATTTGAGGAAATTTTTACTATATCAGAAATCTTATTTGACTTTATATTTTCTAATCTTCAGAATTCTCAATGACAACCTCTATAATTACACAACAAATGAAGAGGCACACAGTAATTGTGACTATATAAGCTGAATATAGCAATTTAGAAATATAACGATTTTTAAAAGTTGCTTGATATTTAGTTTACACAGTTTTCAAAGATGAAAAGATATCACCATTATCAAAATGTAAAAGAGAGGGCAAGCATATGGTTGGACAAATGGTGCCATGACCAGGATTCTACCCTGGGTTCTTTTCACAACAAGGCTACGATGACAGATATTGGTCTAAGATCAATGCTAGATAACAAGCACGAGAAGAAAAAGAACAAACCAAAGACATCTTATATGATGAGTAAAGATGATTTTACGTTAGAAAAGGTAACAGAAAATCACTTAATTTTCATGATCACATAACCCTTACATTTTTCCAACTAGCTCCTCAAATCTCAATCTTTAAGAATACTATGTATTTAGCAGAATTCCGTTTTTTTTTAATTACAAAAAAAGTGGATTTCCACTTAAAAAAAAAAAAAAGACTGAATTCTGACGAATCGCTAGAGCTTTACATCCTTATTTTTTTAGTCATTTGACTCGATTTTATTTCTCTTTCTTCCTCTTTCTTACTCCATCTTTCTTTCTGTTTTTTCTCTTTCTCTCTTTGCCTCACTCCATACTTCAAATGATTCACAAGGTGAATGGAGGGAGGTAGAAGACTTCTGTTTAATTAAAGAATGACTTCCTTTCTCCTTCCCTTAAGGTACATACTTGTGGTGTTTCTCGTGTTAAGAGCCATGTTTTTTTTTCTTTATTTCTTGGAGCAAACATATGGCTTTTCGGGTTGGGAAATTCATATAGATTCTAGATTTTTTTGCCATTGGAGCGCCAATATGAACAATGACCACCTGATCCTAGCGTATATACCTCATATAATAGCATTTATCAAAGCTGAAGGAGAATAAAATTACGAAACTATTCTCATCCCCAAAAGCGTTTTTCAGTAAAAAGACATTATCTGTTTCTAAGAGTCATTTTTGTGTATGTAAAAATCTGTCTTCAAATGCATCATGCACTTTGTATGTTTAAACATATTTTCAATTTCTATAGAATGACTTTGTCTCCTTCCCCCACATGCGCACATGGTGTCTTTCTCTTAATTTTGACTTAGTTGAAACTGATTGGAGTTTTTTTAGGAAAAAAGTTGTTGTTTTTGTGCAGCCCTCCACACACATACATGGGGAGGGGGGCAGGTTGAGAAACTCATCTCTATTTTAGCTTTTCTTGCCATTGACTACTCATATCCTTGCTAAATAACACAAATAACAGTTTTGGGTAAAAACGCAGAATACGGGCCGGCTGACTGGCTAGTGGGCTGTGCGCAAAACCAGATTGGCCTTTTTATGGCAAAATTTCACGAATTTGGTGTGTTTTGGCCATCGAAAATTCCGGTTGGCCTTTTTTCTGTGAATATTCTGGAGTTCAGCCAGGCGTATTGCAAAATTGAAAACACAAATACTTCGCTAAAAATGAAGAACAAACACAGAAAAAAAATTTTTTTTAAATAAAAACAAAATGAAAAAGTGATCTTTTCTTGCAAAAAAATCTTTTAAAATGTAACCAGGAGTTTTCTATATACTCGTGTCATTTTGCTAAAAATTAAAAACAAGCAGAAAAACAAATTTAAAAAATATAACCAAATATTCTGAAGTTTACAGATCATACCACAGATATAAATATATATATATATATATACACACACGTGTGTGTGTGTGTGTGTATATATATATTAGAAAAGAGGGTAGTGCAGTTCCGAGAGAAAAGTATATATGTAAAGGAGTAAGGCTCCCAACATTTGTAAAATGTTTTTTTTCAACATTTATTTATTATTTTGTTATTTTATCATTTTATAATTTTATATAACGCATTTCAAGCAATGGTCTGCTTTCATCAGATATGGATTTACATGAAACGCATTATATAAAATTATAAAATGATAAAATAACAAAATAATAAATATATTTTGAAAAAAACATTTTACAAATGTTGGTAGCCTTACTCCTTTATATAATATATATATATATATATATATATATATATATATATATAATATCGTTTTTACCCAGTTTTGTAATTCATTGAACATTTAAGATACTAAAAAAGATATTTTCATTTACTTACACAAGAGAAGTTTGATGTGTTTAAGATTTTATTTTTATTTGAACTTTTTTCAATATGATTTACTATTGTTTTATAGCTGCGTATTTAAAGATATTTACTGATAATCACGAATCTAGTATGTTTGAAAATATACTAATTATTTTAAGTATTTTCAATTGCAGACTTATTTTATTTAATGCAATGTTGTCTAGTTTCTTTTTTAATTTGTCGTTTTAATTTTTGTAGATATGTTGGATTCTCAAAAAACAGCAAAAATGTCATTGATTAATGGTAAGAATTCTTTGTTTTCTCTTCATTTTCTTTGTCTTCATGAGTATTTTGATAAAAACACTTAAAATTTTTATTTTTAATTTTTTAATTAAAATTTACTTTTTATTTCACAAATCTTCGAGTTCATATTGTTTTTAAAATCTCGTATTAAAGTTCCTAATACTATCCGTTCAATCCATTCTTTATACCATAATTCACAATCGGTCAATATTTTAAACAGCAAAATTTAATAAAATTCATGTTAAATATGGGGAAAACCAGAAGTGTACTTGACTCGGTTAGCAGCAAATGGTGTTCGGGTAGATTTAGTTCCTGATATTAAAGACTTCCTGTTTTGGGTCACTTATTCTTCTGATTTGCCAAGTTTTGTACTAATTTTTATTTACTAATTTATTTCTTAAAGTACAGAATAGTTAACAAAGCCTCCCCATGGTAAGAATGGTTTTCTAAATAATCTTCTGCAATTTACAGACCGTGCTGAAATAACATTATTATTTAGAAAGCCATTCTTAACATGGAGGGGGGGGGGCTTTGTTAACTATTCTGTACTTTCACCTAACAATTTAAAAAATAAATTTGGGAAACTGAAACTCGCCAGAAGTTATATTATGGATGAAGTTTAATATCAGGAATTAAATCTGACTGAACACCGTTTGCTGCTGACTTTTAGTCGGGTACTCTTCTGGTTTGCCTAATGTGCTCGGTCATGGGAAAACGACATACAGCGTCTAGCATTCTCAAATGGTCACCCATCTGGTACTGTCCAGGCCCCATGTCGCTTAACTTCAGTTATCTAACAAGAACTGGTGTGTCAACATGATTATCTTACTATGATCGGCATGTGGTAAATTTGATATTCTCTGTAAACGTCCTCCGAAGGAGAAAGTCGACATAGCCCAACTAGGGCTAAATACCACATATGGTATTATCGTTTTTTTTTGTTTTTTTTTTTAATGTGGCTGTAATGCTTTCTTTTTTAGGGATTTTAAGTGTAATAAATTTTCTCTTTGTCTGAATTTCAAAGTAGCAATAAAGTACGAGCTGGCTTTGCCGACTCACTCTTACCTTCCAAAGTTTGCTATTTGAAACACTTGACACATTAATTTAAAATAATAAACATTTAATTCATAAATTTGTTGTAAACACGTCACAAAATCTTTCTCATTTATTTATATAGATGAATATTAACATTTTAGTCATTTCGATACAAATTTATTGATCTTTAAAATAATAAACATTTAATTCATAAATTTGTTGTAAACGCGTCACAAAATCTTTCTCATTTATTCATATAGATGAATATTAACATTTTGGTCATTTCGATACAAATTTATTGATCTTTAAAATAATAAACATTTAATTCATAAATTTGTAAACACGTCACAAAATCTTTCTCATTTATTCATATAGATGAATATTAACATTTTGGTCATTTCGATACAAATTTATTGATCTTTAAAATAAACATTTAATTCATAAATTTGTTGTAAACGCGTCACAAAATCTTTCTCATTTATTCATATAGATGAATATTAACATTTTGGTCATTTCGATACAAATTTATTGATCTTTAAAATAATAAACATTTAATTCATAAATTTGTTGTAAACACGTCACAAAATCTTTCTCATTTATTCATATAGATGAATATTAACATTTTGGTCATTTCGATACAAATTTATTGATCTTTAAAATAATAAACATTTAATTCATAAATTTGTTGTACACATGAACAAAATCTTTCTCATTTATTCATATAGATAGATAAACAATAAAATTTTGGTAATTTTTATACAAATTTATTTATCTTTGAAATGTGACCATAAAGAAAGAAGAAATCAGTTTTCGTTTTCACTTACAATTTAGAAATAGATCGCAACTTGTTGAAAATCAAGTCAGTCCGTCTAAAGAAAGGAACATTTGAACACAAATTAATATTTGTCCAGGAAATAAAACAATGTTGCAAAACAGAACTGTTTGTTATATAAAAATCAAAACAACCGTTGAATTAAAAAAAACAATGACAAATAATTGTTAATTAATGAAATGTCCCTTTTCAAAATCAATATGCAAATTAGTTAACCTTGCGACTGATATCACATATACATAAGCAGTATATAAAAAGATGGTACATCTTATTGTGTAAGTTTGAATTCACTTGAACTAAGATGTTTTGACTTTACCATTGGTTCGAAAAATTGGTCCAACTTTCGCATTTAAATTTCTTCTTACACATTTCTTAGATAGTGAAAATGGTTTAAGTGAACTAGCCATCATATTGTTTCTTGGACTCCGAAATAATTGAATATGTTCATCAAAACTTCTGTGGCTCATTACCTTTGCCACTTTATCAAAGATATCTAGTGTTGATCAGAGGAATAATGTGTGTGTGTGGTATTTAATGGATGAAAATCCGACAGATTATATAGGTAAAATATAACTGAAAAAAAATTCACTGTGGATGATACCCCCCTCAACCGACATGTTAATAAAAAAGAACCGATGATGATGATGAGCTAGCCATGTTTACAATTCTTTTAGATAGGATTTAAAAAAAACAAATACATTACTAGATTTCAATAGATATTTACTCGATAGTAAGTAAAAATAATAATTCTATGTATAATTATTAAAGTTAGGGTTAAGCAATGAAGACTAACACAAGTGATCTTGTCTCATCGTTTTATTAATACAGAGTAAATACTAAAAGGATAAATATTAGCAGCACGGGTGTTGTCTGTAGAAAAGTGAAGAACCCAAGAAGCTCCCACTTCCACCTCTGAACTTCATATAAGTATTTTTTGTCAATTTTTTTTTATCTATCTATAGGTATTATTTATTTATTAATACAGAAATTTAATATACGATATGGACCAATGGTTTAGAGCACAGAAGGCAAAATAATGAACTATTCAACCATTCTCTAATTGATGCCATATTAATATATTCCCCTTGCATTTGAGAATTTAGAATATTATCAAGTCTTTTTTACTGAATTATCTCCCTTTAGATTCTATTTTCTCCAATTCTTTATTATATTAATATAGTTTTTCTCTAAATATTTTTTCCTTAATGTGTTTTTAACTTGTAATTTTTCTTCTATTTGTTATTTGTAATTTTTTATGTCTTTATTTATTTATTCATTTATTGCTTAACAGTTAATATCAGATTATTTGTTTTTTAATTTAATAAAATATTTGGGAAAAAAGCGTTTTCCAAATGAATATTTTCATAAAATTGATAGTTATGTCCCTTACATCATATCCAGCGCATTAACGAAATGAAACGCTGTGCATTTAGCTGAAATTAGTATTCTTAAACATCACTTGCAAGGCACGTTCTACCGGTTTCTTAAACCTTAAATTTTAAATTCTTAACTGCCTCATTCGAACGCTACCTAATCACATCATTATATTCGTTTGACGGCACACACGTGAGTCCATTGAGAGAGTATATTATTTTTATCATTTCTTCACCAATTACTTTCTATGCTGATGAGAGCCAGAGGTTTTTCCTTCTGTGCTCGAAACCATTGGTCCATATGTTGTATTAAATTTCTGTATTAATAAACAAATATTAAGCTCTTAATTCTGATTCCCTTAATTAATTGAGCATTCTGCTGGGATTTTCCTACTATTTCAAAAACAATTTATAGGTATTAATTATAATGTTCTGTAATTATTAAATTTATAAAAAATAATGAACATTTAAATGTTTGTATTTCATAATTAAGGGATAGCATCCTCACAGTAATGTACTTAGATAGAGGCGGGGATTTTTTGTGTTTTTAAATTTAGGGGAGAGGTGTAAATAATAATGTCTATACACAAGCACTGGAAGGAAGGTACTATTTTATAGGAATAAAAGTATTTGTAAATAAAGTAACTTTTATAGATATTATTTTTTAAGATGATTAGACGAGTAAGTGAATATTTTCTGCAAAAAACGACTTGGAATTTAAATAGTTAAAATATGAATAAAATTAAAATGAAAAATATATAGAAATTAAATGTATACATAAAAATGAACATTGAATATTCGTATTATGTATAACTAAAAATAGACATCCGCGATTCAATGTATGTTTCTATGGTAACTGACTGATAAGAACTGGTATTTGCTCGCTCAAAACAGCATGATAAGAACACTCGTGTGCAAAACGAGTCACTGCTACTACAATAAATATGCATCCTTCTCGTTTTCTCAGTAAATCGACCAAGAACTCTTACTCCTGTACTGAAATTAATAAGCAAAAAGAAAACTGAATGGAGAAAATATAGAAATTGAAGAATTCAAACAAAACAAATTTGTTTAAATTTTTTATTTTTTGAAACCCATCAATAATCTGACTAAAGCACATATGAAGTAGTCTATATGTAGCTTCTGGTTATGCAGCTATGCAGGTGGAGCAAATAGAGGAAAATCTCGCTTTACTTTATATATAAGATATAATGAATGAATATAAAGAATGATCATAGGACACATGTTGGTCCATGTTGTTAGAGCATTTTTACTTTCAATCGATTTCTTTGAATTTTAAAAATATTTTATCCTGCTCAATATTTTGATTTTTGTGTTCTTTTAGTATAATTTAGAGGGAGTGGCAGTTTTCACCCCCCTATCTGCCAAGTCCTCTGACATCACTTATACACCGGCAAATAATTTCATAAGATACTATTTCTTACATTCATTAGAAAATAGTGGTTTTCAAATCCTGTTGAAAAACACATATTTGGTAAATTAAAAAAAAAAATTAAATTTAAGGCAACATAAAATTCAACTGAAAATGGTGCATCAGAGATTCATCGGAAAACAGTGCGTTCTCTAAATTCACATAAATCATGGAACCGATTTCACTTTTCAAACAAATCAATTTTTTGTTGTTTTTTAGTTGCCATTTTGTGTGTGTGTGTGTGTGTGTGTGTGTGTGTGTGTGTGTGTGTGTGTGTGTGTGTGTGTGTGTGTGTGTGTGTGTGATACATTTGGGTAGCTTTTTCTTAAGCATCAATTGCGAGCTATGGTGGGGTCCGCAATGATGGACTTTTTTTCTCTAGTTGACACAATCACATGTTTAGTCCAAGTGAAATAAATATATATATATATATATATGGGAAATGAAAAAGGAAAAACCAAGAGATATTTTTTATATATTCATCAACGTTTCGCCTTTATTGTAAGACTTCCTAAGGATGATAATTTTAAGAAAAATCTCATGCGAGTACATCGAAATATTGGGTTGACATGATGGGTTGATAAGGAAAAGTAGTAGCCGTGGCTACTAAGAGCGCTGGACGAGGGTCCGGGCTGCGATAAGTCAGTCAGTAGCAAAGAGTGAAATGAATATGGAAAGCTTTGAGTGGGTACCATTAAGGCAGTAGTGAAAAAGAGAAGGGGTGAGAGTGTTAGTGAATTTGTCTTAGGGTGGGAGAGAGCTACTACTTTTCCTTATTAACCCATTATGTCAACCCAATATTTCGATGTACTTGCATGACATTTTTCTTAAAATTATCATCCTGAGGAAGTCTTACAATAAAGACGAAACGCTGATGAATATATTAAAAATATCTCTTGGTTTTTCATTTTCCATTACGTCGGATTACTCTCATCCTTCCTTTCTCATATATATATATATATATATATATATATATTAGTTTTAGGCAACATACTATTCACTATCCGGGGGCTATTAATCTGGCTTGAAGTATTTTTTTTATGCATTAGTGATTTAATAAAAAAGGATAAATTACCAAAACCTTTCTCAAAATATAGTGTTCATTAATGTTCAAGCGAGTGAATTTAAATTAAAACTATTAGTTTTTAAAATCACTAGAGATTTATATTAAAATAATGTAATGCAAGTAATAAATTTAAAAAAAACTAAATTCATAGTTGTCAGGTGACCGCTAGTTTTTTTGCAAGTTTTACAGAGGTTTTTGTACAGGGTGTCTGCCCATCATCATCTGCCTTCCTCTCGGTCATTACTTGACGGTGTTGTTGTTAGCTCTCAGCACATGTCCAAACCATCTGAGCCGTCATTACCCCATCTTGCCCTGTGGTCGAGCAATTTAATTCCAGACATCCAGCGGAGCATTTTGGTTTCCATAATGGCGAATCTTCGCTCTGCCTTCCTTGTCCGTAAGCACTCAGAACTGTACAAACTGACAGGTCTCACAACAGTCCGGTACATCTTCGATTTTAGATGATCGATGATCTTGCGGTCACAGAGAATGCCAGTGGTGGTGAGTTACCTGTAGCCACGTCGCATAGATGTGTCCAGCAATTTCGCTGAGGATGTTGCCATCATTGCTGAGTGTCGAACGGAGATATTTGAAGGCCTCCATTCGTACAAAATCCTGACAGTCAACTTGGATGGTACAATATTCGTTTTTATCGGTGGTTAAATACTCCGTCTTTCTGTGGCAGCCTGTTCTTTTAGGACTGGACTTGTTGCACGTCGGTTTTACTCTTTAAGGCGAACAGAACATCATCTACATACAAGAGTGTCCACGGCATGGGCTAGTGCATGTCCTTGGTGATGGCGTTCATGACAAGAATGAAGAGCAGTGAGTAGAGGACTGAACCGTGGTACATTTCAACCATGATGGGGGAAGTCCTTAGATATACCAGTATCGGTTTGCACCTTACTTGTAGAGTAGTCTGACTCAGCTAACCAGCCACATAATCATGACAATTTCCCGTATTCTGTGGTCACTGATCCGCTCAAAAATTTTCATTGTATGCAAAAAGTCGAATTAATCTGTGTTTCTTTAATTAGTGGGACTGCTATTCCTCTTAATAATTATAACTGTGATACTGCAGTTCTAATCAACCGGGACCTTCTGTTTTGTGATTATTTGGTTGAGTAGCTGCGCCAGCCACATAGTCTCAGAGTTGGAAGTGCTACACCTCTGTCACGATGTCATCAGGACCAGTCACCTTGCCTGGCCGCATTGCTCGCAATTCTAAAGAGACTTACGCAGCTGTGATCGAGTGATACTACCCTGGACAGGGTTGGCAGTGGGGGTTAGTTCCCAGGAAAACTCCTCTCTTGAGATTTTCTCAAAATACTGACACTAGTGATCGATGACCTTATTTTTGTCAACAATCAGCCTACCATGCTCGTCATTTATGCCAAAGAATTGATCGATATCCTGCGATATTTGGTGGCGTGCCTTTAGGAAACTATAAAGATCATGTTCGCCTTCACTTGTGTCCAAGTTTGCATAGATCTCACTGTAATACTTTGCTTTCGTGGATGCCACAGATTTCTTCGCTTCACTCTTGCCAATTTAACGGGGATTTGTCAGCAAGAAATTTGTGTTAGCATTTCTTCTTGATCCGTACTTTCTCTTTTACAATCGGAGTTTACAGTCATGGCATTATCCAGGCTTTGTCAAACCGAGTTCAACCAGCTTCTTCTCTCCACATGTCCTTAACATTGGTGACCGGCGGTAGTGATTTTTTTGATGATGTCATGTTCTTTATCCTTCCATTGCCATCACTTTACACGTGCTTGGCCACTATCTCTACTGCTTGACGAGGCTATCTCTACTGCTTGACGACCAAGGTACAAATTACCGGGCGATGTTGTGGCGCCACTGTTTTGTATGGTATTACTTCGGCATCAATGACGGCTTGTCGATCATGTTGCCTGATTAATATATAGTTGATTTGTAACTCCATATTTCTGCTGTAGTTAGTGTGCAGATGTTATTCGCCCATTGGGAAGCAGGTATGGGCTATCATGAGATTGTGTGAATCAGTAAAATTGAGAGTACGTGTGCCATCATCATTGCAGATGCCATGTCCAAAACCTGTATGTGCACAATATTCATTCGCAACAACACCAACGTGACTGTTTAGATCTCTGACAACCATAAGTGTGAAGTCCTGTAGCACATCGTAGATTTACTCATCAAGTAATGCCCAGAAAGCTTCTTTGACTCGCATAGGACAGTCTGTTGTGTGTATGCAAACAAGTGAATTGTGCATCCGTTGGTGACGAGTTGTATCGGTGTACTTTAGCGATCACATCGCAATATTTTTCAGTCACCACGATACCAATTTTTCTTTTTCTTTCTGGGTCACCGTTGTACAAGAATTTGTAACCGTCACCAATGTCTCTCACCTTGAACCCACTTCAACGTATTTTTGAACCACGCACACATCGATGCATCTCTGTTTGAGGGCAGTGGTTAGTTCGCGGGACCTTCCGGTGAGGGTGCTGACGTTCACGGTCGCGAAACAAAATAAATCGGGTATCTTCCTTGGCCAATGCCGCCCTTGCACATTTGTCGCAGTGGCTGGGTGGGGACACCGCTTGTTGCCTGTGTGGGGGCTCCCTAGTGTGTAGCGTGCTTCGTAAATACTTATTCATGGTGATATGACATGATATGACACCCTTACTAGTGTGTCGTTCCATGTGTCGCCAGAGTTCCCAAAGAAAAAGTGAAGGCTGTAGGTTGCTGTTAGTTGCCAATCAGACGCAGCGGCTATGGTCACCGGTTAGTTGCCAGATACTGGTCAAGCTCATCTCTGAGTTTGCTAGTTAACCCCTAGCATGAATCTGTCTTACGAGACATCACAGCGTGTCTGCACACTGGCGGGTTATGTGTATCACGCTGGAGGTTTTTGTTAAGGGCCTCACACTTAGACTTTTGGTAGAGCCCTGGACCGCATTTAAAATAAATACATATTCCTTTTTAGTAGAAGATAGACAGTCATCACCTGTTGATTTGTAAAAAAATGTATAAAAAATTTTTTTTTTCTGTTTGTTTTTAAAGATGAAGAGGCTGTTCAAACAAACAATTGTTTGCTGTATTAATTTCTACTGTCAACAAACAAACAAACAAACAAATGCTAATATTATTAAATTGCACAACAGTTTTTTTTTGTTTTTTTAGGTCACAAGCTACCATTTCTGTTTGTGTGTGTGTGTCTAGATAAGAGTAATATAGTTGCTACAAAAAAAAAACATAGATTGCACATTATATTTTCCCTACTTACAAAAGTAAATTCTCTTTTCTTTCGGGACTTAAAAATAGCCTTTCAAAACCCTTGATCGATTTTATTCAAAATAGACAACAAAATGTGTAAAACAATCTGTTACTTTTAACTTTAAATAAAGTGTACTAAACTATTTTGAAAATCATAAACAAATACACTCATATGCTATTTTATTGTGCATTATATTACTTAAGGTAATTACCCCCCCCCCCCCCCAAAAAAAAAACAACAAAAAAAAACAACATACGCCCATGGTAGTTATACATTTGCAATGCACTTAACGTTATGATATTACAATTTTGCTATATCAAACTTATAGACTCTATTTTTAACATTTCCCAGTTTATGCCATAGCTCAGTTGTTCGAGGACTGGTCTGGTAAACAATCGGTGGGTCAGAAGTCTGATCATAAATGTCAGCTTGTTTGCAAGCAACACTGTTTTAGCCATTTATAAAACATTTAAAAAATTTTTTTTTTAATGAGACATTTTACAGATTAGATTGGAATCAATTACATCCACAGGAATTTCTTGGTTTGAATTTAAAAAGTAGCATTACTTCTCTTACATAATTATACAACGCGGTTATGCGATTTGCTAATTTCATACTTGATGTGACTGTCGGTTATTGAAGTGATGTTGTGAGACATAGGACGAATATATGAAAATGAATTTGAATGACAAATCTTAGGTATAGATAAACAATAATGTTTATTAATATATTTACAAGTGAAAGCAGAATTTACTTTAATAATGAAGACATTAATTAAAGCCGCTGTGCAACAACGTCCATTGAAATCTGCTTTCTCTGAAATTAATGCAAGGGAAGTAACTCTTCTCGAAATATCTTTGAGGCAAGTGAGACAAAGGCAAAAGTTTCTTCCCTTTATTTTATAAAAATGTTTTCCATATTTATTGTTCTAGATCAGGGGCGGGCAACCTCTGGCCCACGAAGGCTTAGCGTCCGGCCCACCACCTTGCTATGCCTTATTATTGCAATCCGGCCCGCGGATCTCCCAGTAAAACTCACATCATTTTGTGACATAGACGTAAAAGTAGGTTTCAATTAAGATTTACGGTGGGATAAAAATGTATGAATATCAAAGAGCGATGGTGTATGTATATTTCATTTTTCTTTAACTATTAAGCGATAAAAATAGAGAAAGAGAGAGGCAAAGAGGAAATGTGAGACGAGGAAAGGGCATGAAACATAGAACCTATGTGAGGTGTGTCAAAACGAATGCTGGATCAACTTGCTACTTCCCCCGTCATTACTTTTTATGATTCCAAAATGGCTCTTCGTCGGCGCCTTTTATAACATCACATACAGAAGTCTCTTGAGAAAAAATATCAGATTTGTAGAGTGTCCAATGCAATTTTTGTACAATTTATTCATGTAAACAAAATATAGTAATTCTGAGATTTCGTTTTTCACTCCGGCCCGCGATCTCCTTCCAAAAGTCTCATCTGACCCTCACTCTGAAAAGGTTGTCTGCACCTGTTCTAGATGAATCTGTTTTCATCTAACAATACTTAGTTTGTTTTTTTACTTTTTCATTTTCTGTTTTACATTAAAATTGTGAAGTCTGCATATCTGCTGGACAACTGTAAAGATGTAAAGAGCAAATAGTTCAAGGTTGAAGCCAGGAGTTTCTTGGGTTACTCTATTTTCGCGGGCAATGCCTGGATACAGGACTGCTAGTTATTTATAAACTAAAGTGAGCATTACGTTAACACTGACTGTATACCCAACGGAAGCGTAACATTAATACTGTTGTCTTTGTTAACAATTGCAAACACAACCTAACTGGATATCAATCTGTACATGTAGAAAATGATAAGACAACTTTATGCGTCAATGTACCTTTTCGAATTACAGTATTAAGTAATAATACTTAGAAATTAATTTAATAAAGATAACGGGCACTGCAATTCCGGCTTTATTATATATTTATGAATTTACGAGTTCAAAACAAAACTAATTCAAATGTATTTATGCGATTTAAATTAGGGGTGGGACGTAATGGGTGAACATTTCAGATTCATGCGAGTAGTATTTTTTTGTGTTCATTTATACATAAATAACACTAAACAATCAAACATTTTGAAAATTTTGCAAAATTCAAAAGGTGCAGGCCACTAGTTTTTGGCTATTTTACATTCATGAAAACCCTTTCACAGCCAGAAAATGGTCCTAAATTAAAGTACTATATCAGATTTAACCATCTATATCCATTCATAGCTTTTGAGAATGTTTTAGGACCCATAATGTCGCACGAAACCACTTTTTCACCGAAAAATTATGGATTTTGAGTCCCGTGGAGCCATAACGGCTATTTTTGGCCTGCACCTTCTGAATTTTGCAAAATTTTCAAAATGTTTGATTGTTTAGTGTTATTTATGTATAAATGAACACAAAAAAATACTACTCGCATAAATCTGAAATTTTCACCCATTACGTCCCACCCCTATTTAAATTTCAACATTTTGTAAGACATCTGATAGATTGAAAAAATAGTAATGTTTAGGAATTGAGTTGCGAAGCGATACTGAGTGGGTGAAGTCAGCTAGTGGAAAACAAATTTTTATGATTGTTTTTTTTTTTTTTTAGATTCACACCGTGCCATCAATATTCTTGGTAATATTCAATCCCAGCTGAAGTCTGAAGGGGTTTCAAACTTAAATGATGATCTAACTTCCATCATGTACATGCTTAAAAGTCCTGTCTTCCACCATATTCTAAACCTCTTGGATTCTGTGGATGAATTGAAGCAAGTTTTTAATAGCCATCACTTATCGGATGATGGCTATAACTTTACGAGCACAGGCGATTTGGTTTTTGATCTTGGCGACGGAATACCAGAAAACATCAAATACGATTCTGCTTCTCACCCAACCGGAACTGTTGCCACCGAAGAATACAATCAAGAGCTTGAGAAGGCAATTGAGAGAGCGGCGCAGGGAAGAGAACTTATCAACATTCAACTAAACAAGCCAGAAAATGGTGGATTAGGTTTCAGTGTGGTTGGAATGAAAGATCCTGATGAAGCTAACTTGGGAATTTTTGTTCAAGGCATACAACCTCGAAGCGTGGCTGAAAAGTAAGTTGCGATTTTTCTTTTCTTTCGTTCTCTTTGCAGTTGCACAAGGTTAAATGTTTAAAGTTTCCATTCTTTTAGTATTTTTAC
>OY744515.1:93277738-93412738 GCA_963556195.1 Sepiola atlantica
AATGTTTTTCTTCGTACTAGCTATAAAGTAGTAGTAGTAGTAGTAGTAGTAGAAGCTAGGTAAATATTGAAATTGACATACCCAGGTACTGTACTAACACTGCTCAAGGAGCGGGTATAAACTAGTAATAATAAATGTTTCCCCAGAGTGCAATATCTTATTTTATATTGACATTCAAAATTTGTATAAAAGGCACCTGTAAATCTGTAATAATTTTGGCTAAAAAATGAAATTTATTTTTTCATTAAATTGTCTTCAAAATGTATAAGCAACAAGTGTTCTTACATTTACTTCAAAATTGGAAATAATCTAAAAAAAAAAAAAAAAAAAAAATGTAAAAATAAATTGTCAATATTTTACACTGCATCAAAAACTTCCTTTTTCATTAAAAAAACTCAAGAAAAAAATTAACATTAAGAAATTAGTATATGTTTGACAGAAGTTTACAATTTTCTGCTAATTATTTTTAAGTAAAAAGATTTTTCATTTTCAATTTTTGGTTCTGTTAAAATATTTAATTGAGTTTAGTATTTAATCTGAAATTTTTCTCCACTCATTCTTGAAAATGCAACATACATTACGCTGAAATTTTTATGTATGATTTTTGCAATTTCCTTTGATGTCCATCTCTATTTTCCCATAAGATTTTATCCATACTCAATTAATAGTATTATCTTCTAGACATTCTTAATTGTACTTTAGTCAATACTAGCTGTACCTACCCGGCATTGCTTGGGAGTAAAAGATAAAAAAACGACTGACTTTTTTACGAAGAAACGGAAATTAATTTTGGTGATTTTAATTTCGTAATCAAATTGTGAAATAAGAATTAAAAAAAAAATTGTTTTAGTACTTGACGTTAATTGATTAATAGTAAAGAACAAATAATAATGTGTAATCAATGTAGAGATAAGACACATACATAGACACTTTTGAAGTCACATAATTTATATAATATATTATTTTTGAAGAACTTAATATAATTGCACACAATAACTCCCCATTAATCTGTTTTGGCAAGTAAGGGAAAATGTCTCCATTGTAACAAATTTCTTAGCAGGAATAAGTATTTTCAGAAAAAAACTTACGCAAAATAAAATATATTTGTGCGAATAACCTAATGGAAGGGAAAAAAAACAAATCAAGTATCGATATATCAGAAGGATTGCTATTTGGGTTTGACTTTAAAAATCGGACAAGATAAGTTTGTTTGATTAAGTTAAGAAATAAAATCCCTTGATAGATATCTGTATTAAGAGATAAGTACATGAGACCTTATTTGTGGGTTTTGGTGGACTTCAAATAGATGACCTGGTCAAATAATAAAGAGGTGGGTGCGTGAAATCTGATCTTCTGTTAGGAAAGATTTACATAGTTCTGCAATGATATTTATGCTTTAGATAGGCATGGAGATCTTGGCAAAAGGTCATCTTTATTTGATGCCATCATTGAGTACCATGCCAAATACTGAGGGAGGAAATTGCATTGGGCCAACCACTCAAGTATAGCTTGAAACTGAAAGCAACCAACAATTAGTAGTTCTCTGGTGCTGTTTAACTATACTGGATTTTGTATTATTTGGACTATTCAAACTACTATCCTCATCTTTGTTGTTACATTCACAATGTTTTGGACAATGTATCCTCTGACCTTCTTCCGGCGCATTTTTTCGAACTTGGGAAACTAATAGAAAAATATTTGTGAAATTGGGAAACATGTGGAATTTGGGAACCTGTAAAGGATTTTAAACTTAACTTTTTATTTAATGCATGGGGATGGAGTGTTCTTATTCTGTCAGCCATGACCGAGTAGAACTGTTATTTTTTTTGTTATTCTTAATTTTTATCGTCTGTAGTAAGGAATGAAGCTTCAACCTCCATAAGACTGTCACTTAAAACTGATTTGTAACCAACACCTTTTACGTGTTACGACACATGTCCAAAACGTTGTGACTATAACAAGGAACATGAGAATAGTAATCCAACTAATGTCAAATAATCAATCCTCATCTCAAAAATTGCAAAATATACTGGATTTTGTCTATATATGAAAGATGAAAGCTGTGTCCACTTTTCATGCTTTCACCATCTAATGCAGACGTAATATACATCAAAATTATAAATCATATCGTGAGGATTGTTTTTAGCAATAACAAGTTGGGACTAATATTCTCCCAGTCATGACTGATAGATTTTCAACCTACACACTAGATCCTGACTTTAGGACCAATCAAAGAGAAGGGCGATAATTATTCTAAACTCTATACAAAAAAATACGTTTTTAATTTTATTAAAAAAAAAAATTATTATGCAATACTTGATTTTTCATATTGATATTTGTAAATTTATTTTACTTTGATAGTGAAACAGGTTTGTCATAAAAAAGAAAAATCAACAAATAAGCACCACTCCTGTGTTTCAGTCAGGTGTGTAACGTCAGTTTTATTTTTGTCTAAAAATGTTAACTTAAAAACTTCATTATTATACTAAATGTGTGTTTATCAACGTTTGTTTC
This sequence comes from Sepiola atlantica, assembly GCA_963556195.1. Classification (NCBI taxonomy): domain Eukaryota; kingdom Metazoa; phylum Mollusca; class Cephalopoda; order Sepiida; family Sepiolidae; genus Sepiola; species Sepiola atlantica. The sequence goes on from OY744515.1 coordinate 93,280,253, forward strand.
CCCCAAGGCTTTTTTCTATATACTTTAATAACAAAAAAAATACATATAAAAATATTCTTTAGTTCTGGGATTGAGTTATGTTTGAAGAAAAAAATTCTGATTTAATTGTTCTAATTAGCCGTAATTTATAATTAACTGAACAAGTCACCCATCTCTTAGCTATCTATGTATTTCTCTTAACCCCTCTCACTCTGTGTTGATTAAACCACTCTCTAATATTTTTTAATGTCCGAGTATTTAGCAAAAGTGACACTCTCTCTCTCTCTTTCCAGCTAATTTACATAGCATGTTCCTAAACATGTATGTTAATTAGGTAGCAAAATAAGTATCTTTACTTATATCTATATAAGAATAAGAAAGAATAACACTACTTCTATATAAGAATGAGAAAGAATAACACTACTTCTATATAAGAATAAAAAAGAATGACAATACTTCTATATAAGAATAAGAAAGAATGACAATACTTCTATATAAGAATAGGAAAGAATGACAATACTTCTATATAAGAATAAGAAAGAATAACACTACTTCTATATAAGAATAAAAAAGAATGACAATACTTCTATATAAGAATAAGAAAGAATGACAATACTTCTATATAAGAATAAGAAAGAATGACAATACTTCTATATAAGAATAGGAAAGAATGACAATACTTCTATATAAGAATAGGAAAGAATGACAATACTTCTATATAAGAATAGGAAAGAATGACAATACTTCTATATAAGAATAAGAAAGAATGACAATACTTCTATATAAGAATAAGAAAGAATGACAATACTTCTATATAAGAATAGGAAAGAATGACAATACTTCTATATAAGAATAAGAAAGAATGACAATACTTCTATATAAGAATAGGAAAGAATGACAATACTTCTATATAAGAATAGGAAAGAATGACAATACTTCTATATAAGAATAAGAAAGAATGACAATACTTCTATATAAGAATAGGAAAGAATGACAATACTTCTATATAAGAATAGGAAAGAATGACAATACTTCTATATAAGAATAAGAAAGAATAACACTACTTCTATATAAGAATAAGAAAGAATGACAATACTTCTATATAAGAATAGGAAAGAATGACAATACTTCTATATAAGAATAAGAAAGAATGACAATACTTCTATATAAGAATAGGAAAGAATGACAATACTTCTATATAAGAATAAGAAAGAATAACACTACTTCTATATAAGAATAAGAAAGAATGACAATACTTCTATATAAGAATAAGAAAGAATGACAATACTTCTATATAAGAATAGGAAAGAATGACAATACTTCTATATAAGAATAAGAAAGAATGACAATACTTCTATATAAGAATAAGAAAGAATGACAATACTTCTATATAAGAATAAGAAAGAATAACACTACTTCTATATAAGAATAAGAAAGAATGACAATACTTCTATATAAGAATAAGAAAGAATGACAATACTTCTATATAAGAATAGGAAAGAATGACAATACTTCTATATAAAAATAGGAAAGAATGACAATACTTCTATATAAGAATAAGAAAGAATGACAATACTTCTATATAAGAATAAGAAAGAATGACAATACTTCTATATAAGAATAAGAAAGAATGACAATACTTCTATATAAGAATAAGAAAGAATGACAATACTTCTATATAAGAATAGGAAAGAATGACAATACTTCTATATAAGAATAGGAAAGAATGACAATACTTCTATATAAGAATAGGAAAGAATGACAATACTTCTATATAAGAATAGGAAAGAATGACAATACTTTTATATAAGAATAAGAAAGAATGACAATACTTTTATATAAGAATAAGAAAGAATGACAATACTTCTATATAAGAATAAGAAAGAATGACAATACTTCTATATAAGAATAAGAAAGAATGACAATATTTCTATATAAGAATAGGAAAGAATGACAATACTTCTATATAAGAATAGGAAAGAATGACAATACTTCTATATAAGAATAGGAAAGAATGACAATACTTCCATATAAGAATAGGAAAGAATGACAATACTTCTATATAAGAATAGGAAAGAATGACAATACTTCTATATAAGAATAGGAAAGAATGACAATACTTCTATATAAGAATAGGAAAGAATGACAATACTTCTATATAAGAATAGGAAAGAATGACAATACTTCTATATAAGAATAGGAAAGAATGACAATACTTCTATATAAGAATAGGAAAGAATGACAATACTTCTATATAAGAATAGGAAAGAATGACAATACTTCTATATAAGAATAGGAAAGAATGACAATACTTCTATATAAGAATAGGAAAGAATGACAATACTTCTATATAAGAATAAGAAAGAATGACAATACTTCTATATAAGAATAAGAAAGAATGACAATACTTTTATATAAGAATAAGAAAGAATGACAATACTTTTATATAAGAATAAGAAAGAATGACAATACTTCTATATAAGAATAAGAAAGAATGACAATACTTCTATATAAGAATAAGAAAGAATGACAATACTTTTATATAAGAATAAGAAAGAATGACAATACTTTTATATAAGAATAAGAAAGAATGACAATACTTTTATATAAGAATAAGAAAGAATGACAATACTTTTATATAAGAATAAGAAAGAATGACAATACTTCTATATAAGAATAAGAAAGAATGACAATACTTCTATATAAGAATAAGAAAGAATGACAATACTTCTATATAAGAATAAGAAAGAATGACAATACTTCTATATAAGAATAAGAAAGAATGACAATACTTCTATATAAGAATAAGAAAGAATGACAATACTTCTATATAAGAATAAGAAAGAATGACAATACTTCTATATAAGAATAAGAAAGAATGACAATACTTCTATATAAGAATAAGAAAGAATGACAATACTTCTATATAAGAATAAGAAAGAATGACAATACTTCTATATAAGAATAAGAAAGAATGACAATACTTCTATATAAGAATAAGAAAGAATGACAATACTTCTATATAATAATATTTCTACCTAATAATAATAATATACCTGATACAGCATTCACCTTGGGTGGATTGAGCTGGCTTCCCCCAAAGAAGGAAGTTTCTAGGGAACATTAAATTCACAAGCAATCCCTGGTCGCATGTATTATGATGATTAAATAAAACTGTCACTGCCGTTTTAGCAGCTTTTTCGCTAGTCACATACAAATCATATCTGAGTCATGTTGATTCCTTGAAAAGGATTACAAGGATAATATAAAGTAAAGAGACTTGTTTGTTAGTTATGCAGGAAGAATGTTTTAGTAGATGTGTCATAGTTTATGAATTTATGAATGGAATCAAAGTGGAATAAATTGTGGTACGTCTAGTTATCTATAAATGTCATTTATTTTGTGATAAGTAATTTAAAATAAATGAAAAAATTTTTTTTTATACTATTGGGTCACCACTTATCAAGATTCAAAGTCAATAAACGATAAGAGTTAATAATTTATTTACCTCCCCATGAGCTTAGGCACAAGGCCAGTTTTATCTTACTCCCACAAAGTAAGATGTGACCCAAGGTCGGGTCGGGAAAGTGGGACTTGAAAAGCCAGCGCCCGAGAAGGTGAGTACTCTGGCCATTAAAAATTGCCTGGGCAGCCCCGTCAGCATTCCCCGGTAGGGGCACCTCAGACAGTAAGCAATAAACCTACTCCTCCCCAAAGAGGGGAGGCATAGCCTGGGAGGGTGGACCTCCTAGAACTGCACAGGACAGACCCATAGACAGGCGTAAATCAAGCCCCGAAGGCCAAGACAATACCAGTCTATGGGGTGCAATATCCATCGGAACAGATACTACACTTTGATCCCGGCCAAAAGGCCGATGATTGTCAGCCGAAAGATGAGGAACATTATGGGAGTACTAACATAGATCAATAGTATGAAGTATGTTTCGTTACTTATGGGTATGTTTATGACACAAATTTGTTAACATTGGATTTGAAGATGACCAAGTTATAATCAGCAGGGAAGCAGTCCCATGAAAATGTGTTTTACAGGCGGAAGCTCTCGCAAAGAGGCTCTGTTCATGGAAATTTTACCTGACGCTAGACACATGGAGGTAGAAAGGAAATTCTTTCTGTTGTGATAGAAAGAAGAGTTCTTGCAGTGGATGGCTTAACAGGAGGAACCAAAGATTAGAGCTCAGTCGAGCACCTACCATGGAAATAACGATAGGAGTAGAAAGAGACTAGCAACGTTTCTTCAATGTAAGAAAGGAGTTACAGAGAAGACATCCCCCCACACACACTAGATAGTTATATTGAAATAATTATTTATTTAAATAATTTAAAAAAAATAAAATTTTCTTGCCATTTAAAGTAAAGACAATTTTCCTGTTGAGTTGTGTAAAAGAGGAATAATTGAGAAACCCGGCATATACGGTTACTTCAGCTAGTACATATATCCACTGTTTGACAAGGGTGATTAGTGTCCAGCCTTTGTCCCGTCCATATCTGCCTTGCTGTCATAATGCTTAATCCATAGTGGATTAAGAGGCCTTGATTAGAATCTCTTATGAGCTACAAACTCTACATAAATGAAAGTCGGACTGCATAGAGAAACCAGATATTGTTAGCCAGGATGAGCATATCCACTTAATTTCCAGCCAGTGTTGTCTAAATTGATGCTGGCAGTGGTTGTTACTTCATTGTAGCATCCGTTTCATCATTCTTTCGTTCTTGCCCTTCGGGCTTCAACTTGAGTTGTTTGTTCTGCTCAGTGCTCAGATGCATTACCTCCTTTCTGAGATAGTGAAAGGCTTACAGCTCCTCGTCTCTCTCGTTAGAAGGGGAGTTAGTGCTGATCGCCTGAGGAATACCGATGGGTCCGATCCGGGCAGTGTTTATAAGTTTTATGATTTATTAGATCTGGGTGTCACTGTGGTGCTCTTGGCCAACCCCACATTAAACCTCTACCCTGTGTCACATCTGGCCCTTGTGGGGAGTTTGGTACACATGATCCATTTCGTTGTCAGCTTTGGACTTTGTATCAAGAATCATTGTGAACATAAAGAAGTTTGAGGATTGCTAAACATTTTTTTTTTCAACAGGAAGAGGGAAAGGAAGTTTGTTTTAAAATACTAATAAATCCCTGCTTATTAAGGCCCAAAGGCCACTTGAGGATAAGGGTTAATGAGTTTGTCAGTTTGGCGAGGGGTTAAATAGTCAAAATTTGATTATTTAACAGGACAGGTCGATTTATTAACATTGGACATGAAGCGACCATGTTGTAGTTAATTGGGAACTATTCCTGTGGTATTGTGTTTCACAGACGGGAAGTTCTTGGAACAAAACATTGTTCATGGAAGTTGAATTTAGTTTGATCAAGTATTTTATGTCCTTTGAAGCCTTTTTTAAATCTCGTGCTAAAATTTTTAAATTCAAGACATTTCTAAAAATTTTCTTTAAAAATACTGTTAGAAATAATGTTTTGAATTTATCACAGCTTTTTAAAGAGTCATTAATTGTTTTAAAGTTAAATCCAGAGGTGAAAAAAAAATTAACTCTGACGTCTGTTTCAAAAACCTAACTTCGACCTTTGCAAAAATTTCTAGCTAAGACTCTTAGAGGTAGAGAGTCGGTTGAAAAATTAAGACTCTTGACTTAAATTCAGGTAATCACTGGTTAGTTTTTAAAATAATCATGAAAAGCAAATTTTAATACTTTATTTGGTAGAATATTTGAGTCTCTAAGACAACTGATGGAATTCAAAATTAAATAGATAAGCCAAGATGGTTTTGATAAACCAAATTCCATAATAGAAAAAGAATGGTTGAGAATGGAAAAGGCTTATGTGCAGAATGGACATTTCGGTGAATATGATGACTATTGTCATGATTATCCATTGAATAAAAACTTAATATTGACTCAATGACTCTTTAAACAAAAAAGTCAAATAGCTCTAAAGAAAGGCCTATTTAACCAATTTTTATATTTTAGTAGTTTTATAAGAAATATCGTTTTTTAAATTTTTTTAACATAGTTCACCCCAAACAAGGCAGGCCACCACTGTAGACGTAAGGGGCTACTGAGAAAAAAAAGGAAGAAGGTTTGGGGGGGGGGGGGTTCAACCTAAATTGGGATCTGCACAGCGAGATGTCTGTTTACATTAGTTTTAAATTTCTGCATGTCAGTACTGTCGGGGAAACGGGGGGCAGGGAGGGAGTTCCAGAGGCCAGCAGCACGAGGAAAGAAGCTATTTGAGTAGAAAGCTCTCCGGCATCTGGGGACCTCCACAGTGAATGGATGGGATTTAGCTGATTGTCGAGTTGGTCTAGTGAATTTACGTCGACGGGACACCAGAGTAGGTTTCTTAATCTAATACATAATCAAGAGAACTAAAACAAATTCTTACTTATAAAAATATAACAGGATTTATTTGTTCTTAAAAGTAATACGTCAAAATATGCACACCTGTCAAAACTTAATGTGAAAAGTGGAGATACTAAACATTTGTAGAGATTTGGTCAAAAAAATAAGTGTTAACAAAATTTATCTGGATAAAGGAGACTGACCATGCATTGACTAACAGACGCATAAAAACAGTACTGGTCTGGATAGAGGGAAGATGTGGTCAGACCAAAAAGGGAAAAGAGGAAATGAGCTTTGTGTTGCAACTTTTATATGGGTGATCACGTGGCTAAATCAACCAATTTGAGACAATCCCGTCATCAGATGATCTCTGATTCCACGAATTAGCAAAAAGCAAACTCAGGTTGACATTAATTTTAAACTGTTGTGATTTTAATTAAAAAAAAGAAAGTGAAGATAAATCTTTGAAGTAATTCATTTGATTTGCTCATCTACGACTTTTTGTAGCATTAACTTAATTTTGGGGAAAATTTGAACTGAATCCACTGGCATTATGCTTAAAAAGAAAATGATTTCAAAAGATATACGCATTATGTTTCTGGAAGTTTTGAGATGTGGATTGATAATCTATATATTAATACGATAGCGTGTATGTTCGGGTGTCACGCTTACATCAAAAGCTCTGCGCGTGCGTGCCGCACCTAGATTTGGAAAAGCATTCAAGTCACCTAATTCTCGTAATATTTTCAAGTATTTCGCTTTGGCGCAATGGTTAGCGACGTAGGATTATGACGTCAGTTTTTGACTCTGGCCCGACTGGTTTATAGTTCGATCGCAACCAACCTCTAAGATTTTTTTTCTACATCAAAGGGGGGAGGAGAAAAATAGGGAGGGGACGACTGGGAAGACACATATTAATACGATAGCGTGTGCGTGTAAATTGTTTCATGTATTGTTCATTTTTTAAAATAATATACAAGTCAAATCTTATATTTTATTCAAACATGTATAGGTTAGGAACAAGATAATTAGCATTGAAAATGTCATTTTGTGTAATTTACATGGGTCCCGCCAGTTATTTATTATTATTATTATTTATTATTCTTCTAGTTTTTTCATTAGTTAGCTATCTATTTAGGAACTACACTAGAAATTGGACAGTTTCATTAAGGCGGTCAACGATTGATTGATATTGGTTGATACAATTAATTAGATACAAGTTGCTAGTTGATTTTGTATAATTTACACGGGTCCCGCTAGTTTCTATTATTTGGATTATTCGAACTACTGTTCACATCTTGGATATTGGTCTCACAACGTTTTGGCTGATGTAATCACAGATCTTCTTCAGATGCATCTTGTCGAACTCCGGAGTCTGTATGGAATTTCGGACGTAACCCATTATTTAATCCACGGGGGTAGCTTGTTCTCGTTCCATCAGCTATGACCGGGTAGAAGTAAGTAATTCGTAATTGTGTTAGCATCACCCCGTACTGAGGATTCAACCTCCAGAAGACTGTCACATAGAACTACGGTTACGAATTACTGAAAACTTTTACCCGGTCATGGCTGATAAAACGAGAGCAAGCTATCTCCATCGAAATTCCGTACAGATTCCCAAGTATGACAAAACGCACCGGAAAAAGATCGGAGGTTACACTGGTCGAAACATTGTGAGAGTAACATTCAAAGTGAGAAGAGTCGTCCGAATAATACAAGATATGCACATCTTGTTAAATGTTTGACTAGTGAAAAAATGTTTTATAAAATTCACGATCACGTTCAAATTTTCTTCAATTTTTTTTCTCCGAAGTTTAATGAAGTTTCAATTCAGAATACTATTAATTAACGATAAATTTGAATTCAATTCTTTATTTTGTTACTTTGCTAAAAATCTCTTTTTATGGCATCTTCGTTTTTCTTTTGTACGTTTTAGTCTTCAATACTTGAAAATATTTAGGTAATATTTTCAAAGTGTTTGTATAAAAAATTTAGGCTTAGAGTTGACAAAAGAACATTATCTTTGAAGCAAAAGTGTCATTTGTTTAAAAAAAAAATAATTTTTGATTAATTTTATATGCAGAATTTTTTTTTTTTTTTTTCAAACGAATATTCTATAATATTATGTTAATTAAAATAATATTTGTTTTTAAAACGATCCAATTTATTAATACTTCATTAAAATACTTCTCCAGGCTGTCTGAAGTTATTGACTTCCTGACTCAAAATACACCAAACATTGATGTTTTATTGTTTTTTTTTTCCTTTGCAAAACTCAATCATATTCTGCAAAATCCAAAACAAAAAAACAATTTCTCTCCTTCCCTTCTTCCCCCCCCCCCCACCCCTCCTTTCATGCAACCAAATACCATGAATAAATACTTAAACATATAAAGAACTTGAAGCATAAAAACATTGACCAAAATGACCGGATTCAGCATTAAATAACCTGAAAAGGGTCGATATGCCGTGAAACAAAAACAACCAAACCAAAAACCATGATTAAGCATTTGAACATATAAAGAACTTGCAGCATAAAAACCTTCACCAAAATGACCAGATTTGGCATTAAATAACCCGAAAAGGGTTGATATGCTGTAAAACAAAACTACTACCAAAATACTTCTCATTGATATGGATCTCGAGATTTTTAAAGAATTTTAATTTTCCTATATTTATTAGTTGCAGTAAATAGCCTTTTAAAAGATTAGCATATGTAATTTTTTTTTTTCCAGATTAACCTAAGAAAATTATCTTTCAGATAAAACCAAAATTCAATTGATAAACATTTAAAATATTTAAGTAAAAAAAAAAATAAATAAATAAAAATAAAAAATAAAAATTCTAAAGTTTGTCTAATTTTGCCTATATATGCATTTCGTGATTTGCACTACTGATCATTTCCATGAGATATTCTTCAAATAACTACTCAACCCATTGTATCTGGCTTCTGTCTCTTTTGCAAGCAGCACCCTTCCAAGTGAATGCATTAAAAGCAGGAATGAAATAAGAGTTTTGAACCATCTCCTGCTAATATTCCCTACGCTTTTTAACAGCTTAATATGTTCCATTTATGTAGTGTCTCTCGAGTTGCACACACAGATTCTAAGCATCCAAACCACAGAGAAGAAAAAGGCTCTTCTCGGCTTCAGAAAGTTTAACTTTTAACTAATATGTGAGGTTAGACTTATATATTTTGTAGTTATTCAATAAATGTACATAAATAAAATAATCATAGATAAAACTGGTGTAGATAATTTGATCGAAGAAGTCCTAAATCAGTTGTAATATTTTTTCCCATACTCAGGGTTGTTGTAATAGTGGTCTATAGGAATGTTGTGTATTCTTTCCTTGGTACATTTTAGTGGCTGTATTTGAATTCCCCATTTCTATGTATTCCAACTAAACGAGCTGGGTTGGTTATCTTAACCATTCTCTTAGTTGTCAGTCTTTAATGAACTTTTAACCGTTAGTTCTATGTCCATGTAACGGTTATAATCATTGGTTAACAATCAGTTTTCAGTGACACTCTTCTCAAGGTTGAAGGTTCAATCTTTATTACAAATGATAATAACAAAGAATAACAAATTAACATTACTACTCAGTCATGGCTGTCAGAATGAGAACAATCTACCTCCATGGATTAAATAACGAGTTCCATTCGAAATTACGCCCAGGTTTCAGAGTTCAACATAAAGATTTCCATGTTCGAAAAGATGCACCTGAAGAAGGTCGGAGGTTATATCGGCTTAAACGTTGTAAATATAACAACCAAGATGAGAATAGTTGTTAGAATAATTAAAATTATCAGTGATATCTCCCCGAGTTGGCAAAGTTGAAGCTTGCGACAAAACTCAAAAAGTTTTTTTTCTTGAATCTCCAAAGAATCAAGTCTGAATATTGGAAGACTTTAAAATAAGGAGTCAGTCTAATATTTTTGGAATCATCGGAGTTAGACCATATACTTTCCGATTCCACAACCTTGTGTCAAAGTACTTGAGATTTTAACTGTGCTAAATGAGTGACCATCCAACTTGTTGCTGTATAAATTAATTTCAGTTTTTAAGTAATCACAAAACTAAAAACATGTTATTACTTGCCTGATGATTTTTTTATTTTTTGCCTTAAACTTTCCATGTATTTTAAATTCAAAAGAATTTTCTGATGTTAAAAATTTATTGAAATCTTTGAGTGCCTTTCTATATTTATTGAATAGTTTTAAAGATTTAATAAAAAAGAATTTAATTTAAAAAAAATTTTTTTTATGTTTACGTTGGAAAAGCTTTAATTGCAAATGTTTAACTATTTACATAAAAATGTATTTTCTACAATTCTCGATGTAAAAAAAAAAGATTCTTTTACTTCATGTATGTATATTTTTAATACAAACTTAAAAATGATAGGTCTTAGTTTTAAGTTTTATTTTTTTAATTAGCAAGGAGACTATTGCTTGGGATTGAATGAGGATCACTACTATGTACTTCTTCACTATGCTCATAACACTATATTTCTTTCTTTGTTTTTACTGCCCCTCCTCCAATTTCGACCCCTAATATAGTTGAAATTCTCTCCCCCCCCCCACCTGTAAAAAAATCGAACGCGAACGCAGATCCCAAACTATAAAGAAGAATGAGTTATTATACGATCATTCATTGCTAACTGAATAAAGTGAAAAATCCCCATTTCTTTAAGTATTAAAATCAAAATGGTTTTTATTACTTGTCTAATTTGCTCATACAGTAGAGTGTCGGACAGTTGACATTAAGGTTGCGAGTTTGAATTGCGGCCTCGGTGTCGAAATTATTGTTTATTTAGTCGTTAATATGTGCCCTAATGTATTTGTTGTTTCTGACTTTGAAATTAATTAAATAGTTCGGTTTCGATTCCCAGTGCCGGCATCAACTTTTTTTATTGTTTGTTTATTTATTTATGTAAAATAAGTTTCTTACGTTTAGAAAAAAATCCACTGACATACAGAAATCTGGACAGAGAACCTCTTCGTTATGTTATAAGTAGATTAAACTGAATTTTCCCTACATTATCTTAAAATAGTCTATTTAATAGACTTATTAATCCCTAGCAGGCACACCCAATGTTTCCCAGGAATATATGAGGACCCCTGTGTACCCATGCTCTCAATTTCTATTATTTTCAAGTTATTAAAAAAGTAAATAAAACATATTTGCCATTTATGCGAATTCAGACACCACAATATTATTTAACCCCCCCCCCCACAAAAAAACGACAACTTCTTGGGTTATTCATAAATGTATGGTGAAACATTCACAAAATTCATGCGACACGATGCTCGCTCACTCATTGCGGCCAGAAGCCCCAATACCAATAGGCCAACAGAAGGGTCTTGATTGTAATATGTCTCCCAGCCTGTTGCTTGACCTCTGGGGATAACAGAAGCCGTTTTTCAGCGGGTTCATCATGTCAAGATACATATCCAACCGGTGCTGAAAGTCGGCATTGAACAACTGCAGATATGGGTGGAAGGTATTTTGTTTGTTACATCGTCTCATCATATGTTTAAAAACAACCTTAATATAAATTTAATACCGCCATTTGATTTCTCGTAAAATCTTTAATCAAAAAATTGTTTGATCTTTGTATAGAGTTTTTTTTTTCAATTATATCCTCGGACAGAAAAACACTACAGATATTGTATAGTTACCAATAAGTATCTTGATATTGACTCCTATTTTTGAAAACAAATAATACTGTCATTAATAGGTGTGATCTTGGATTTATATATTTCATTCACTTGCGGTTCCTTTAAGTTTTACCAAAGTTTTATTCAAATCTTAAGATGCTTTTTTATTTTTTATTGGCATAGGAAGCTAGTAAAAGTTTTCCAAATAAATTTAAAAGAAGAAAAAATAATAGCACAGAATTAGTCTGTAAGTCAAACTCTTTATAATTTATTTCTCATTTTTTTTTTTTAAATGAAAGCAAAAACAAAGTTTTTAGTTTCATGCAAAAAGTAGAAAATAAATTGTAAACAATTGGAAAAAAAATTTAAGGATATATTGTTGAATGCAGTTTATATATATATATGTTTATATATATATATGTTTATATATATATATATATATATGGAGAGAAAGAGAGAGAGGGCCAAATGTGTCGTGGCGAGATGGAGACTTGCACTTGCTTGTCTGCCTGTTTTAATCCAAACTCCCACCTTTCAACTACTATGATGCCTACTGCTACAACAACGATTACTACCGCCATGATTACCACTTAGTGCTGCTATCATGGTGCCAAGTCTGGATTTACAACTCTTCTCTTATTGTATTGGGTGATAGCATCACTACTACTACACACAGTTTGTTGTGTGTTATCTACATGTTTGCTTCAACTCTATTTTTCACTAGCCAAAGGACATCTGTGTGGATTTTAATTTGTGCGTGTGTGTGTATTTACACCTGTGTTGTAGTGTTTTTGCTACTTTGATGAGAAGCTAAGCTATTCAAGAATTCATTAGTATTCTTATGCCTGCTACTATTGAGTGCTGGTCATCAACTTTCGTATAACGTTTGTTGGTTGTCGTGACTGAAACAAGACAAACCGTCTCCTGACAAGCTGGCAGTCTTTTGCAGCAGGTCGTGTGTGGCTTCGGTTCAGTGGAAGTAGCAGATAGCAGGACCACAGCTTCCTCCCGTCGGAATATACATGCTTATACGCAAGAGGAGGAATCGGTACCCGGTGAAGAAGGGGATGAATACGAAGACCTACGTCTTTTCCAAATGACAAACACCAGATGACCTGAATTGGTTTTCAAATGGAAAACAGTGATATTCTTCATCTGTTTAAATGCATGGATAAAATTAGATAAGGAGGTCGGTCGGGGAAAGAAGGCACAAAAAGATGTGCAACTGAGAGAGAAATTCCCGCATCTCCCCTCTCCCGGCAAACAATGTCACTGCCACTACCTATTTTCTTCTCTCTCTCTTGCTGCCTTTGAGGTAAGGTACTTTATGGCAATTATTTCCGTATTTTCCTCTTGTATAAACACTGCTGCACCTAAAAAGAAATCTGTTCAGTTTGTGTGCTCAACTGATGACGATGTTACCGTTGTTGTTATTGTTTCTGTCCCTTTTCCATAAAGCGATAATCTTTTTTTTTTAATCACAGATTTTGATTGATATTCAGTTATCATATTCTACCTGTTTGCAATTTATGCCAATAACACTTTATTTTTATTTTCTAATCTGTTTTGAAAAATGGAACTTTTCCTACTAGTCTTGACAATTAAACATTTTTTTAATAAATACATTTGAATAAACGTGCCTCAATTGTAAAACTACAAACTCGATATCAGTGGTTTTCTTAAAGCCTACTACAGTTGTAAAAGCTAAGATGGAATGTTTTAGATAGAAATCATTTACAATTCATTTTACATTTATTTAAAAAAAAAAAATTAATTTCTTCATATATTATGTAGAACTAGGAGGGGAAAAAAAATGTTAAAATCAAATCTTTGCTAATGTTATGTAAATGTCTTTCTCATTCTGTACCTTAAGTTTATCATTCATTCAATCCTTGAAAATCACGTATCTCATTTATTGGATTTTTATCTATTTATTTTATTTTATTTTATCGATGGTGCATGTATTTTGTCAAAGTTTCTTTAGGTTTTAAAATATTTAGAAATCGCTTTAAAAGAATGCACAAATTATTGTACATTTAACAGAAAATATTTTTCATATTTTGCTACTTGTTTTGAAAACTTTTTATTTGATTAAAACTTGTACTTTGACGACAGTTCATTTTTACTGAAAAATAATGATTAATAAAATTAATTTTAAATTTGATCGATCTTGATGCCAGTTATCTTGTTTTCTTCTTTCGACAATATGCATGGTTATTAGGTTGTCACTGTTGTGAATATCCAATTTTATGCTTATCATGCATGGACGTTTGTTTGCATAGTTATTCAACAATATTCAGGTATCATCGTGAAAGGTAAAAATTTTGTGCCAAAAACTCTGGCATTTTTTTAGTCTATAAAGATTATGGAAATAATGTTCATTTTTTTTAACGATTTTTGGGGGTAAAGATCATTGCAATAATTTATACCAATATTGTTTTTTTTCTCATTTCTGTGGTTTAAAATTAAAAAAAAATTTTTTTTTTTTTTTAAGAAAATCTTAAAACTAAAATGATTAGGAAGAATTTTGTGACAACGCTTTCAAATTTTCATTGCAGTAAAAAAAAAAAATTTGTATAATTTAAGAGCATTTAAAATTTATTTTATTTTTTCCTTCAATCATCTGTTACTGAAGAGTCATTTTATTTGTCTATTAACAGAAAGATGTGGTTTTGCCCGGGATTGTATGAGGAAAAGCTATTTCCTTTTGGTCCCAGCCATCTTACCTTTTTTATTTGTTTTAATTTTTTAAATTATTTTACATTTTATAATAATCAATTTTTGGGGTAGGGGCGAAAAATTTACTCAGTATTGACTTGGTGGAAGACGGGTGTAAATGAAGTTAAATTTATTTAAATAATTTTCAGTAAATCTATAGTCTTTAACCCCCTCTAGGCACACACAGCGTTTCCGGGATGATTTGATAACCTTTATTCTTTCTCCAAACCCTAAACTCTATATTACCATTTTTATTATTTAATGTTTATAATTTTCAAGTTATAAATCAAATAAAATAAAATATCCTTTTTATAGATGTCAAGCGCAAATGCAGATCCCACGATATTATTGTACTCTCCACCCCCGATCACAATTAAATATTCTTGTCCAAGTACCCTGGTTAATGTAGTTTCAGAATAAATATATATATATATATATAGAGAGAGAGAGAGAATGAAAAGTCACACTTGGAAGTGTTGATGAAATGGCAATAAGGAGAATATTTAGAAAAACCTGGACAACGCATTTTTTGTTTTTTTTTAAATAAATTATTCATTTACTTTAAAAACTTGAGCACTTTCGATGATATACACCCTTGTCAAAAGTATAAGCATATATTTTTTTTTCCTCTTTTTTCGTAGTATCCTTCTTGATTGAGACATATTTATCGCAGTCAAGTTAAAGTTCGCCTTGATGTTATCGACGATTAATGTTGATATGCCAGTGTGCGTAGCATGCGGTTACGTGATATATATATATATATGGTTTTGGGGAGGGGGTTCAGACAGGAACTACAAATTGTATAAATGTATTTAAATAATTAGTCTTTTGGTTAGGAACAAAGTGTAGTATCTGATGTTGCACTTAATCTTTTTTGTCCTCGATCAGACTGAGGCAATTTTAATTTTTGTTCCAATCCAGAGTACCCTTTTGGGGAGCTGTATTTTTCCCCACATTAAAAACCGATCTTGTGTCTAACTCTTCCCTCGTAGGGAGCAAGTAAAGAGGAACAGCCTATTTATCAATTTTCGAAATCTTGTAAATGAATTAGTGTTCATTTATTGGTGATCTCATTAACAGCTACAACGTAGCAACAAGTTAGGATAACAAGAAATGCTTACAGTCCCTGAAAACCTTCGGTCATCATCTTCTCATCAAAATAAACAAATTGCATAAATAAAACATGTCATTCTTAGTATTTATGAATTTGCCATTGTAGATGCGAACTATCTGGTTAACTAGTCATAGTTAATAAGCTTTGAAATTAGTTTAATCCGTGTTTGCTGGGAGACTAGAATCTTATTATTTTACTGGTTATATACACTGGATCATTTTTATGCGCAAGACGTGAACAATTGTCACAAAGTGATTGTTATTAAAGATTTAAAAAATGCAATATAAATGTTATGTTTGGCAATATTTTCGATGACGATTGATAATTTGTATTCGGATTATTATTCTCATATTGGACGTTATTCTCACAATGTTTCAGCCGGTGTAACCTCCGACCTTCTTCATGTGCATATTGTTGAACTCTGGAATCTACATGAAATTTCTAACTGAACGCTTTATTTAATCCACAGGTGTAGATTGTTCTTGTCCCGTCAGCAATGAATGGGTAGAAATAACAATCAATTCCGAATGGCAGTTTTCTGGAGGTTGAAGATTCAATCCTCACTCCAGGCGATACTAAGAATAAAATAAAAATTACTTATTTAAGGCGTCTATCAGGTCATGGCTGATGGCAATAGAACAATCTAATCCCGTGAATTAAATAACGGGTTTCGTTGGAATTTCTGTACAGATTCCCGAGTTTGGCAAGATGCATCTGTTGGCAGTTACATGTAAAAATAATATTCAAGATGAGAATAGTAGTCCAAATAATTCAAATAGTACAATATAAATGTTTTTAGAATTTTGAAATTGATTTCGAATTCAAATCAAAAAGCTCGAAAATCGTAACTGAAAAAAAAAAAAAATGAGTTTGAATGCAATGATTGTAAACTGTTTAAATACAAAGAGATATATCATATTGTTCAGTATGTATGTATGTATGTATGTATGCATATGTATGTATGTATGCATATATATATTACTGAACAATGTGATATATCTCTCCATATTTCAACAGTTTACATATATATAATAAATTCATTTGTTGTCTTTGTACCTAAATAAAAACTCTCAAAATCGTAACTGAAAAGAAAAAATGAGTTTGAATGTAATAATTGTAAAATGTTGAAATATGGAGAGATATATTGTATTGTTCAGTATGTATGCATATATATATGTATGTATGCATATATATATGTATGTATGCATATATATATGTATGTATGCATATATATATGTATGTATGCATATATATATGTATGTATGCATATATATATGTATGTATGCATATATATATGTATGTATGCATATATATATGTATGTATGCATATATATATGTATGTATGCATATATGTATGTATGTATGCATATATGTATGTATGTATGCATATATGTATGTATGTATGCATATATGTATGTATGTATGCATATATATATGTATGTATGCATATATATATGTATGTATGCATATATATATGTATGCATATATGTATGTATGCATATATATATGTATGCATATATGTATGTATGTATGCATATATGTATGTATGTATGCATATATGTATGTATGTATGCATATATGTATGTATGTATGTATGCATGCATGTATGTATGCATGCATATATGTATGTATGCATGCATATATGTATGTATGCATGCATATATGTATGCATGTATATATGCATATATATGTATATATGCATATATGTATGCATGTATGTATGTGTATATATATATATAGTCTCAGAAGTATCTCAACCATTAAAACTATATAAGGAAAAAATCAAAAAAAATCTCAAGTCCGAAGTCATTCAGTGGAAAATCACTCATGTTAATTTTTACAGTTATTATATTAGTTTGCTTCTAACATTATTTAAGGGATCATCAGTTGTTTACCATGAAAAACTGTTTCGGGAATATATATGTATGTATGTATGTATGTATGTATATGTATATATGGGGTAAGGTACACGATAAGTAATGAAAATGAAATGTCATGGTAGACAAAATGTGTGAAAAAAGACAAACAAAAAACCGGTTAAAATGCAGAAGAAAAACAAAAACAAGAGATTTGACCGGTTTCGTTTGTGTTAACGAACGTCTTCAGAAAAAGAAGACGTTCGTTAACACGAACGAAACCGGTCAAATCTCTTGTTTTTGTTTTTCTCCTGCATTTTAACCTGTTTTCCGTTTGTCTTTTTTCACACACACACACATATATATATATATATATATATATATATATATATATATATATGTGTGTGTGTGTATGTATATATATTTATATATTGTGATATATCTCTCCATATTTTAACAGTTTACATTACATATATATAAGTAAAAAGCATTTATTTGTTGTTTTTGTGCCTAGATAAAACTCTCAAAATAGAATATTTAAAATTAAAGAAAACCTGTATATATGTGTGTGTGTGTATATGAATTATTTTTGTGGATAAATGATAATCAGTTTGTGTGAAAGACAATGAAAGTGGATGAGAACTCAGATGTAGAGAAAGTATATTAGTATGGTAGAGCTATTGGGGTTGTCCGGAAGTTTTGTTACCTTTGTGATACCATTGGAGCACAGGGTGGAGCAGGTGCTAGTGTGATTGCAAGAGTTACGAGTGGATGGAGTAACTTAAAACTTCTACCATTACTAACCAGCAGAGCATTATCAATGTCAATCAAAAGAAGAGTCTATCAGGTATGTGTATGCAGTGTGATGTATGGAAGTGAAATCTGGCCAGTGAAGGATGAGGACATGTTGCATGGAGAGAAATGATATGAGAATGATACGATGGATGTGTAATATGAGTCTTAAAGACAGGCTTAGAACTGATGACTTCAGAGGAAGATTAAATCTGGACAGTATAGAGAGATGTGTGCAGAACAGGAGACTTGTATGGTATGACCACGTTGAAAGAATGGATGAGAGCTCTTTGGTTAATAGACGTAGAACAGTTGAGGTAGCAAGTTCAGTTCACAGGGGAATGCCAAAGAGAACATGGGAGGAAGTGATAAGAATGGACTCGATAGAAAGAGGGATAAATAAAGACCTGTCTAGAGATAGGTTAGTTTTGAAGTCAGTTCGTTAAAGCCGTCCAACACATGCCAGCATGTAAAACTGACGTTAAACCGAATATGATGATGAATATCTCTTTAACATGAAGAGAAGTCCAAAGCATGTAAAAAAAAAAGAAAAAAAAAGGTAAAAAAAAGTAAATAACACCCCCTCATCTCGGAAATATCGTCAAGAACCATAAACATTGTTCGTATCACTAACCCCAACATTAAACATTTATTCACAGATGTTATTCATTTCCTATTTGTTCTTGTTACAATGAAGACAAAGCTAACTTTCAGCGGCACACATCTGCAATAAGCAATAGTTTTGTTTTTCTTTTAACAAAAAAAAAACATTGTAGAAACTTTGTAAGTTTATATAAGCAACTCTATTCTGGCGATGCTTTTGAAATTTACAACAGATTTATTTTCAATTCAATTAATTTGGCACAAAATAAAACAAGCATAAAATAATACGTTTGCACTAAGATTTTTAATAAAGTAATGAGTTAATTATATTCAGTGATTTTTAATTAAAAAAATAGTGAAAATGTCATTAAAATTGATTGATTTCCTGAATTTTAATGAATTTTTAAGTGAAGGGAGGTGTCAAAATGCCCATAGTTTGACTGTTTGACAATTCTCGTTTGCTACTTTATAGCATGACATAATTTTCCAGTGTACTGGCCTGGTTATTATGACGGCTGTGCCTTGTGTCACATCCGATCCTCGTGGATAAGTAAGCAAACAAGATAAGTTTTAGTAGATAAATTCAATTCAATTGCAAAAAATAAAACAAGCATGTTTCAGTTGCCATATAAGGAAAGGGTAGTAGAAATTTTCACAAAAGAGGATACAGTAGCCTAGCACCTTTCCAAATTCACCTTGATTTGATGCGTTGTTGGCGCATTTATTATCTCTGTTGGGAGTCTATTCCATCTTGATTGAGAAGGCGGCCCTCCTCTGGTTCAATCAAAATTGGTAGTGAAATAGTTTCTTGATGTGTTCGCGTAGACCTCTTTCTGGTGCAGGAGTGAATAATAGGTCCTGAGGTATATCGTAATGACCATTGAGGAGATTGTAGGCCAAAATGAAATTTATGACCAACTTTTAAACTCTTCTCTTACAAAAAAAAAATACATTTTTGTAGCCATTTAAGAGAGAGTTGAGATAGCTATTGTTCTACTTATCAATATATAGTTTAACCGTATTGTTTGAAGAGAATGCAATCTTATCTTTTGTTTTTCTAAATGAAAGTCTTAATTGCTATTAATATATCTACAGACAATCAAGAAAATTCTAAACATAGCATTTTCTGATGCAAACACGGTGCTAATTAATTATTTCTCTGCCAAAGACGTAATGGTATGTTTTGTTTTTTGTCTAATACATTCATTATTTTTCATAATCTGTAACTTATGATCTGTTAAGTAAATATTATTGATTGAAATTGATGGATCCTCTCATGCAGTCAATAGTAATTTAGATTTTGGTTCCTCTTAGTGTATCGTATTGTTTAATTCTTTCACTATATTTTTTTATAAAATGTCAGTGAGTTGGTTGCATGAAACCTGGGTACCATTCAATGAATTCTTAATTGTGTAGTATGTGAATAAAATGCATATTCTGGTCTTGTTTATACGATCGAACACTTTGATTTATTTTTGCTACTAACACTAGGTACACGCTATATATAATAAATTTTACTTATACAAACACTTTACTACGGTTTCATGACTTAAGCATTTTTCAGAAATCACAATCCTATTCGGTTTAACGTCTGTTTTACATGCTGGCATACGTTGGACGGCTTTAAAAAATTGACTTCAAAACTAACCTATCCCTGGCCAGGTCTTTATTTACCACTCTTTTGCTCAGGTTAATTTTTATCATTTCCTTCCATGTTTTCCATGGCCTTCTCCTGCCAACTGACTCTACTACCTCAACTGTTCTACATCTACTAACCCAAGAACTCTCATCTATTCTTTCAAGGTGACCATACCAACAAAGTCTTCTCTTTTGCACACATCTCCCTATACTGTCCAGATTTAATCTATCCCTCAGATGATCAGATCTAAACCTGTCTTTAAAACTTACATCACATATCTATCGTCTCATTACCATATGATTTTCTTCATACAACAGATGTCCTCAACCCTCACTGGCTAGGTTTCACTTCCATACATCACACGGTGTACACATGCCTGATAGCCTCTTCTTCTTGGTCGACAGTGGTAACGCTCTGCTAGTTAGTAATGGTTTAATGAAAACAATGTA
Source organism: Sepiola atlantica (assembly GCA_963556195.1). Classification (NCBI taxonomy): domain Eukaryota; kingdom Metazoa; phylum Mollusca; class Cephalopoda; order Sepiida; family Sepiolidae; genus Sepiola; species Sepiola atlantica. The sequence goes on from OY744515.1 coordinate 93,301,425, forward strand.
GTAGAAGCTAGTTGAATGAAAAGAACCAAAGTGGTAGAATAACCTGAACTACTCCTCAATATGTGACAAAGGAATCTAAAGAATGCAGAGAGGTTTTGTATCATACAAGATTGATGGCGGATTGAAAAGACAGAAGTGCAACATTATGTTGAGAACGACTTGAAAAAAAGTTAAGTACAATCCCATTCATGGCCCTGCAAAAAGATGATCTCGCTCACACTGTCCCCTGCTGACATCTCCATTATTATCACAGATATTGAGTCAGTTCAAGAGGGGAAGACCATTTCAACTCATTTAATTCTCTTCTGCTGACCAGGTGACTCTACAAAAGATGGGTTTAAATCAAACTTGGAAAAACCTTGTGTGAATAGAAGAATATCTTCACAACTGCACTTTTCTATTCACACAAGGAGACTTTGTTGGGATGGTCACATTGAAAGAATAGATGAGAGTTCTTGGATTAGTAGATGTAGAACAGTTGAGGTAGTAGTCAGTTGGCAGGAGAAGGCAAGGAAATGATGGAATGAAATTTTGTAATTTTGTAAAACCACACAAATTTAACTATTGGATTTCTTGACTTTGAAATGGGCTAATTTGGTTATTTTATGAAATTTTGAGGACACTTTTATCTTATTGGTTCAATCTCTGTAACATTTTCTTTTTCACTCCTATAGTTGATTTCAAACTGAATGTTTGTACAAGGCTGCTTTAAGCCTGGATATGGTAGTCATCGTCATGACCTCCCCTGGCAGGTTGTTCCAGGGAGCAGAAACTCGGACAGAGCATGCTGCTTTTTTTCTATTAAGCTGAAAGCAATGCTGGTACATTTTTTTTTTGGGGGGGGGGGGGGTTCCCGCGGAGACCACGATTTGGCACTGGAGTGAAAAACTCCTGGAAAGGTAGATTTACATTCCCGTTGGTGATATTGTACGCCAGAATCAATTCTCCTCGCATCACGTTTTTGTTTCTCGTTTGTTAATGTCATTTCCTGTAACTTTTTCTTTTCCCAATTATGCATTATGAATACTCGCGCAAATAATTGTTATTTCGTTGTCCTATAAAACAGCTTTTATTCTATTGACTCCACGAGATCTCTGAAGGTTTTCTTTGATCTGGTGTCAGTGTTATCAGTAGTTCCTTCAATTGTTGAAAGTTATGATGGAGGTTTTGCAGAAGAAACATTTGCCACATAAGTGTTCAATAGGATTAATATTTGGAAGTTTGGTAGTGAAAGCAAGATAATCAATTTTCATTTCCCATAAAATTGTAATCAATCTGCCTGAACGTTTTAATAATTATATAAACTTTCAAAAATAGGTTAAAAGGAGGAGATAAGGCCCGGGAGGATGGTTTTATGACACCAGAAAGATACTACACTACTCCCCATCTGAACTGAGCACTAAAAGATAGTACAATATTAATAGAGGTAATAGTATAGTTCGGCTTCAGACAGATACTAAATCTTTATTCATAATAGATATTTCCTTGAGAGATACCGACTATTTTAAGTCCATGTTGAAATTTCTTTTTTATATGTACTTCCCTCCCACAGCAGAAAGATGTGACACAAGGTCGGAAGGTTGGATTGGAAAGCCAGCGCCCGAGAAGGTGAGCACTCTGGCCTACAAAAAATGCCTGAGCAGCCCCGTCGGCATTTCCCGGTAGGGGCGCTTAAAATGATTAGCAATAAAATAACCCCTTCTCAAAGGGTGAGAAGGCAAAGCCTGGGATGGTGGACCTCTTAGAACTACACAGGACAATACTCCAGACCGGCGGAATCAAGGCCTGAAAGCCAAGACGGTACAGGTCTATAGGATGTAGTATCCATCGGAACAGATACTACACTTTGATCCCAGAAAAGCTTATACATAGAAAAAAGTTAAGATTAGTTTAAGATGTAATTGTATGTTGTATTTTACTATGACGAAAAAGAAAGCCCACCTAATTCTGTTATGTATGATTGAGTAGTATGTTATCCTTGGGAGATGTATGAACTCACACCTCTCCTCTCTCAGCTTTAGGTAAAATATTTACTTGTATTCAGCTAATCATATTATTAAAATTGACTAGCGGTACCCTTGTAAATTACACAAAATGATATTTTCAATGCTAATTATCTTGTTCATAACCTATAAATTACTTTGTAAATGCGTTAGATTAAATTAAATTTGGCTCCAATTCATGAGTAGCATACAAAGATTCGGTAGGTTGTTGCTTTTGATGTAAGCATGACACACAAAATAACACACATGCTATCGTACTAATATGTGTCTTCCCGGTTGTCTCCCCCCCCCCCTTCCTTCGATATAGCAAAAAATAATCTTAGGGGCTGGTTGGGATCGAACTATAAACCAATCGGGCCGACGTCAAAAACCGACGTCGCTAACCGTTGCGCCAAAGGGAAATACTTAAAAATATTACGAAAATTAGGTAACTTGAATGCTATTCCAATTCTAGGTGCGGCACGCATGCGCAGAGCTTTTGATGTGAGTGTGACACACGAACACACATGCTATCGTATTAATATATAGATGATATACCATTAAAAAAAAAACTGAATAAATAAAAAACAAATAGACCAATCAGAATCTTCTGATTTGATATTTATTAGTCTAGCGAAAAAGGCATTCATCTTTATCTCTCCTCCAGTCCCTAACTGGCTGTACTAACCCATCATTGTTTGGGAGTTTTTTTTATTTTCATTTTTTGCCTTGACTCCACTGTCAACCAAGGAAAAAGTATGTCAGGCATGTGAATGCAGTGTGATGAATGGAAGTGAAACCTGACCAGTGAGGGTTGAGCACATGTGTTGTATGGAGAGAAATGATATGAGAATGATACGATGGATGTGTAATGAGTCTTAAAGACAAGCTTAGATCTGATGACTTCAGAGGAAGATTAAATCTGGATAGTATAGGGAGATGTGTGCAGAAGAGGAGACTTTGATGGTATGGTCACATTGAAAGAATGGATGACAGTTCTTGTGTTAGTAGCTATAGAACAATTGATATAGCAGGGTCAGCCTACAGGGGAAGGCCAAGGAAAGTATGGGAGGAAGTGATAAGAATAGACTTAGAAAGAGGGATAAATAAAAACCTGGTCAGAGATAGGTAAATTTGGAAGTCAATTCCTAAAAGCCATCCAACACGTAAAACGAACTTTAAACCAAATACGATGCCCCCCCCCCTTTTGTCTATATTTACATTTTTTAGAAAGATAATTAATTAAAGAATATTTTTTTTACAATCGATTTGCAATAAAATCGATCAGACATCTTTAAATCTCAAATACTTTTTTTTTTTTTTTTTTTCAAACCAAATGAATTTTTAGTTTAGATGCACAAATTAACAATAATATTTGACTTTTGTCTTTAAACATTAATTTAAGCCAGAAATTTTTAATTTGATTTTGTTTGAAGTCCGTTTCAAAATCATTTTTGAATTGCTAACGGTAATGATATAGTGAACAAGTCAGCCATTTTAATCAGTTATTATAAGACATTAAAAAAATGTCCGGTACTTGTTTACTTTGTGACCGTTCGAAATTTGAAAAGGATTTTTTAACTGGTCAATAAAAAGTCATTTCTGGCTTGAATTAAAGTTTAATCCCTTCCCAGATGAATTTTTTCTGGAAAAATGTTTCATTTTGAATCCATTTTCTTTGTTAAATCAAAGTGAAATCTCTAAGTGGAAACTGTCAAAAGAAAAGTTCCATCACACTTTGCTATACAAGATTTTTCTTTTTTCTTTTTTTTCTTTCTTTTTTTTTTTTTTAAATTTTCTTATCTTTTTGTTTTTGCTGGGGATAGGGCATCCTACCGGATGCCATACATTCACCCGCTATTTCAGACACTCCAGCCGAGAGATCTTTTTAAGATTCTAACCGTCCCTTTAAGTGCATTTGTTTGTATCTCTCTTGCACTTGGTTCACTGGGTATATTCGGCAGGTAGTTTTTAAAATTCTTTTTCATGAGTTCCCCATATTTTTGTTTTATTTTACTTCAGTCCAAGTTCTCAGAAATCAAGGGGCCCCCCCTTCCTGGGGCTAACACTTGATTTCTATATGAGATACATTAAAAAATTAAAATATTCCATTAAAATTCTCTTTTACCTTCCAAACGTTGATTTAGTAAAGAAATGAAGTACATTAATTTTCTTCTCCCCAATTGACCAATAAACTGTTATAGTATATTTTTCTTGTGGTCTCTTGGTCGTACCGAATTTCAGGACAAGAATTCATCTAGTCTGGTAGAGTATCCAGCTAAGTGCTGTTACTTAAGGTAACATTATTTGGAGAAGGTACACCATTCCTTATATGATCCAGTGTATAGTTGTGTTGAGGGGATCTTATTTGGGCCTTGAATACTATGTTATTTTGAATATTTGGTCAGGGTTTACTTGTAGGGTGAAGTATCCTCATGTCAGTCTGTCATGACAAACCGTTGTACAGAGAGACCGAAGACACTTGAGGATGGTGTCTAGTAGGTAATTCAAACTCCCCGGTAGGTAATTCAAACTCTCCTAGTGTGTGTCAGAATAATGCAGAAAACCAGGAAAACCATAAGATATGCTACGAGTATAATTTGTAATGTATTTTTTTGATATCTTACGTCTTTGTTCAATTAGGATTATGACACATGTGAATTAATATAAACAAGATAGGCATAGGTAAGGAAGAGGGGGAGGTAAAATCTCCAACTGGTAGTAATCTAATCTTTATATCTATAAGAGGGGGGTGGGGAGTAAATTCATTAAAAGAACCAACTCTGACCAAAAAATCTCCCACTGGTAGTAATCTAATCTTTATATCTATATACTACTAAAACTCTCTGGAATTTTGTTTGTTTATCTTGTTTGTCTCTGTGGACACTGGATGACATCACAAACGGAATGATGTCATATACCCCTATGTGTCATCAGCATAATCATCATTTGTTTACATGTGTAGTTTTTACTTCCCTTCCAAGAATTTCAGTGCATTAGGTTTTGGTTTTGTGAGATTCTAGAGAATTTATTCTTTTGGGAATGTGGAATTATACGTGAGTCATTTAAAAAATATTAAAAAATTTTTATAATTATTTTAATGTCCATTTTACATTGACTTCAAAAGTAACCTATCTCTGCTAGGTCTTTATCTATCCCTCTTTCTCTCAGATCCATTTTTATCACTGCTCCCATGTTTTTCTTGGCCTTCCCCTGTGAACTGAACCTTCTACCTCAACTTTTCCACATCTACTAACCCCAAAACTCCCATTCATTCTCTCAATGTGACCATTGCAATCAAAAGTCTCCTCTTCTGCACACATCTCCCGATAATGTCCAGATCTAATCTTTCTTCTTAGGTCATCAGAACTAAGCTTGTATTTAAGACTCACATTACGCATCTATCATATCATTCTCATATCATTTCTCCCCATGCAACGCATGTCCTCAACCCTTACTAGCCAGGTTTCACTTCCATACATCACACTGCGTACACATGCCTGATAGACTCTTCTCTTTGTCAATCACACTAGCACCTGCTCCACCCTGCGCTCAAATGGTATCACCAAGGTAACAAAACTTCTGACCAACCTCAACAGCTTTGCCATCCAAACATACTTTAAGTTCTCATCCATCTCCATTTCTCTTACTCTTCTTACACACAAATTGCTTATCCTCTCTCAACCTCCTACTCACTATTTTAAAACTAATGTACACTTTTCGTCAAAAATAATGAGGGGGGGGGGAGATTATGCTTCACCAGTGTTCGCACTAATATTGATATCAAATCATAGAATTACATCAGTAATTTAATTTTTTTATAAATAAATTATCATTTCTTTAAGAAAAAATAACCCACCAATCTTTTATTTTTGAGTGAAGGATTTTTTTCTGAATTGATTTTAGACAGTGGTAGTTGTCTGACTTGCTATTTGCTTTCTTGCTCTCCCTCACCATTTGAAATAATTTTGTCGAGATGCTAGAAAAAGGCATATTTTTGACTTGCTAACTTCTACATGAGGTGTCCAATGAAAGGAGAATTCTCCTTTCATTGGACACCTCATCAACGGTCAATTACCAACTGGACAGACCCCATATTTTTTTTACACAAACTTTTTTCACTCTCCATTACTTAATATTTTTTCAAATTTTGAATTTTGGCTTTTCCACTGCCAACTTATCTATGTAATTCCTCTGATGATAAGATTTTGACTTGGCTTAAGGAAAGAATAATAAACATAATTTTATTACCGAGTATACCTTGTGTTGAACAATGGAAGTTGAAATAAATTTGTCACTCGTACATGTTTATCCCTCTTTCATCTATCTTTACAATTGCTATATATATATATATATATATATATATATAATTGTTACAAATATCCAGGGGGTATAAATCCGAAGAAAGTTGAAACCGGGTTTATGAGAGTGCTCAATGAAAATTCAGAGCAAAATATATTTTTTTTGTTGGTGATTTTATTCCATTAATTGCGACAATATATATGTTGTTTCGTTAGCATTCATAATGAAAGCCAACTCTTCAAGCTTTAAACGGAATCACTGCCTAGAATCTTAAATTCAACCTCAACCGGAAATTGAAGATGCATAAAAGGGAGGGGGGACGAAGATGGCGAGGACAGGAAAGGGGGGAGGGAGACCCCAACAGGTGATATTTTAGAAAGTTGGGTGGGGTGATATCTAGTGTCTGGGCCATCGTTACCTCAATTTCAACCGGGGCAGAGGGCCGGGTGGGTTTAATTTAATAATGAGAATATAATTATAAAATTATAACTGTCATTTCTGTTGTAATAGGTGATTATCGTGTAGAAAAAAATATTTTTGATAATTTTAATTTAGGGTATTAATTGCTACTTTTGCATTCTATTTCAATGTAATTATTTATGGATTTTACAATGAGCTCAGTACCGGTAGTGAATTTTGTTGTGATAATATTTGTTAATTGTAATTATATTATACTAAAATTAATACTAGTGGAATTACTATATAAAAGAAGTTTGATGGTGTTACTATCTTTAGTATTAATAAAAACAATTATAATAACAATAATAAAGCCAATAGTACCTACGATAGTTGCAGTGACGATAGTATCAATAATAATAATGATAGTAGTAGTAATAATAATGGTAATTATTATAATCTTGTTATTTGTGAAGTCATTAGGAGAAATAAGTCTGCAAGTGATGGTAAGCTTTTATAGTTCTACTACCAATAATCAAGACTAGGCACCAGTCAATAATTTAGTGTTCAAGATAGTAATCGAAGGATTAAGTAATTGAGATTAGATCAATCTAAGTGGTATCAGAGTTAATAGCTATCATAGTTATGGGTTTAGGTGGGAGGTGATTTTGGTATAATTGGTAGTATGACTGAGAGGCTTTTGAGGCTGAGAATTTTAGGTAATACTTAGAGATTTGATGGTTTAGTGGGGTGGTTATATATCTATAGATTCATCGAGACTTGGTGGGGTTGGGTGGTAAATTCGGGTGGGTGGGTAGGGGGTTGTAATGTGTTTTGAAGTAGTGTATAATGGGGGGGGGGGGTAATGTAATTATTCATTTCTAAATTTTTTTCGTTTTTAAATATGTGGGGGGTTGGTGTGGGGTTAAGGTGGGTATGTGGGTTGCTAAGGAGGTAGAGTCTACTATGTTTACAGTTGATAGACGTCTCTTGTTTTCTATTTAGGAGTTTATTTCTGTCTTTAAAACGGATAATTTCTAGTTTTTCATTCAAACATAATCTACATGGTGAGTTCATTGATTTGCAGGTGCTAGATTTTTTTAGGATTTTCCACTTTATTATGGGAGTTTCTTTTTTTGTTTTTATTTTGTGGTAGTGTAGTGATAGTCCAGGATGGTCAGGGTTGTTGAAGGAGAGTTTATGGTTGTAGAATCTTTCCTTGAAATTGTTACCTGCCAGACCAATATAATAGTTAGTCTGGGATGGGTTTTCGGTTGAGGAGATAGATGCCTCATAGACCACTTGGGTTGATAGGCATTTTTGGTTTAGAGGGCAGTTTGATTTGTTAGTACAGTTACATGTTCTTCTAGGATTTGAGGTTATTGATGTGTTTAATATTTTACTGTTGTGCTTTTATATATATATATATATATATATATATATATATATATATATGAAAATCATTGAAATAATATTCCAACATGATGGAAAAGGAAAAGCCAAAATTATTTATATATTCAACGTTTTGTCTTCAATATATCTTGAGAAAGTCTTGAAATAAAGAGGAAACGTTGATGAATATATAAATAATTTTTTTTTTTTCATTTTCCATATCTATATATATTTAATACTCTTACCCACCCCCCACCCATTTTCAAGTTATCTTCATTTCTTCAAATCTTTTTTTAAAACTGATACCACCTACATACCAAACACAGTTTCTCCCTTCTCTCCTCTTTCCCCAGCCCCTCAAAATCCATGCCACACCTCACCACTACAAAAAGCTCAGCTCCCACCCATAGGCAAATTCACTAACACTCTCACCCCATCCCTTTTTCACTGCTGCCTTAATGGTACCTACTCAAAGCTTTCCATATTCATTTCCCTCTTTGCCACTACTGACTTCTCGCAGCCTGGACCCTCGTCCAGCGCTCTTAGTAGCCACGGCTACTACTTTTCCTTATCAACCCATCATGTCAACGTACTTGCATGACATTTTTCTTAAAATTATCGTCCTGAGGAAGTCTTACAATAAAGACGAAACGTTGATGAATATATAAAAAATATCTCTTGGTTTTTTTCCTTTTTCATTTCCCATTACGTCGGATTACTCTCATCCTTCCTTTCTCATATATATATATATATAAATAATTATTTCCACAATCAGACAACGCCGCAGCCCACAACCTATGAAAAGAAACAAACCGGAAGTCCTAGACTCGAGTTTCGCCCTCCTTTGGGCTCATCAGTAGAACACATTCGATGAGCCCAAAGGAGGGCGAAACTCGAGTCTAGGACTTCCGGTTTGTTTCTTTTCATAGGTTGTGGGCTGCAGCGTTGTCTGATTGTGGAAATAATTATATATATCATCTCACATTCAAGAAATCTAATATATATATATATATATATATATATCTATATATATATATATATATTATGCAAGATACAAATGGAATTAAGGATAAGCAAATCAACAAACTAACAAAAATATAAACTCAAACACATAAAAGCTCTCTACCAAGATATTTCAGTTGCTGGAAAGCGACCATCATCGGTTGGAAGTAAGAACTTTATTTTTCCTCATAAATATATATATATATATATATATATAACACAAATAAATACACATTGGTCTTTATTATAGAATGAAGGATTAGGATACCCATCCTATCAATAATTAGTCTTATTTACATACTTGATTATGTGAACAGCATTTCGGCCATTATACTCTCCCACCTTCTTCAGATGCTTTCGTCATAATCTATATCCTCAGAATTATGAACTGCACTCTTGATTTAATACACTCGGATAGACTACGTCTATTTTGTGTTTCATGCCCTTTAGGATTTCGTAACTTCCTTCACCAGTTCGAAATAATGTAAATAACAACACTATCTCATTCTCAATAATATCATCAAATTAGGGTGGGGGTGGGGTGAGTGTCCTAGTAGAAAAAAAAAAACTTGCTTTAAAATAAATGTGCATTTTAGCAATCTAAAATATGGATAGCTGTTTGAAACTGATTTTTTCAATGTGCATTAAAAGCAATTATTTTTATTAATTAAATCAATTAGTTTTATATAATTAATATTTGGATGATTCAAATTGATAATAATAAAAAAAAATCATTTCTAATAAATATACATACAAACAGCAGTAAAATTTCACCAATTTCTTTGAATTGGCCAAAGGTTTAAAGCCCCTATTTTCTCAACATGGTAGCAAAGTTGATTCCCAATTGTTTAAAAAAAAATAATTCAAGAATTTGCTTCCTGGGATGTTCCAAACAAAATATAAATGTATAAACATGTCTTGACTCCACTGCTAAACTATCTGCGAAATTAATACATGACCAAACTGCAAAGAATACTGTTTTCTCTTTGAGAGGAGACGATTCAACCCATGGGTGATAGCCAATAAAAATACAAGTGAAACATGTATTGTTATAAGTGATTGGCATATACTCTACAAAATACACTAGATTATTTCTGCATATCTCATCTATTACTTTCTGGTGCTGATAAAATTAAATTTCATTTCTATGATCAATTATTGTATATACTGTTATTTTCTGAGTACAGGTCAATCAAGCAATATCCATGTAACCTCTGACCTTGAGGTGCATCTTTTCGAACGTGTGAACCTATATGGAATTTCAATACTAGTACAATTTGTGACCCATGCTAAAACCGATTTTTCGTAGACATCTTCTGGTAGTTTACATAAACAACCGGAAGATGTTGAAGCGCTTAGCCAATCAGATTGTAGCAGACGACAATTTTCAATTGAGTAAATCGTAAAATCCATTAAGACAATTGATTAAAGCGATAATGAATTTAAGCATTTTAGGACAGATGATTGTCTTTCGAAGCACCAAAAAAAAAAAAAAAGGTTGATTTAAAAATTTTTTTTTTATTTTTCACCCTAATAAGAAAAGGTAAAAAAAAAAAAATTTTTTTTTCTTCTCACTCTAACCATAAACTAACTCAACCTAACTGGTCTAGTTCAAAAGCTGTACCAATACAAAAACAATTTATTGAAAAAAAAAATAATTAAACAAACCTTAACTTTCATGTGAACAAAAAATAAAAATATAAGTTGTTTCATTATAGTTTCTTCATCAAAAAATGAATATTTTTTCGATAAAATTTTACAAAGGTGACTGTTTTTTTTTTTTTTCTTGCTTTAAATGTTTCATTATTTTTTTCCTGTTTGATAGTACTGCCTCACTTTGATTTTGACACCAGGTCATTTTCATTCGTTCCTTTTCGGCTGCTTACGTAAACAGCCGGAAGATACCAACGAAAAGTCGATTTTAGCATGGGTCACAAACTGTACCAGTACCGGAATTTCAGACTGAGTCCCTTTATTTAATCCACAGGGGTAGATTGTTCGCATAGAAATGTTAATTATGTTATTCTTAGTTATTATTGCCTGTAGTAAGGATTGAATCTTCAAGCTCTAGAATTCTGTCACTTAGGACTGGTTGTTAATCAATGCCTTTATCCATTACGCCACAGGTTCATGTGAATAAAATAAATGGGGTTAGTTTGAATTAAATAACAACTAAGCTGAGAATAATCGTCTGAATAATAATACAAAAAATTAAATTTTGTTGAATATTTCAGCCGATAGTTCCCAAAAATACCCTCTTAATTCTTTTCCCTTTTTTCTTCTTTTTTAACAACAGTATCGTTGTAATACATCATGAGAATCAAACAATATATATTTTGCAATAACTGTTTTATATATAAGCTAGACAAGTGATTCCTAAATCACTTGACAACTCATCAGAATAATTTTTAAAAATGCTGAAATGTCAAGTGACGTCAGGATATTTTGACGTCACTTGACATTATATAAATATTTTGTTTTTGTTTTAGAAATGGTGTGTAAAGAAAATCTTTGTTCTTGGCCTTTTGGCTGGGATCAAGGTGTAGTGTCTGTTCCGATGGATGCTGCACCGGTACCGTCTTGGCTTTCGGGCCTTGATTCCGCTAATCTGGGGTATTTTTCTGTTCAGTTCTAGGAGGTCCGCCCTCCCAGGCTTTGCCTTCTTACCCTTTGAGAGGGTGTTAGTTTGTTGCTAACCGCCTGAGGCGCCCCTGCCGGGGAATGCCGACAGAGCTATCCAGGCATTTTTTGTGTACCGGAGTGCTTGATTTCTCGGGCGCTGGCTTTTTAATCCCAGTTTCCGACCCTGTGTCTCCTCTTTCTGCTGTGGGAGGGAGGTATATAAAGAAAAGTGTGTGTGTGTGTGTGTGAGATAAAAAAAAAAGATAGGTTCACATTTCAAATATTCATTACTGCCTTTCTGGCGTCTTCAGACAAAATAAATCCTTTGCATGGGGATGGGTACTGATAATCGGGGGTCCAATATTTTTGTAATTTGATCGTAAGATTTTGCTAGTATAAATTTAAATATGATTCATAACAACTTTTTGTTTAATCAACTTTGAACATTTTTAGAATTAAATTAAAATTCAATAACAATATTGGCATAGAAAGAACAGATGCTACACATTGATCTTAGCTAACCCCCGCATAAACTGCATTTAGATTTGGATCCGAAGAACAGAGATTTTTCTTATTTTATATAGCATTTGTCTAGCCCAGAATTCATTAAAATATCATTTAACCAACAGAAACAAAACGGTTGCCAACTCCTGCCATCGACTTCCACTTTGAATCTGAAAAATAGTGGAAAGATTGCAGCTTTTATTAAACATTTAAGGCATGGTGTACTTAGATCATGAGATATTTATCTTTAAAATTTACAGTATTGTAAAAAAAAAAAGTGGTGCTTGTGAACTGTAGGTCCGAAAAAAAAAATTATTTTATCTTTAAGTTGAGGAGTCAAATAAGGGGGAGAGAACTCTAGTTTTAAGTTTCAACCACGAATATCTGAAAATGGATTTTACTAATATAATTATTAAAAAATGAAAAATAAAAGGATTTTGAAAAATAGGGTTTAGAGTTAGGGGTTGGGGGTAGGGGTAGTTTTACACTGGTAAAATTCGGCAATTTGTTGGAAAACAGTTCCCAGTGCAGTGTCCTTTCGGAATCTTTGTTTCCACATAAATTCGGCTAGGTACGATTCCACCATTTGCGTGTGGGTGCCACATTCAACCTTGTTTCTTTTCTTCGCCTCATTCCACATTCGTTCTACGTGGTTAGTTGTGACACCTTGCAAGTTCAGATTGTTAAAATCCATTTTCAGATAAATCGTGGTTGAAATTTGAAACTAGAGTTCTCACCCCCTTATTTGACTCTCCTCAACTTAAAGATAAAATAATTTTTTTTTTTCGGACCTACAGTTCACAAGCACCAAAACAATTTATAAAATAAAATGTGGCACAAGGCCAAAATGTAATGGGATGGGGGTCGAGTGTCGTCCTTCTGGTCTATTCTCTAAACTAGTTTCAGTCACCAAAATACCACATTCACTCTATGGGTAAAACCTATTCCCAGTAGTTTGACGTTTTTTATTTACAAAAAATATGTACAAATTCATCGGTTGGGGGTGCTAAAAAAAACAAGTGCTGAAAAATAAAATGCTAAGTGTGGTGGTTAGTAGGACCCCTCCCAAATCTATCTAGGTATGAGCTGCTCACTGTTTTCTGGGTTGTTTCAAAAGCCGAAAACAATTAAGACAGTAAATGAAATATGTGTATAAAGTTAAGTATGTGTATATGTTTGTATATTTCTATGTATAGGATACACTCCTAAACTAATTAACCGATCATTATGAATTTTGGAACACAGCTGCTAGGCGTTGGTAATGTGGCGATCCCACATTACCAACACTTATGGTTAGCAGCTATGTTCACAAAATTCATAATGATCGGTTGAAACTAAACTAAGTATACCCAGATATTTAGTTTAATTTAGTTTTCTGCAAAGGGAACAAAGCCATTTATGAAAATTTTGATACCTTCGATTTTTGTGAAATTTTTGTGAAATTTTAACAATTAGTAAAATTCCAGTTTTAGAGGTATATTTTAACGAGTTTTTAGGGGCATAATATGGGCACAATCTCCCATTTGATAATTCAAATATTTCAGATTTACATTAAATTTGATCTGTAGTCATTAGACATCAATTAAGCAAGATTCCCTGAATTTCGATCTTTTAAGACCCCTTAAGTTTAAGGCTTAAATTTTAGACATATTCTAGGATCAAAATCATCTAATGGATTTAGATCAAAATTGAAATGAGGATTCTAGACATAAGGTTTAGTAACATTATATCTTAATGTTATTCTTTGTAAGTGAACATCTGGGAGTGAATGAAAAAATGTCCTTTTGTACACCGCTCATGATACCATATTACATTTTATAAATTCAATTTTTGGAGTGAGGCCCAAAGATGCACTTAACATTTATTGGGTGGGAGATGTAAGTAAAGTGACATAAATTGACTCCTCTTGAATGACACCCGGTTTCCTTGGGAATTAATGAAGACTCTTGTAACTCGTACTCCCAGCCCTGGACCCCTTAACATTTATGTTTCGGAATTTTTGAGAAGAGGGTTGATAATTTGTAGAATTCGGTATATTCGGGCTACTGTTCTCATTTTGGGTGTTTTTATCACAACAGTTCGGCCGATGTAAGCTCCAACCTTCTTCAGGTGTACTTTGTTGAACTCTAGAATCTTTCTGTCGAACTCAGGAATCTGGATGGAATTTTGAATGGAACCCATTATTAAATCCACGGGGGTAGCATGTTCTCGTTCCATCTGCCATGACTGGGAAGAAGTCTTCAGTAATTCGCAATTCTTCGTATCGCCCGCACTGAGGATTGAACCGTCAACCTTCAGATGACTGTCACTTAGAACTGAATTATACTTAGTACTATATCCACTACGGATCCTTGAATGTTGTTTTGAATTCTAAGTAAATCCGGAGGCTCTAAGGTTTTGTAAATATATTAATCTCTGCGAGAGCATTAAGATTAAAAATCTCAGTATGGATCAGTTTCTTGTAATCTTAGCTGTTCTGAAACAGTGAACAACAGCAACTTTTATTTAAGGGGGGGGGGTAGTACTTTGCGAATTATATTTACATCATAAAACATGGAATTGATTCAGAATATTCTGAAGAACAAAATTGCCTTACTGCCAATTGTTGGAGAATTGGTGTCTGTTGAATTCAGAGCCTTGAAAAACACATCCATCTTCTTCATAATCTAAGCATTATAAACTAACTGTGCCTACCCGGGATGCTGTTTACTTTTTAATTTTTATTTGTTTGCACATTTTTTTTAATTAAGGTAGACAATTCTATTATATTCTTAAATTTAAAATGAGTTATTCCCCGTGCTGATTTTTTTTTGTTTTGTTTTAGGTGATTGTTTTAAAAATGTTTCGGACTAAGTAATTTTAAGAATAAACTGGCTAACTTGGCCTTTTGGCCGGGATCAAAGTGTAGTATCTGTTCCGATGGATACTACACCCCATAGACTGGTATTGTCTTGGTCTTCGGGGCTTGATTTACGCCGGTTTGTGAGTAGTCCTGTGCAGTTCTAGGAGGTCCACCCTCCCAGGCTTCGCTTACCCTCTTTGGGGAGGAGTAAGTTTATTGCTTACTGCCTGAGGCGCCCCTACCGGGGAATGCCGACGGGGCTGCCCAGGCAATTTTTAATGACCAGAGTGCTCACCTTCTCGGGCGCTGGTTTATCAAATCCCACTTTCCCGACCTTGTGTCAGATCTTACCGCTGTGGGAGGTAGATAAATAACTGTTATTATATTGCCAATAACACTATACAACAATAACAAATGAAAATTGGCTAGTCATGAGTAAAGTTTGATTTGTCAATATAAATGCTATTTTGGTCTGACTCTAAAAACTCTAAAAATGATAACTGTATTTTCTAAATAAATGGGATATAAAAAGATGTCTTAGATCAGCCGGACCTTTTTAAAAGCTCAAGAGTCAGTCGAGTATTTGGTCTACAGCCTGCACATTCCTGGTCACTGTAAGGTTGCATAGTAGATTAGCTTTTCTAACTTGGAAAATGAAAATTATGCCACTTCGTTTTTTTGTTTGTTTATATTCTTTCCTTTATGTAATCCAACCAGCTTGGGTGTGAAGGAAAACCTATAACATTGAAATTACTCACTTAGTGATACATTTGAGGTCATTGCTGAATCGACAGGACAGTGGGTGGAGTTCATATACATTCAGGTATGAACCCATAAATGCTATGAATAAATAAAGATATTAAGATATTTGAGCATACAAGCCTTTACCAAAATCAGTAGATTTGGCATTAAATAACCTAAAGTTGCCATAAAACAAACAAACCATATTCATTCATGGAAGATACACAATGCCTCGACAAAATATCAATATCTTGTACCTGGTGCAGCATTTCACCCTGGACGGGTTGAGCCGGCTTCCTCCAAAGGAGGAAGTTTCTAGGGAATAATAAATTCACAAATGGTCACATGTATAAGAATGTTATTTTTTTGCAGTTTTATCTGTAGGGAGATGTTACCGTCCTTTCACATGCAGCGCCTGGTATCCCAAATGGTCACCCATCTGATACTGACCAGGCTCAACGTTGCTTAACTTCGGTGATCTAACGAGAGCAAGTTTGTCAACGTGATTGTGCCGTACAGATATCAATGCATAAACATTATCTAGCAGGGTAGCAGTCAAAATCAGACAGTGTTAAGCTATTTACTGCAAATCAGTTTAAACATGCTGGTATAATAAACCTCTGAGACTCTCCTAAGTTTAATATTAGAGTCTGATTTATGTTAAACTGAAATGTAAGCAGTTTTGTATGCATTGAATCTGTTGTTCTGAACTGGTTTCGTATATCTCATTAATTAGTCTTTGACAGGAGGTCAATGATGACTGGTTGGCTAGGAATACCAATTTTGTGGGAATGCCATCTGTTGTTCTCAAACCGAACTTTATATCTATCCTTTGCATTGTGATCAAGCAATTAGGTTGGATGCATGGTCATCCCTATAACAAGCCAGGCGATCGTGCAATTGGGATCTTTTACTGGAGGCGATGTGAATTTTCTAAGATAATTGATGTAACAGTTAAAAACAGAGTGAAAATTCTCCTGTGGATTAGTTTGATGTTTTCATGTGTTTTACATACCAAATAATAAGAACCATAGTAGCTAACTAATAAATTTGACAAATTCCTATAAATGAAGAGACAGGTCATTTATAATAAACAAAGGCAAATGCATATTTCTTCAAGGTGATATTTTGCCATGTTTTTTTTTGTTGTTTTTTTTTTAATTATAAAAAGAGAAAATTTTTATTTAAATAAACAAGTGTCAAAATGAAAAAATATTTTTGAAATTGTATGAAACTTTTATAAAATATATCAAACTTACTAGCAAATTTAACTTAAGAGATTAAAATTGTATGAACGACTGTTTTCATTTTTTAAATTAATAATGGCGAAAAAAATAAAATAGTTCAAAATACAGAATCTCAGCTGAAATAAATTTGAATTAGAATCATGGCCAGAATTAAAATTTTCTAGGAGCAATGACAGTGAAATGTTAGCAGCTGAAAAGATCTTGGTTGACTGATTGAAAAAAACTTGCATGCATTTTTATCTATACACTAAATTAGACAGTATATTTTCTGATTTTCAAACTTTGAACAGTCATGTGCCATTGTTTGTTTTGTAAAAATATGTGGCCGCATTAAAATTATTTTACATATAATTAAAATAAAATTTTGGTTTGGAATACCTAATTATTAAACTGGAAATTGAACAATAATTCTCGAGAGCTGAATGCACATCAATCAGCTACAGTCTCATCTCGAATATTTTAATTGAATGGATTTGGATTTGATCGATTAATAATCCAAGTTGATGATCATCCTTTTTTTCTTTTTTTTTGTGATTTACTGGCAAATGAAGAAGAATTAATTCTATTTTCGGTCTTGGGTATAACCTTAAAAGATATCCTGTGGTGAAGCCTCCATTTCGGAGCTGTGGGGAATGTGGAGTTTCCCCTTAGTTGCCATTGCTCCCAGGTCCACTCTGGCCCGGAGTGGTAGTACCTGTAAGGGCCCCATCTATGGGTCAAATAGAACCTACTGGCGCTACCAAATTAGGCTGTCTGAAGTTATTGACGTCCTGACTCAAAATGCACCAAACATTGATGTTTTATTGTTCCTTTGTGAAACTCAATCATATTCTGTTAAATCCAAAACAAAAGACAACAATTTCCCTCCTGCCTTCTCCCCTCTTCTCCTCCTTCTCCCCCCCCCCTTTCACGCAACCAAACACCATGAATGGATGCTTGAACATATAAAGAATTTGAAGCATAAAAACCTTCATCAAAATGACTGGATTCAGCATTAAATAACCCGAAAAAGGTTGATATGTCGTAAAACAAAACAACTTTCACCAAAAACCATGATTAAACATTTGAAGATATAAAGAACTTGAAATGACCAGATTCGGCATTAAATAACCCGAAAAGGGTTGATATGTCGTAAAACAACCAAACCAAACCATTTCTATTTTCTTCAAGGCAGCATTAAAATCATGTATTCTTCAGTTGATGTTTCTAACTTCTGGTTTTGCAACATCTGATTCTAGACAAATCATGAATTACTAAGATGAGCTGAGAAACTTTTTGAATTCTATTGTCATGTAAATACATGACAATAGCTATTGGACATTCTCTGGAGATTATAGTGTTCACAATGTCTTCAACAATAAATGCAATGGACTTGTGGCATAACGGATAAAGGTGTTGAGTTACAATTTAACTGGCAGTCTTCTGAAGATTGAAGGCCAATCCTTACTACAGGGGATACTAAGATTAAAATCATTAACAAAAACATCCTTAACACTTCCACCAGGTTATGGCTAACGGAACGAATAATCTACCCCCGTGGATTAAATAAAGAGTTCAGTTTGAAATTATCTATAGATTTCTGAGTTTAAAAAGATGTACCGGAAGAAAGTCAGAGGTTACACAACATTGTCTAACGTTGTGAAAATACCAACCAAGATGAGAATAGTAGTCCGAATAATCCAAATAATGCGTATATATTGTTGGTGGCTAGAAGCATATTTATGAACTTAGAACTTAAATGGATCAAATGCGAGTGCTTGTCGGAGACGTGCTTCCAACAAGAGATCTTGATGTATACTGTTGAATGTATTCTTCATATCCAGCTTCGCTTCAAAGTGTGACCAGTCCAGAGGTTCAAGCTAAAGTGAATCTTAAAACTGTCTGGTAGTTTGAATCACTTGCTTGCATCCGCTTTGAAACTGATTCCTCATCATCCAATTCTTAGCCAATACAAGTACAAGTAGCTAATTTGTCTATCAACCTGGTCGGGTTAGGATTAAGGTTACAGCGTCTCTGAATATCGCAGCTCACTTTTGCCGATACTAAACTAGGTCACACAATATAGCTCGCCAATTCCGATTCAATAGTCAAAGACAAACTACTTACGGACCTGCCCAGGGCACCTTCGATTGTGGCTGCCCAGGTCTTCAACTGCCTACATTATCTAGCAATGCACATGTTGATCTATTCTTCCGTAAACCTTCTGAAGGCATTACCCACTGCTTTCGGACATATGCCAACATTTTGTTTTTTAATCTGGTTGGCTGAGAAGAAAAGATTTGCCATTTAGAAAAAAGAGGTCATAAATCAATATTGTGATTATTTTTTATCATAAAACAATGGAAGTTAATATCAACTGTGGGAGGGTATTATTATAATAATAATGATGAACTACATCCAACCAGGACTGGTGTTTGTAGGTAGCCTATACATTTGACTCTGACTCCTGACATTTTAAAAGATTCAACATAAGAAATTTTCTTCCAATAGTAATCTATTTTATAAAGGGCAGTTGTCTGTGTGTCTAGCTAAAAGTTAGAAACTACACAAGCTGATATATATATATATATATATATATACATACAGGGTGATTCATAAGTCACTTCACTTAGCTATTTAAAATGATTACCATATGAAGCACAAACATACTATGAACTTTTGATAATTGTTATCTTACTCTCTAATTACTGCTATTTGTTATTTTAAATTTGTTCGTTTATATATTTGTTTCTATATATATTTATTTCATAATCAATCAAAGATGCTACAAAGAGTCGTAAATTCCTTGCAAAAAAGAATGGAGCTATGCATGCAGAACGAAGGTGGAAATTTTGAAAATTTGCTGTAATTTTAAACTCCCATAAATGAATTTGTTGAATAAACTTTGTTTTGTATTACCGTATTTTTGAACTTTAGAATTTCAAAAATAAATAGCTAAGTGACTTATGAATCACCCTGTATATATATTTAGCATTGCCTCGTAGAGAATATGGGCACGTTTATAAAGAAAATAAAGTCTCTTCTTGTGGGGGTCACTATGAACAAAATTTGTGTGTGTATGTGGGGGGGGGGGGATTAGAGCGTTTTTTTTTTTTGTTTATTTTCCCCCCCATTGACCGTTCTGAAACTCTAACTAAAATACACTTTTTGGTCTTCAGGCAAGGATCAAAGTGTAGTATTTCTGTCGGAGGAGGAGGAAATCCTTGACTCGTGAGGGGCGAGATGGATGGGGAGAGGAGGATAGAAAGGGGGAGAGAGTGAGGGAAGGCTTATAAGAAAGATGTTACACACTTTTTAGCCGTATTTTATTTTACACCCCCACTCTGGAAAAACGCTGAGTAACCATGCAAGTAATTTCTATATGCTATATATTATTTATAGCTTTGCAATTATTTTTTTATGAATGAAATCTAAAATTCAATTTAAAAAAAAAAAAATGATACATGATGAAAAATACCAAAAACAAAACAAAAATACCTAAAGTTTTATTTAAATAAAATAAACGATTATCATTAAATAAAATGTAATACATGAACAATGTCCCCAAAACAAAAAAGATCTTTCTCATTAGAAAGATCTTTTTTGTTTTGGGGACATTGTTCATGTATTACATTTTATTTAAAAAAAAAAAAAAAATCTATATTTTGGTTGAAGTCTAACAATTTCATCTGACTCTAAAAGCAATGAATTTGCTCCGATTCTTTGTATCAAACAAAAATATTTTTTATTAAAGATACTTTTTTCTTTATACATTTAAATTGTGTTTTTTATTTGCATAAAATATATGCAAAACACTGACCATAGAAAAGTGCTACACTCTTCTATATCTGTAAGGTTATTGTCAAGGCAGTTTTCAAAAACTGGATCTGTTAACCAGTGAAGTTTTTTTGCTCACAGAGTAATATGTTTTTGGAATAAGTTGCCAGATCGGATTAAGAACAGCAATAGCGTGGATCAGTTTAAGATGACGTTGGATGAATTCAAAGAAAGTAGTAGGAGGGAGAAATTGAGGGGGCACTTTTGGGAGTTGTCAAATGAAATATTTAACAGAATTTGATCTGGATATCGATACTGTACTAAGAGTTGAATTTTTTTTTTTTAACAGTTGAATTGAGAAGATAGTTAAAGGGGAGATGCCCAAGGAGGCATAACAAACAAATAATAATAATAATAAAAATAATAATAATAATAATAATAATTTCAGTTTTTGTGCAAAGTCAAACTTCCTTTACATGCAACAATCCTTTGTCTTTTCAAGAGGGTTTGAGTGTTCTTTGATTCTGGAAATACCACAATTGCCTTTTCACTTTGCCTCAATAGCAAAAACTTACCTTTTAACAATAATACTAAAATCACTGGAGGTTCTAGCGTCACTCAAAAAATACCATGTCATTTGGAAGTCTGTGAAATCTCAAAAATAATTCCTAAAGCACCCTGTAGACTAGCTGCCAAAAGTCTTGCTTTTTTTTTATTGACAACGTTATCAGGGATGCGAGATCTCTGCTCTTTTGTAATTCAGAAAAAGTGGAATTCTGCTTTTTCTTTAATTTTAAGTTTTCCATTTAAATCTGCTCCTGTTTTTTAATTAATTTTTTTTAAAGAAGGATTTTTGCCGAATGTCTAAAGCTTTACATCCTTATTGTTTCGTCATTATTTCTCTTCTTCCTCTCTCTCTCTCTCTCTCTCTCTCTCTCTTGATCTTTTTTCTCTTTTCCTGTTTTTTCTTTCTTCCTCTTCCTCTCTGTGTTTTGCCATACTTCAAACCATTCGTGATGTTGGTAGGGGAGGGAAAAGACTTTTTTAACCAAAGAATGATTTCCTGCCTCCCTCTCCACATACACAATTGGGATTTTTCTCTTGCTATATATATATATATATATATATATATATATATTCCAAATATGATCTACGGCTAAGATCGAATTCTAACTCTGCCTGATGAGATCTCAGTTTATAATAGCTGTTGATCGATAACATCGACATGCCAGTGTCGCAGATTTGTACATGTCTGTGTAAATAAAAATAATCATATATAAAAGCTCTATTTGATATTAAGCACTTTTTATAAACCCGGTTGAAATTCTTTGGATTACTACCCCGTGGATGTTTTACCTGGATTATATATATTGTATATTTTTGACTCTTTTAGACTTTTATTAAACACAAAACCTTTTGACACACAAACTAAACTTTGAATATTCTTTTTATACAAAAAGCTAATTTTTAACGATTTAAAAAGCAAAAATGAAGTTAAAACATATCCGTCGATACTTTCAGTATGAATAAAAGGTGTTGTAGATTAACACCCTTCAGTACCTACCCCCTCACACACACACACACACACACACACAGATTCTACTTTTTTTTAGGCGATTATGTGGGACCACCTTAGAGTGGAGGGTCAGTTTCGCATATGAATTTAACGTAAAATGACTTCCGGTTATGCTAGCATTTTTGGGGCAGTTAACCAACTTGTTTTTCTTTTGGTATTGGAAATCAATTCTGTATTTTTGTGTGGGAGGGAAGTTTACTTTATTAGGCGGTTACTTTTGTTTTTCTGAGTTTTTTTGTTTGTTTGGAGAGGGGAGCTTGCTACTTAGACAGGGTTTGGCCTTTTGGCTAAGATCAAAGTGTAGTATCTGTTCCGATGGATACTGCACCCCATAGACTGGTATGTCTTGACCTTCAGGGCTTGATTTATGCCGGTCTATGGGTCTGTTCTGTGCAGTTCTAGGAGGTCCACCCTCCCAGGCTTCGCCTCCCCTCTTTGGGGAGGAGTAAGTTTATTGCTTACTGCCTGAGGCGCCCTACCGGGGAATGTCGACTGGACTGCCCAGGCAATTTTCAAGTCCCACTTTCCTGACCCGACCGTGGGTCACATCTTACTTGTGGGAGTAAGATAAAAACTGGCCTTGTGCCTAACTCCTGGAGAGGAGTAAATCAATACTCAGACAGGGTTAGTAATAGGGTTAAGAGTTTGTGTTTTTTTGGTGGGTGGGGCCACTCAAAATTAGGGTTCGTGGTAAGGTTAAAAGCTTGTTTTTTTGTTTTTAGAGGGCTTACCACTCGAACCTAGGGTTAGTGGTAGGGTAAGTAGTTATTTATTTTCTTCAGTAACTTTTCAGCATGTCTCCCCCCCCCCTAAAAGGCACAGAATTTATCTCCCATAGCCAAAAATCTTTTGGTTACTGTCCTAAAAAGCAAGGATTAGCTGGAAGTGGGGGGGATTATTTTACGTTAAATTTCACACATATGGGGGTGTGGGGGGAAGACTGGTAAATTGGAGGTTGGGAAATTGGTATGGACCTGCCCCAGGTTGGGAAATTGGTAGAGGGGGAGCCGTGGCCCATGGGTTGGAAAACTCATCTTGATTTCAATTTTTTTTTTTTCATTGACCACTCACATCCTTGTGTTATAGATCCGAATCATCTCTATGAATAGGAATACTTTTTCTACTTTGCTCCACAATCTCTTGTACTATTGAGTACACATGTGGAAAGAAATGTTGCTATGATGAACACTTATAAAAAAACAATGTGTTTTTGACCAAGCATCTATGTCAAGCTTGATTGCCGTTTATATAAGCATTGGCCAAACATACATCTGCCGTTCACTGGCATTGATTCAAAAATATTTATGTGATCATATAAATGCTAAGCTGATCGAATGAGATGTCATCTCAGCTGCTGTCAGCGTAATTGCTTCGGATGTCTATTCTTTATCCCTCGAAGGAAGTATCGACCATTCTCTGACTTGATATTCCCAATTCGTCTCTAGACCTCGGACACAACCTCATTCCAAAATACTAATCCATCGTACACAGCATTTGAACGGGATATTTATTTCCGTGTTGCAATCTGTTTTTGCAAACAATAGTGAACGTGTTGACAGCTTTTAGTTTGATCGCCTTAAGGATATGGTTTCCAGACAAACTTTTAAACATTTGAAACAATTTAGATACTCGATTCTGCGGGAAAGTGTTTGCCAGCGTTGTATGCACCTGATTCAAATATTAAAGGCATATCCAGCATTTTGAACAATTTCTTTAGCAATGCCAGAAAAAAGCAAATCTTAAATATATCATGATGCTTGATACCTGGCAATATTTTAGCATGCTCTTGTGTTCATTGTGTAAATTCAATGATTAAGTATCAGCAAACAGGAAAACTTAATAGAAAAAATTAACTACACCCCTCTTCCTCCCGTAAAAAAAATGCTGAAGTTATCAAATATTTAAATAAGACCTAGTCTCTACTTTGTTGTTGTTCATTATCATCATCTTTTCCTTATTACTTGCTGCCATGTGTTGGATGACTTTAAGAAATTGACTTCCAAACTAACCTATCTCTGACCAGGTCTTTATTTATCCCTCTTTCTCTGAAGCCCATCCTTATCACTTCCTCCCGTGTTTTCCTTGGTCTTCTTCCATGAACTGAACCTGCTACCTTAACTGTTCTACATCTACTGACCCAAGAACTCTCATCCATTCTTTCAATGTGGTCATACTATCGAAGTCCCCTGTTCTACACACATCTCCCTATACTGGCCAGATTTAATCTTACTCATCAAAACTAACCCTGTCTTTAAGACACACATTACACACCCATCATATCATCCTCATATCATTTCTCTCCATGCAACGTATGTCCTCAACCCTCAATAGCCAGGTTTCACTTCCATACATCATCACACTGCATACACATGCCTGATTGGTTGACGGTGGTAATGCTCTGCTGGTTAGTAAATGCCTCCATCCACTCCTAACATTTGCAATCACACTAGCACCTGCTCCACCCTGTTCTCCAATGATATCACCAAGGTAACAAAACTTCTCGACAACCTCAATAGCTTCCCCATCCAAAGATGCTTTCTCCATATCTGAGTTCTCATCCACCTCCATTGTCTTACACTTCTTGCATACATACTGGTTATCCTTTCTCAACTTACCATTAATTTCACTGTACATCATGTGTACCCAATGCTTACAAGTACGACAAAGAAATTGAATTGCACCTGACTCCATTTCCACAAACTGAGCTAAAGAACTTTCCTCTTTTGGGGAGCTTTTCAACACTACAACCACTGATCATCAATTTGGTCTTGATAACATTCACTTTCCATAGCATTCCTCCAAGTCATTAACGCAACAAGTAGATCTGCCATTGTTTCACAGGCAAGTGCTAAATAATCAGCATACACATCTCTTCTGGACAACAGATACAAACCTCTCTGGACATTGCTTCTAAGACAAAAATGAAAAGCAATGGACTCATTCACAGAACAGAATGATAAGGTTTAAGGTCCTCTGGGTCAAATATTAAACAAGAGGGAAGTGGGGCTCTTTCTCAAAACACCTGTAAAGTAAGGACAGTAAGGCGCTCCTGGATAACCAATAACCGATCTGAGGGAGATAACTCTAAATTTCTTAAACGTCACATTTAAACTCTCATTAAAGATAACTTTTAAGCATTTTTATTTACATGTCACAAACTTTATAACAATTAATAAAAAATAAAAGAAAGAAAATGCAACGCTAATTTTTGATAAAGTCTCAGTAAAAATAACTTTTTAAACGTTTTTATTTACATGTTATAAAGTTTGTGACATGTAAATAAAAAGCAATAAAAAAAAGAAAAAAAAAGTTATCTCATTTCATGCCAAAGTGCCGACGAATTCGGAATAGCAGCGTTTAAGAAATTTAGAGTTACTGGTTATCTAGGAGCGCCAACAGTAAAACATTTTGTGAAAGAACGGAAACACAAGTTAAGGTTTTAAAATGATGAAATTTATTCATGTCAAATACAGAGAGAGATGAGATAAAATAACAAAAGTGACACGGGCGATGTTGTGTTACTTTAAAAAAAATTTTTTTATTGGTGAACTGTATTTATTTTAGTTCCCCCAAAATGTTAAAAATTGATGCTACGTTTTAAATAAATTCCTTGTATTAATATTTATTTAAAAAAAAACAAACTGGACTCTTAATTTAACTTGACAAATAATCGAGTGCCAGTTAAATTAAATGACTGACAATTGTGTCTTGATGCTGTTAGAAATACATACTTATTAGAATTATACTTCAAATTACAAATATGCTACTCTGCTTTGAATATTAGCTTTCTCGTGTTTATCAAGCTGAGTGATTGACTGACATCTTCATCTTTTCTATCACAACTTTATATAACATTATTTTTTCGGTGTCATTTGGTTCCATTTTTCTTCAATGTAAAACTAGTCTAAGAAAATTTAGTTTTACTATAGAAGTGAATTCTATTATCGTCAAGGTCAAGGATAGCCTTTCTTTTATAGAGTAACAGCACTGTTCCTATATGGTTGATATTTTTAAAATATGTATATTCATACATCAAGGTTTTAATTTATATGGATATTATTGAAAAATATATTTTTTCTATTGAAAAAGAATTTTTATATATATATATATATAGTGTGTGTGTGTGTGTGTGTGAAGAGAGATAAAGATGTGCGGATTACAAATCTATTTCATCTTCGATTGTTCAATGCAAGGTGTACTCGATAAAAACATGTTATTTTGTTTTTCTTTCCTTAAGCCAGGCTTTTCAAAGATTAAAATCTTATCAGAGGAATTACATAGATGGATAAGTTGGCAGGAGAATAGCCCAACATTCAAAATTTGAAAAATTTAAGAAACCGAATATGATGACGAATTTGACATAATGTACATTCGATAAAGTTTAATTATATTCAGTGATAAAGTTGGAAAAATGGTTACAAATGTTTACACTTTTCAGCTGAAAAATAAACACAAATGGAACTTTTCACTGTAAAAATACTGTTTTAACTTTTTTTGAATATTCTCTTTGTGAAGTCTTTGTTTTTGTACAAATGTATTTTCTCATTACTTGCATGATTTATCTTTGTTAGTTACTTGTTGAACTATTTTAGCAAAGCGTTTTGTATCTTGAATGATTTGTCTTTATACGCTAGACTTTACCTCCTACTCCATCTATAACACCTTTGCCGTGAGAGGTAGCAAAGTTAAAAAAAAATTGTTTTTAATAAAATTAGGATAAAAAATATAACACCTTTGCCGTGAGAGGTAGCAAAGTTAAAAAAATATTGTTTTTAATAAAATTAGAATAAAAATAAAACTTATTTGTATTTTACATTTACAATTTCACTTCAGTTATAACTAAATACAATTCTCAGTCTTTTTGTGATTATTCAGGATCGTATCCTGGTCACAGCACCAAATGTCGTCCTATGCTGAATTTTATGCATCCCAACAGATATTTCAAATAGTCTTTAATATTTTTTAACTCTAAACTTTGAAGAAATGATAGACTGCATTACTAACATGCTTTTTCTTTACCATTCTTTCTTTTTCTATTCTTTTATTTAACTTTATAAATTAGGAATTATAAAGCTCATATTGACAATGAATGTTTACGCAATGATCTCTAATGAAACTGAAAAAAGATTCAATGATTAACTTCATAAAATTACTTACAATTATACTAATTTTCATGTGTTAGTATGGGTCCATTATAAACCAAGTTGCAAATCAATCCAAACTTTTGACTAAATTGGCTATAAAAACAAAATTACTCATTGAGTGATCTGTTTTTATATAAACGCCTCTGATAAATAATTGTTTTGAGTTATAAATATATTTTGCAAGGGTTTGGCATACATTCATTTTTTTTTTTAATTTGAATAAACGAACAAAAAAGATTCCACACCAAATCTAATTATGTAATAAGTAAAAGCTGTTAAAATATAATTGCCCCCCCTTTTCTTAAGCTTGAAGAAATTTTTTGTAAAATATCTGACAAATAGACTGGATGAAGTCATTTTTTCTTACATGTTATTTGTTAACTATTTCTGCTTAGTTGGTATCCTTAAATGAAAGTTCAAATTAATAGAATTTTAGTACAAAATATTGTGAATATCTAATTTCTCTCACTGCAAGTTTCTGAATGTTTCATAAAAGTTTGAGTGACAGCTTCATCATTTTTTGAGTAGAAAGACATACATTTTAAAAGACATGTTTTTTGTTTATTTTTAAGAACCAATCAGTTATAAAAAAAAGGCGATTTATATATATATATATATATATATATAATAATATATACACACAGAAATTTTTGCTAAGGATACATATTTAAACATATTAATATTACATAGCCTAACGGTCATCATTGAGTTGACCCTATGCAATCACTTTAATTACTTTACTCATCTTAAAATCATACCTTGTCTTCTGTCCAGCATCGTCATTTATGTGCGGGTGTTAAGGTCTAAGGTGAGCTCCGTTGGCTGTAATAAGTAGCTTGGCATGCTTCTTACATTAATTATCACTTAATTAAGTCAGCAACACGATCAATGAATGAGTTATTCAGCCATTGATCGTCCAGTAGACTGAAAGATCAAAGGAGGGGGGGGGGCAATCAATTAATTTTTAGGCCTATTGCTATATTATGGGAAATGAAAAAGGAAAAACCAAGAGCTAGTTTTTATATATTCATCAACGTTTCGTCTTTATTGTAAGACTTTCTCAGGATGATAATATTAAGAAAAATGTCATGCAAGTACATCGAAATATTGGGTTGACATGATGGATTGATAAGGAAAAGTAGTAGCCGTGGCAACTAAGATCGCTGAATGAGGATTCAGGCTGAGAAGTCAGTCAGTAGATATTTTTGGATGTAGTCAGGAAAAATGTGGTTTGAGTGTTTTAAAAATGTGAAAGTACTTGCGGGTATGACCTTTTCTTCGATGCATCTCAGCAGAAAAGTTCTCCTGTTGTGGGAGTTGGCTGCAAATAGTGTGTTTTTATATTTTCATATGTATTAAAAGCTTTTAAGCATTTTTGTTTGTTTATTGTTTAGAACTAATCAGATTTGGAAAATAAGAGTCGATTTTTTTTTTCTTCTTCAAGCGTTTTCATCTTTTTCAGATATAATCTTAAATCCACAGTTCTATAGGGTTGTGCATTATTACCATGTAATACTGCAGTTGGTGATTGATCACGCTGTGTCTCTTTTATTTCAAAACAATGTTTAAAACAAAAGATGCCCCAGGAGAATGGAAACAAAACTCCAGAAAGTCTTGTAATGGAATAATATTACCCAGACTTTGCATTGGTGATACAAAGATTACACGTTCACGTGTGGAAAAGAAAAAAAAGAACAATAACCAATGTATCATGCCTGCCACTAAACAATAAAACATGTTCGCACCGAATGTATTCATCTCGTCTCTGCAAGAGAAACATTTTATAGGACAAGCGATGTGAAATTTCTTTAAAAATATATTTCAAAACTGTTTACGTTATTTATATTTTAGGTACTTCTGCAGTTTACGGACCGTGCTGAAACAATAACGTTATTGTTCAGAAACCCGTTCTTTGTTAACTATTCTGTACTTTCACCAAATAAACAAAAGATACCATAAAAAACTTGAAAATCTTATCTAAAAAAAAAAATAGCACAGTCTGTAAACTGCAGAAGTACCATATTTTCCATACTGTTTTCTTCATCTTGGTTGGTTGTCGTTTTAACAATGTTTCGGCTGTTGTACTCTTCAGCCTTCTTCAGGTGGCTTTTATTGTAGTCAGCAACCTTCTGGCAATTTCAAAGTAAACTATTTAATCTATTGGGGTAGATTGCTCTCAATCTCCCAGAAAGTTACCGATTATAACAAAATGCATTTAAAGAAGAACGAATAGTAAAATGTGGAGGTTCCAAAAGTGTCGCTATTTACTTGCCTCCCTACCAGGGCAGAGTTAGACACAAGGTCGGTTTTGAATGTAGGGAAGATCCAGCTTCCTAAAAAGGGGTACCCAGGATTGGGACAAGAGTAAAAATTACTTCCATCTAGAAGGATTTCTCCTTCACTTTCAGCTTAAATATGAGGGGCCTTAAAAAGAAATTGAAATTCAGGTAATTTTGTTGGTATCTAATGACTATGGATCAAATTTAATGAAGATTTGAAATATTTTAATTTTAAAATGGAGGATTGTGCCCATATTATGCCTTGTAAAAACCCTTTAAAATATTCCAAAGAAACTGAAATTTGGGGAATATTGATTAATTGATGTTTAATTTGATGATTAATTTAATGATTGATGATTAATTTGATGATTAATTGATTAATAGCTATTGTTAAAATTCCACAAAAAATTGGAGTTATCTGAATTTTAAGAGCTTCAACCCTCTCTTTGTCTCCTTTGCATTAAACTAAATACAACCCACATTACCCACCATTATACTTAGCAGCTGTGTTCCAAAATTCATAATGATAGGTTAATTAGTTTAGGAGTGAATCATGTATATAAACACTTTGTGTGTGTGTGTGTGTGTGTGTTAAGCCAAGATGTAAATGATTGATCTCTGAGCAAGACCAATGCCATATTTGGAATTAACAGGTCCATGTTGTTTTATCCTGGTTTTACATGAGTAAAAGTTTTTTTATATTATAACAAAGTATTGGTTTAAATTTATTCAATGACATGTTAACCTTTAGTCATTTTATGTGGAGAACTGTTTCTCAAATGTTTAACTTTTGTAAATAAATTCTTAGATAGAAGAATAGTAGTTGTACTATTTAACCAATAAATAGGAATAATATAGGAATTCATACTTTTCCCAAATAGTATTATGTTCAACATATTCGATACCTGTGCAATGCTGGATGGATCTGCTAATAGTTTATATTACTTATTCTTGTGAAATATCCATTTTATATCACTATTGTGAGATAAATTCATGAGAATGCGGAGAAGTTCTTTGCTATTGGCTTGCATTGGTTCTGTTGAAGTACCGATTATTCTTAACATTAAGTGGCTTAATGCCACTGCCCATCGTAACCATTACTTTGATCAGTATCATTGGGATGGTTCTGAGGCTTCCAGAAAATCCTACACAAAAGCTAGCAATACTTACAAGAGAGCAATCTCTGAGGCTAAATCTAGCTATTCTTAAAGGATTCATGACTCTATCTCATCTCAAAAGATTGGCTCATGATTTTTGAAGAATCTACAATAGTGTTGTTAATAGTAGCAAGTCTGCTATTCCTCCTTTTTTTTTAAGAGTCTTCAGGTTGTTTCATCTGATCCCTTTGCTTGTCTCTTTGCTGACAATTCTTCTCTTGATAATTCTGATGCTGTTCTTCCTGATTTTCCTTTGAAAACTGATCACTCTCTTGACTGTCATTATCACTCTGAAGATAGTTGCTCGAGTTCTTTCTGATCTTGACTAGTCTAAGGCTTCCAGTCCTGATTCAATTCCTGTTGTCGTTCTCAAACATTGTGCTCCTGAACTTTATTTTATCTTTTCGAAATTATTCAATCTCTGTTTGTCTGTCCTGTTTCCCTTGTTGGAAAAAGTCCTCTGTTGTCCATATCTTTAAAAATGCTGATGATCTGTCTGACCCAAGTATTAAGTATTGTCCTGTTAATTTCCTCTCTGTTATTAGTAAAGTTTTTGAAAGGTTGGTCAACAGCAAGCTTGTTAATTTTCCGGAAAGTTTGGTCCTCTTTAGTGATGTTCAATATGGCTTTTGTGGTGTTCGTTCAACTGCTGATCTTTTAACTGTTGTAACTGAGCAGACCTGTCGGTTTATGGATAATTCAGGAGAGGGTAGAGCCATTACGCTTAACATTTCGAAGGCGTTCGACAGAGTGTGGCATCCTGGTCTTCTACAAACTTCAGGGTTATGGTATTAGTTGTAAGGTTCTTGACAGTATTAGGTCTTTTCTTTCTGATCGAAGTTTGCGAGTAACTCTGGATGGTGTTTCCTCATTCTCTTTACCTATCAATACTGGTGTTCCTCAGGGCTCTACTCTAGGCCCCAACACTGTTTCTTCTCTATATCAATGATCTTTCAGAGAATATTATTCAAAAGATTAACATCCATGCTGATGTATCACTCTGTATTTTGATGTTGCTTCTCACCCATCTCCCTCAAATCAGTTAAAACATGCAGCTGATCTAGAAGTTGACCTGGGTTCAATTGTTGATTAGGGTAAAAAATGGCGTGTTTCATTTGATCCTGTTAAGTCTCAGCTTATGTTTTTTAATCGTAGGTATGCCCCTTTTCTTCCTAATATTCTCATGGATGACTCTGCTCTTGAGGAGAAATCGACTCTTAAATTTCTTGGTCTTTCTTTCTCATCAAATCTTTCTTGGAGTTCATACATTAGATCAATTGCTCTTTCTGCTTCTCGTAAAGTCTGTTTTCTTGATAGCTCCAAACACTTTTCCACACCTGAGGCTATCCTCTATCTCTACAAATCTACTACTAGACCTTGTATGGAGTACTGTTGTTATATTTGGATTGATGAATCTTTGTCCTATTTGAGGGTTCTTGATAAGGTTCAGAACCATATCTGTAATTTGATTGGTCTCACCTTTTCTTCTCTGCACCCTTTCTCTCACATACGTGATGTTGCTAGTATCAGTCGTTCCAATAAATACTATTATGGCATGTGTTCAGAATTGTCCGATCTATTCCCTTTCTTTTGTTCCAGCTCGTTTGACTTGTTGGTCTAGTGGTTTCCTTCAATTTGCTGCTTTGATACCTCATTGTTATACAGCTTCCTATTCCAGTAGCTTCTTTCCGAATTGCAGACTTGTGGAACTATCTTCCTCCTACCTATAGCCTTGGTCTTTTCACGACTAAGGTCAATAGGCATCTCTTTGCGATAATCATCTTTCATTCTTGTTAGCTCCTTACATCGTGGCTTTTCTGGAGCGATTTCCGTAAAAAAAAATCCAGATCAAGGAAAAAGTGAAAGTCACAATTTTGGCAATAACTTCGGTTTTGTTCATCGTAGACACTCGCTACTTGACTTATATCGAAGTACATTGACTCAAGCAACGATGAGTAGGTACAGCTAGTTTTATATAAGTATGGGTAAAAAACTTTGAAAAACAAAAATGGAGTCGAAATTAGCTATTGAAACATCCTCAGAAATTATTTGAATGTTATGATTGACGAAAATTTTGCCCAAAGAAGACATTTTAAATTTTTCAAAGTAGAGTAGGAAACAATTTGACGGAACATTTATTCAAATTTTTTTTTTTCTATTTTATTTTAATAGAAATTGGACTTATTTGACCAAATTTCTTTTATTTTTACTTTGACATAAAACACATACCAATTATAAATCTTACCATGAGGATTGTATATAGCAACATAAAAAAACATTTGCATTAACATGCACCGCATTGTGGTATTGGTCAATGTTCAATCTAAACAATTGACCATGACTTTAGGACCAGTCAAGAATAAGGGAGATAATTCTTTTAAACTCTACACAACAGATAGTTTCTTTTTCTTTATTATTCAACAAATACTTAATTTTTCAAATTTGTAAATTTACGGTTCAATGTGATAGTGAAAAAGTTTAAGTAAAGAAACAACTTATTGCACACCATCTACATTGTTTATATAGGCTGTGTCTTGTCAGCAAAATAAAATTTGAGTGGTTGAAATTTTTATTTAAAAAAAACATCTTATTAATTTAGAAATAACTAATTTGAAATTATGTTTATTTCAATAAAACGTTTCCGGATTTAAAAAAAAAGAAAGTTTTTTTTTTCTTTCTTGAATTGCAATGTTGAAGAGGAAAATTTGAGAAACCTGGCATAGGCAGTTACTTCAGCTAGTTAATATTTAAAAATTGATCAGGTGTTTAACATAGTGTTTGTATATATTCAAAATGCTGTTGGTTCAATGAGTCTTTTATTATAAACATATCAAGTTGAGCCATATACTGCTTGAGCAAAGATGATCTATAAATCCTTTATGAAGATTCTTTTCTATTTAATTTTCACCCCCATTTTAACTATCCGGCTGCGTTTTTTTTATAGTTTTTTTTTTTTAAATTTTTTATAGCATTTTTTATCAATATCAACTACAATTTGTCCCTTGCAAAAGTTACCCGTGCACAAAACATTAACATTCCCATTAAGTTATTAATGAATACTCTAGTATGGCTCTTAAAAGCAAATATCATTATCCAGTTTGTCACGAAGGATGAGTAAATAGTTCTCTATTGACGCTTTATTAAAAGGTGAGTCACATTGGCATGTTAGTAAAAAGGTTCACTAATGATGAGATGTGCACTCTCTTAAGCTGCACTAAATGTGTTGAGTCATTTGCTCAAAAGTGATTTATTGAAATCAAAAATGTAATAATGTAAAGTACTAAAACAAACAAGCCTATTTTACAAAAAAATAATTATGAAATTAAATCCACCAGAATGCATTTTGAGGAAGCCCCCCCCCCCTCCCACATATTTCACCCCAAACAAGGCAGACCGCCACTGTAGACATAAGGGGCTACTGAGAAAAAGGGTGTGAGTTTTTTTTTAGTTTTTTATATTTATTTTTTAAGAGGGGGGGGGGGGGTCAACCTAAATCGGGAGCTGTGCAGCGAGATGTCTGTTTACATTAGTTTAAAATTTCTGCATGTCAGTACCGTCAGGAAAACAGGGAACAGGGAAGTAGTTCCAGAGTCCAGCAGCACGAGGAAAGAAGCTTTTGGAGTAAAAAGTTCTTCGGCATCTGGGGACCTCCACAGTGAATGGATAAGATTTGGCAGATTGTCGAGTTGGTCTTGTGAATTTGCGTCGTGGGGCCACCAGGCTTGGTCATCCGATTCTAACCTATGTTCTCTAGTCAAGGGGTGGGTGTTTCGAACATAAACTGAAAGTTATTTACATCAAGACATTACCTGAACAAAGTTAGTTACAGTTTGACAAAAATTTGGTTCACTTAATAATTTAATGACTGAATGACACCGTAATATTGAGGTTAGCAAGCTCTTTTTGTGTACTAGATCTTCTATCTTGGATTGGCTCTCTTCCAATTTCAAGAAGTCGATTTTTCATGTTATTGAAATATATATTTCAACATCTTCATAGCAAGGTTTTGTTGGGAAAATAAACCCATCGGTAAACATTATGTAAGCAAAGATTTTTCTTACAGCATTTCAAAAGTTAAGGTAGACAAAAAAATGAAGATATTTTGCGTCTTAATCCTAAATGTGTATATGATGCTATTTTTAATGTGTTAAATATCTCATTAAAGAAAAATTTGCAAAAAATCTATTCAGAATCTATCCATTTCTGGATGTTAACAATTAAATAATTTTGTATTTATTACTGGTATTATTTTTTTTATATAAATCACAGGAAACACCAGGTTAGTAAAATATGCAAAAAAATGTTTAAATACATTCCACATACATGTTATATATAATTTGCAAAAAAAATTGATTTTTTTTTTTTTTTTTTTTTTCCCCCAACTAAAATTAATACAAAAAGCTTGTGTTTTCCACATACTAAAAAAAAAATCAGGATTTAACATGTATTACTGCTTTATTTATTACTAACTGTACCTACCCGAATTGCCTTGGCCTTTTAGCTAGGAACAAAGTGTAGCATCTGTTCTGATGCTGCACTTTGTCTATACTGTCCTCGCTCAGTGAAGAAGTCCTTTCAGACAGAGGCAATTTTTATTATTCAGAGTGCCCCTTTTTTTGTGAGCTGGATTTTCCCCACATTAAACACTTTGTGTCTAACTCTGCCCTTGTGTGGGGGGGGGGGGGAAGTAAATAGGAACTGTATCTACACAGCGTTGCCCTGGATTCTTTTTGCTTTTATTTTTTTGTTTCGCTTTTTTTCTAATAGGATTTTGACAGTTAAATTTAATCATCACGGTATCGTTTGGTTATTAAATTATTGAACCAAACTGTTATAAAACTAATTTTCTCAAGGCATAATCTCTGTTTATAAAATTATTTGATGTCAATCGCTTCACAAACTTCCAATCTTTTAATACCTGGGAATTGATGAGAATTCTAAAGCCCGTTTTATTGATTTTCTATTTGACAGTTTAAATGTTTTCAAATTCCGTTAAAATTTTCAAGTCAGAAAATGATTCATTCTTTTCTAAAGTATCAACAAAAGATTAAAATGGCTGTCTTGTTGACGATAAAAACAAAAATGAATTCTGGTGGATTTAATTTGAATAGGATTAAAAAAAAAATTCAATTTAGTACTTTACACAATAGAATTTTTGATTTCAACAAAAAAATCGATTAATAGTAAATAAAAAAAATGTAAATCACACAGAGGCAAAAAACATACACACGAGAAATGGTCACACAATTTTATTAACAGAGATTTACCTTTTTTTCCAGCTTGATATGTTTTTAGTCATCCCACTTTCCTAAACACTCCTTTTCGTTTACCCATTTTGTCTTCTATTTAATATCTTTTCTAATTTCTTTTAACTAAAAAACCCCCAAATCTATCAAAACTCAAGTAGAATTTCCTGTCATAATCCCTTTTCCTATAAGCTGACAGACCATGGGAGTATTTTAAGCTGGCAGGTCAGAAGAGGATGTTGCTAGAAACGTGATCACTAATAGATTTGCTGGAGTTTATATCTTAAGTAGTTCAATATTTTCAGCTTTCTGATTCTCGTTCATTTTCAAGGAAATTAGTTCTGAAACAGGAATCAATATTTGTGGCTAATATGAGCTTCTTGTCTATTAACCATCTCGTTTAGATGGACTTTCCATGTCAAATCTGACGAATAGTATTTTCCTTTTGGCTCGTCAAAAAACAATTTTTATGTTTCAGATTATATTGGAGGCAGTTGCTTCTCTGCTTTTTAAATAACTTCTGCTTCAACACAATGCTTATATATTTTGAGCTTATTCTTTAAAATGTATGATCGTTGGTCTCCAAATGTTTTAGATGGTCATATATATATATATATATATATATATATATATATATATATACATAAATTCTTTGTGAAATAGTAGGAAAATCCCAGCAGAGTGCTCAATTAATTAAGGGAATCAGAATTAAGAGCTTAATATTTGTTTATTAATACAGAAATTTAATACAACATATGGACCAATGGTTTCGAGCACAGGAGGCAAAACCTCTGGCTCTCATCAGCATAGAAAGTAATTGGTGAAGAAATGATAAAATAATCTAATACTCTCTTAATTGACTCGCGTGTGTGCCGTTAAACGAATATAAAGATGATGTGATCAGGTAGCATTCGAATGAGGCAGTTAAGAATTTAAAATTTAAGGTTCAAGAAACCGGTAGAACGTGTCTTGCAAGTGATGTTTAAGAATACCAATTTCAGTTAAATGCACAGCGTTTCGTTTAGCTAATTCGTTGGAAATGTATATATAAGCAGGAAGATTCGAGATTGAATAAGGAATTCTATGTCGTATAACACCATATTCATAAAAATATATATATATTTTTTTTTAAATTCAACTTTTGGGATAGGGCCCAAGGATCTACTCACAAATTCGGTTGGAGATAGTGTAAGTAGTGTAACATTTCTAGAGGGAGAGTTGGTTGGTGTTATGAGATGCTTTCCGGAGACTGGAAATAGCCATTTTGTATAGGGGGGGCTGTGTCTGTATCTATCTGACGGAGCTGGTTCGAAATGAAGAAAAAAGGGTCACCAGAGTTCCATATAAAAATACCAACATCTTCTCTACAATTAAATCAACTTTATTCAAGTTTCATTAACACAAAGACACAAGAATGTAAGGCAAGTTGGTTCGGCAGGCGGGCTTTAGCTATAGAAAGAGAATTGAGTTTAGGAGTTCCATTTCGTCCTGCCGCTTCGTGGCAAGTGGCGAGAAGATGTTTTTAGCATCTGGTCTCCACGGCGTCTGTTCAAAAACTGTTTGTATTTTAGTGCCAAACTCAGGCTGGGCAGAAATTAGAAAAGCTGAGTATGTGCAGAAGGGTTCGAATTGCCCGATGTATTTCTACGCGAGTTTTAACATGTTTGTTTTAGCCAACCGAACCACAAACTAATTAATCACTACGCAAGAGATTGCGTGTAAATACAAAAGTAGATCTCAGTCCTGTAACTGCTACGAAAGGAAACGCTGAAGTAGATCTCAGTCATGTAACTGCTACGAAAAGAAAACACTGAAGTAGATCTCAGTCATGTAACTGCTACACATTTATTAAAAGCATTTTCAGTAAATCTTGTAGACACAACAGCATTTTCAGGGAATTAGTTAGGAGCCATATACTCCTGCTCCAAGCCCTGAACCCCATATTACCATTTCTATTTTATTTTATTTTTCTATAATTTTCAGGTTATGAATAAAAGTAAAATAAAGTAAAATTTTGGATTTCCATTTTATAGATGTCCGACACGAACAGAGACTCCACAATATTACTATACCCACTTTGATCAAAATGAAATATACTTATTCAAGTACGTTGGGTAATGTAGTTTTAGAGTATGTATGCTTATGGTGGTTTATCTTCAAAACATTAGTAATCGTTTGTGAAGAGACAGGAATCTTGCTTAATTGGTTTTATTGCTTTTTGTACAGAATTAGGCTTAACGCCGAAAAGTCTATTCTCTAAACTAATTACAATCACCACAATACCACATTCACTCTATGGACTAAGCTGCTTAAAATATTCCCAGAGATTTTGATGGATTTTATGTACAATAGTATTTACAGAAAATGATAGATGAGGGGGGGATACTTAAAAACGCCCCAAAACAAAGAA
Source organism: Sepiola atlantica (assembly GCA_963556195.1). Lineage (NCBI taxonomy): Eukaryota > Metazoa > Mollusca > Cephalopoda > Sepiida > Sepiolidae > Sepiola > Sepiola atlantica. The sequence goes on from OY744515.1 coordinate 93,340,023, forward strand.
AAATAACAACAATGTAAAAATAAAATGACCAAATAAAATGCTAAGTGGGACGGGTTAGTAAGGCCTTCCCAAACCTATCTAAGTATGGACGACTCACTGTTTTCTGGGTTGCTTTAAGAGCCGAAAACAAACAAACAAGCAAGTAAGTTCCTAACGGGGCCAAGATAAATCTTGGGAGTGGGCATCTCTGATCTCTAACACCAATAAAAATAAAAATCAAACAGGACTCAATCCTTCAACTAGCAAAATAAATGAACAATTCCTTTATGATCAAGTTGTGAGTCAATTCTGGGCACGGCACAAAAACCAGTTACGTTCCAGATACACTGAAGACAACTTAGTTGACAACAGAAAAACCATTCCGTTCGCTCTGTTAATGGACACATTCGAACTGCCATCTCCATCACCTCCCAATCAGATAAATACAAATGGGAATTATGAAAGACCACACAGGAGTTGGCCAAAGCGCGGTCGTGCTCGAGTAAAGCACCTCCAAGTTGACCCTAAATGCATTCAACTAGCTAAGAGACTTTGCTAACTGGGTTGTGTTTTGATTAAACTTAAGGTCGGTACACCCATGCCTAAGCAGGGAACATGTACTAATATTTGACTCATCCTAGTGGTGTATATCCATCTTAGTCTAAATAGTGACGAGTGTAACCTATCACATCTAATTTTGACTTTAAGCTGATCCGCTCCCATTTCCTTAGCATGAAGTCTACACTACCAGTCTAACTACAGCTAGGATCGCAAGAAACACCATCCGTTTCTCCCTAGACCAAAAAGATTCACATTATAGACAATGAATGCCATATCCAGGCATACCGACTGCTTTGGAACGATGCAAGCCGTCACCTCGTTGACATAACTCACAAAGCTTGCTGCAGTTGCAGAAAGCACGCTCAGTCGTTTCTTTTTCTTCTTTGCCGCATGGACCAAAAAGGTTGTCAACCAATTTAGCTTTGTAGAGTCTGTCATGAGGGGTAGCACATTCCGACCAATCGCCAGGTCAAAAAGTAGTCGGTTATTGAGATATTCCCGGCTTGGCGCTCAACTACACTAAGAGCGGATCTCTTCCAACCATCCCAGCTGCTCCTCGAGTGGATCCGAAGCGGTACTCTCAACTAAATCCTGATACAGTGTCTTCTAAGACTGTGCATGGTCATATCTATCTATCTATATATATATATATATATATATATATATATATATATATAACTGAAATATTTTTGAAAATCAACACATCATGCAATTTAAATGAAAAAATCATTTGTTTAATTTTTTATTTTTTTTTGTAAGCTTTCGTTATAGATCAACTTTGCCAGGCGAGACTGTTTTATAGTTTTTTTCTTCTTCTTTCTCATTTTGATGGTATTTAAACCCAGAGGGGTCGAATCACGGTAAAGACAGAAGAGCATGTCAAGTTCTAGAAGACGTTAGGATAACTAGACCCCAGCCACACTGAGTACAGTTCTGCATTCGGCGAAGAACTATGATTGACCCCAAGTGGTCAGGGATGAAGTTGGGAAAGGTGTTCTCAATAGTATAGCCACACGTAGACTCTATCAAAGTTCGACTCAGGAATCACAGTCTCTCGGCATGTCTATAACATCTCCATGCTCCTCTCATTCGAAAGTTTAGTACAGACCTGCCTACGGACTAGCGGCTTCCTGCCTTGCGACAAAAGTGAAAAGAGCAGGCGCATAAAAACTGAGGCGGTTCACAGGCAGAGGTAGTACAGCCAATCGGTAAAGGATAAGAGGAAAGACGTAAGTGGCGCACACCTCAGCTGTACCCTTATGAAAAGCCCCCTTTGAAGCCAAGTACTGATGGACACTCTGACATGATGTATGCATAATAAAATATATGCATGTACATTGTACATTGTATCAACAAGATAGACTATCCGATGATACCTAACTCAAATCAAAAAATCTACAAAATAACATTTCAAAAATATTTTTTAAAGCAAAGAAGTCTTTTTTGCAAAGTGTCAGATGTTTTAAGAGGTACTGAGTTTACCTAGAATGCGGTTGATATTGGAGTTTATATTTACTAACAACTACTTAAATTTTTGTTACTAAACTTAAAATTTTTTTTTTTTTTTTTACATAGTTCACCCCAAACAAGGCAGGCCGCCACTGTAGACGTAAGGGGCTACTGAGGAAAAAAAGGGAGAAGGTGGGGGTGGGGGGTGGTGGTCAACCTAAATTGGGATCTGCGCAGTGAGATGTCTGTTTACATTAGTTTTAAATTTCTGCATGTCAGTACTGTCGGGGAAACAGGGCATGGAGGGAGTTCCAGAGGCCAGCAGCACGAGAAAAGAAACTATTTGAGTAGAAAGCTCTCTGGCATCTGGGGATCTCCACAGTGAATGGATAAGATTTAGTTGATTGTCGAGTTGGTATAGTGAATTTACGTCGAGGGGGCACCAGAGTAGCCAATTCATCGGAGCATAATCCATTGAAGTATTTGTAAAACAAGCACAAGGAAGCAACATTGTGGCGATGGGACAGGGCCTGGAGCTTGGTGGATAGTGAGGGACCTATCAAGTTGCCGACTCTTTTTTGGACCTTGTCAAGGAGGGAGAGACTAGTAGATGATGCACCAGCCCAGATGTGGCAACAATACTCCATGCCTGAGCGGATGGTGGCTTTGTAGAGATACATGATAATGTCAGGTGTGAGGAGTTTACTAGCACGGTAGAGGGAGCCCACCTTCTTTGCGGCAGCCTTGGCAATGTCTTCAATGTATTTGTTCCAATTCATGTTACCTGTGAAGGTTAGGCCGAGGAGTTTGAACTCTCAGGTAGGGTGTTATTTGCCATGACAATCGGTGGTTGGAGAGGTTTCTTGTAGTTATTGGAGGAAAGGAGCTTTGTCTTAGCCGCATTAAAAGTTACCAACCATTTATGACCCCAATCCACTACAGCCTGGAGGTCATTTTCTAAGGATTCAACTGATTTAACATAAAATTCTCAGATTATGTATAAACATGTTTTTGTAGAACTTGATCTGTTAAATTCTTTTGTAGCCCGATGATCACTTTTATGGTCATGCTACGGTAAAAACAACACAAGACAAGTTGTTGGTATAAGTCAGTTGTGCTCGGGGTGTGTGTGTGTGATACCGTCGTCGCGGAAAAGGATCCCCCAAACACTCTCTGCTGATAGTTGTCTGGACGTGTCAGCCCCCAGTGACAATCTTCTTTGCCCAATGCGGACTCCCACTGACAACTCAGGCTGACTCTTGTCTGCCCCGTCTCCTCAATATATCTACCTTCGACCGGAAATCTTAGATGTCCGGTCTCTTTATCTGTCACTCTCCACTGGTCACCGGAAACGCCCACATCCGTTTCTTCTCAGTTCATTTCTATCTAACCATCCAGAAACTGACCACCAATGGCCAGGGTGCCAGCTGTCTGGAGAGGTTCAATAGATTTCAACGGTCCTATTGCCTGCCCACTTATTTCACTTCCGGTCATTTGTCCTTTTTGTGAATTATTTCCCCTCACATTCTCCCCATTTCTTTCTTCTCAGTAGCCCCTTACGTCTACAGTGGGGGCCTGCCTTGTTTGGGGTGAACTATGTTAAAAGAAAAAAAGCAACAACAAGAACTTCAGTTGCTTCAGTATGATGCTTGTTAATGCCTCTGCCACAGAATAATTTTTTTTTCAGGCTATTGGATTTTTTATCGATTTAAATCAAACTATTTTTTCATTATATTGATAAAAAAAGAATACATATTTAAAAAAAAAACTCCTAACACATGAATATGGTTAATCGTAAAACAGTAATTCAATTCATAACTTAAATCAGGGATGTAATATCTCCGCTTTTTCCTTTAAATTCAGAAAAAGATTTCCAATTAAATCACTAGAACCTTCCCATTTTTGGGTTGAAATCTGCCTTTTTTAAGGCTGATTTCTGCCAAATTGCCAGAGCCTTACCTCTTTATTTTTCTTCACTATTTCACTGGATTTTATTTAGTTTTCTGTCTCTCTTCCTTCGCTTAATCTTTCTTTCTCTGTTCCTGTTTTCTCTCTCTTCCTGTCTTGTCTTCCTTTTCCCTCATGACGATTCTCTCTGAAAATTGAAAATGTTAATTTTCCTGTGAAAACTAAGACTTCGAACGATTTATGAAGAGGTGGGGAGTTAGATGACTTTTGTTTCATCAAAGAATGCCTTCCTGTCTCCTTCTGCCTACATGCGCACTGGATGTCTTTCTCTTAATTTTGACTTTCTTAGCTAAAACTGATAGGATTTGTTTAGGAAAAAAAAAGTTTTTTCACGCTGCCCTCTAACCGCCCCCCCCCCCCACCCCCCAACACACCCACACAAAGGACGGGCATTAATTCCGAACTGAATACGTTATTTAATACACTGGGGAAGATTGCTTGCCATTAACTGTTCTAGTTGTTTTTTCATCAGGGATTGAACATGCAACTTCATTCTAGAATATCACTTAACCAAAATTTACATCCACTTGGTGTCTTTCTCTTAATTTTGACTTTCTTAGCTAAAACTGATTGGATTTGTTTAGGAAAAAAAAAGTTTTTTCACGCTGCCCTCTAACCGCCCCCCCCCCTCCCCCCCCCCCAACACACCCACACAAAGGACGGGCATTAATTCCGAACTGAATACGTTATTTAATACACTGGGGAAGATTGCTCGCCATTCACTGTTCTAGTTGTTTTTTCATCAGGGATTGAACATGCAACTTTATTCTAGAATATCACTTAACCAAAATTTACATCCACTTGGCCATGTCTTGTAAACAAATATAGCATGATTTTATTTATTTGTTTTTACTAACTTCATAGTATGGATCTTAAAAAAAATATTTTTTTACCTATACTTATATTGAAATTAGTCTGTAACATGTAAATAAGAATACCTCCTTTAAGAAATATCAAATCCTAGCTGACTTTGCCTGCTCACTATCGCTTTGCAATTTAATTCCTATTCACTACTTGAAATCATTGAAACGAAACTAATCGATAAGACAAAACTAATACTATTGCTGCCTGAAACTTAAACGCACCCTTTTTTCTCTCTCTCTTCTAATGCTGCAAAGTGTGCCTGACACGCATACATTTACTTTTATTATATAAATATACTCTTGAACTGACGGTTCATTTGGTTTCAGTTTTAGCAATTGACCCTTTCCAATAGTAAGACTGTCTCCATGGCAAACCCTGAATCAATCTCTACAGTAAAACTCGTATAATCTGTAGAAAATCTACTTGCGACAACAACAACAACAACAACAACAAAAAGAATGATTACCTCCATGATAAAGTAACTCTTTTCAGCACACACACACACACACACACACACACACACACAGAAGTTTCATTGTAGACTAATAATGAGCACAGATCACTCGATTCTACCATCCTGCCCTATCGAGGAACAGGGATCCGGTCATTAATCCTGAGTGAGGCGTCTTTAAAGCAGTATAAACCCCTTAAGTGATTAATGAGTGAATTGTGTCAATATTTTATCACACACACACAAAAACGAATAAAGAATCTTTAAATTCCAAAAATTCCCCAGAGAGAAAAAAAAGAAAAATTTTCCATCTCCAAAAATGCAGCTCATTTGATTAAATAACTTGTAATTGATAGCCTAGATGTTTTTAATCTTGGTCCACAAAATTGTCATGGTTTCAATCTCCCCAGAAATCAATGAATCAGGACTGCTGATAACCAGGCTGTGTCGCGCTATTATTTGCTTACAAAAGATTCTTCTCAAACAAATTGATATCGATAGTAGACATTTTTAATTGTATACTTATCCACATGCTAGTTACAGTAATCGCATTAAAACACTAGTTCTCATCAGACAATCAAAATTGAGCAAATGTTGAACCTGGCCAGTACTTAGATGGGTGACTTTTTAGAAATATCAGGTGCCGTAAGTTTCAAAGTGTCCGTCAAGTCATCGTTAATATTCTTTGGAAAAGTATGTAGCCATCTCCCTCTTCCTTGAGATATAGGTGAAATAGTAGGATAGATAACACTTTCGAGCCTTGGTAGGGCAACTAGTCTAGAAGGAAACCTGAAATAACACCTCTGCTTATTCAAGCACTGCTGCTGGTCATCTTGGATTTCTCTTTGCTACTGGAGTTAACCAATGTTCGGTCAGAAGTGTTGTTGTTGGTGATTATGAAACCCTTGCTTCACTAAACTCATCATCATGCAGACATCGTTTAGAGGATATGCAATGACTCTCAATACAGGAGGAGGTCAATGCAATGCAAATGCAATACCCATGATACTTTTGCTAATATATTAATCCTAAGTAACGATGTGATAAAATCGACCTGGCACAGGGCGCCCGGGGGGCATTGTGATTGTCCTGGCATGGGGGTCATTGTGTTACAATCATGGCTCTAGGAGTCACTCAGTGTTATATTCTGTTACTCAGTACTAAACATAGTCCGGTTTTGAGTCACGGTATCATTGTGAACAAGTCCTGCTGTGCCATGATAGCCCGGAGTCTTATCCAAGTTTGAAGCACCAGATGTGTTACTATTATGCCATTGATATATCCCAGAATCGAATCTTGGGGGCCACAAGTGCTGCACGAGTTCTGACCAGTTGCTTTGTCAATAGCTTTGCAACTACGCTGTGAATTTAGATCCGCAAAACTAATATTGATGCAACTCGTCTGAACTGGGGGTAAGCGTCTGGTCGGCATTTCTTTGCTTTTGCCAGATAAAGTGTTGTCCATCAGATTGTGTAAAGCAACTTCATACAATTTTAGTTCATGTTCTCACTGATCAAAATACAATATGAATACTTCCGTTATTTGCTAAAAATGCACAATGATCCTGCTCTGAAACTATTCTTTATGATAGCTTGAGTTTTTAAGAAAAGTTCATAAAGAACTTAAAATTTAAAAAAAGAAAAAGAAATCGCTCAATATATGAAATTCATGCTTGCTCAGGATTATACATTTTTTAACCAGAGGTAGAGAATTGGTTGGCAATTTTTGCAGGAGTCAGAAGTTTTTCAACTGACTCCCCATCGCAGGGATTGCGAGTTCGGAGTCAGTAATTTTTGCAGGAGTTTTGAATCTGAGTCAGATTTTTAAAAACTGATTCTGGAGTTGGAAGTCACTTAAAAAAAAAATTTTTTTTTTTTAAGCAAACTTACATGTCTGCATTAAATGTTTGCCTTAATTTAAAAAAAATAATGTCATGAAGTATTTTGATCTTTAAATGACCAGATATAAACTAAAATATTAAAAATAATTGATGTTGAAATCTACTGTTCAGAACATCGGTTTGAAGTCTCATAATGTTTGCTTGCATATGACAGGAAGATGTTATTTTCAGACGAATGAGAGTAGCGAACAATCATCCTAAGAGGACAACTAAAATAATGGAAGGCAATTTGTCGGGAATGGTTCATGCTAAATAATTAGGTTTTGCTTTCCGGGAAAGAGTCTATTAGCGAAGACAAAACACGTAAATATTTGTTTTGATGTTTCGGAATTTTTTAGATGAGGGTTGATAATTCGTAGAATTTGGTATATTCGGACTACTGTTCTGATCTTGGGTGTTTTTATCACAACGTTTCGGCCGATGTAACCTCCGACCTTCTTCAGGTGTACTTGTTTATTTGTAAACTAAGAAAATAAAAAGTGTTCAAATTTGCTTATAAAATAACTACTTCATCTATTTGCTTTCAGTAGCAAGTGGTTAGTAAATATTTAGGAAGTTGTCATCTTCATTAAATGTCTCATCTCTCTTTCTGAGAAATGGGAGTACCTGTTGACAATTACAAGAGTGAAGATTTTCCTAAAGTTTCAGTCAAAAAAATATCTGACTTCGAGATGGATGCCGAGTTTCTGAGGTCAGCAGCTTCAGTAATCTCATCTCGATTATTTTAATATTCTTTGTTTCGTTTCATAATCAAAAAAAAAAAAAAATTCCCTAACCTTTCTTTGTTTTTCCTGCCAACCAACGTTCCAATTTCCGATTGAAATGAAATCTTTCGAAATGCCACCAGTGTTGGCGTTTCTGTTGTACTTGGCAACTTAACAGCTTGTTGAAACTTGTTGCCCTTTTCAGTTAATGCTTATTTCAAACAATGTAAATTGATGTATTTTCCTTTCCTGCTTCTTTGTTTTTCTCGCCATTACTCACCTTCTCTTCTCCATTGTGTTGATGAGATAGCAAATGTTTTCCTTTCCTTTGACATTTGATGGTGCCTTCAATGGGGGCACTGTGAAAATACCAGTGGGCTTTTAACAACAGAACCTTATTTGTTTTAAGACGTTTTCTCAACATTTGTTTTTCCCTGTTCTATCTATCTCATATATATATATATATATATATATATATATATAAAAACATATACATAGGTTTGACTTTGTCGAAGATTGACGATGCATTTGTCTGATACTAGCGCCATAGCCCAATACTTAACTAACAACCACTCCTGCCCCCGATCGGAATTCAGAAAACTCTTAGTAGAAAATACCAAAATCTTAGAACATAGTACTAACAAACAAAAACTTCATATATTAGAAGCCCTATATATAAAAACCAAAAAAACCCTAATTAATAGAATTAACTTGAATATCAGTAGTAATATGCTAAAATGTCTATAGTTCTAAATATAGTTTCGTACTTATTACATAATTCCCACCAAAACCTTCTATACTAACACATGGTCTGTACCTGATTAACCTCATTCCCCTAAAGATGGACCCGGATGGGTCTGAAAGTACTTGGGAGACAAATTCATCAGCCAATTCCCCTCCGAAACTAAGATTCGGACTATTGAAAGGATCTACCAAAGGATATCTAGACATGAGTTCTCTTATATTCAACAATACTTGCCTGTAAGAGAAGATGCTGCCTAGTTATATATATATATATATATATATATATATATATATATATATATGTATTTTTATGAATTTTATACGTACATAAAAATAATCCATGGACACCGTCATCAGCATGGCTAACTTAGACAAGGATCGAACCTTCGATATTGATGTCTATAGTCTAGATTTTTACCTCTGGACCATGACGCCTTGCGTGGAAATATGTACGGTTTTTATCACCTAAATATTTAATGTATTTTAATGAAAAATATTAACGAAAAATATGTCCTATAAAGTTAAGGGCAACTAATAATGCAATTTTCTGCATTAATCTTTATCACTTAGGAAGTTAAAAATGAGGTAAATAAAGATATAGCAATATAACAAACGCTACCATCACCAATAAAAAAACAATTACATAAAATACAATATATATATAAACTAATAGAATACCTGTCCCAGAACCGGTAAAATTAATTCTCCCGAACAGAACAGCTTCGCATCATTTATGTCCCCTTATGAAGATAAAAATGAAGATATAATGATACTAACCCTATGTCTAGAATCCTCATTCCAATTTTGATCAAAATCCATTATATGATTTTGATTCTAGAAAATGTCTAAAATTGAAGGGGTCTTGACAAAAATTTGATAAATTTTGCTTAATTGATATGATGACTATGGATCAAATTCAATGCAAATTCATTTTCAAATGGGAGGTTGTGCCCATATTATGTTCCCCTAAAAACTTTTTAAAATACTCAAAAGTAACTGAAATTTGGGGAATATTTATTGATTGATGTCTAATACCTTTGTTTAAAATTTCACAAAAATCTGATGTATCTGAATTTTCCCGCTTTATTTTTTACAGCTATTGCACAAAACTAAATTAAACTAAATATATCCCACATTATGATCCTTAGCAGCTGTGTCCCAAAATTCATAATGATTGGTTAATTAGTTTAGAAGTGGATCCTTTGCATACAAATATATATAAACATATACACATACCTAACTTTATATAGAGATATAAGAAATTAAAGTTTTGTTTATTCTCGTAGGCGAAGTTACATCCATAAAACCAGTTACCTACGTTGGTCAAATCCCTTTTTTTTCTTTCTTCTCCCATTTTTAATGTGGAAAGATATTCAGATTGTATAAATTGATAGGATTTTAGCCTATTTCAAATCCCAAGAAACTTTTGTGCAAATTATGATTTTAATTGGATAAAAAGAGCTTAAAATTTTTTTTTTTTTAAATTACACCTTAGGTAAACATTCCTTGATCCTTGGATATAGTTTAAAATACTAAAAAAATGAACAAAATCTACTGTGAAATTGGTTAATGATTGGACAGCTAATTTGTGCTAATAGGTTTGAATTACTTTCGATCCGTTATGTTTACTTTTAAAAATTTTTTTTTTTAAGTTCAATTTTTCAATTTTTCCTGTAGCAGTTATATGCTGAGAAACTTTTTTTATTTGAACTTGCATACCCATATGGAGTGATTGATCCATTATCCAATCAGAACACTTTGCGTGGGAGGCACTTGCACTGAACTATTTACAGTTTTCTCTGACTTTTTCTAACAATCAGACCGAGCGCAAATGTGGCGTGATTGTCCCGACTCTAAGCGCCATGGAACTTTTCCTTAACCTTTAACTTCAAACTTGTTCATAACCTATTGCTGTTGTTGTTGGAGTGAAGATATGAATAAAACTGATTGAAAAAAAAATGTAAAGGAAGCATTTGTCTTTCTACCCACAAGTTAATGGAAATGACATAACCCAATAATATTTTACAAGTTATTCAGGTTGAGCAAATGGTGTTTTCAAAGTGTGTGTCGGAATATAGAAATGCATAGGTTGGTGTCTGAGTGCACAGTAAAACTACCAAGAATGTTATCATCTTCAGCCTTCATCACCGCAGGCATCTACGAGAATGAAAATTGATATAACTCTGTAACACCTGCGGCAACTATTTCCTTCCAATAATGTAAACTTCGTATTCTTTTTGGGTCAGAGTGGCAATCGCTTAGTCGGATTGGTTTGTTGCAAAGCCTTTTCTCCCTCAAAAAAGCTTCACTCACAAACATTGTTTGTAAACTTCAAGTTCTTGCTAAAAAGTCAAACCTATTCAATGCTAACAATATTAGCACCAGTGTGAAAAGGTCTGTAAAATACATGACTACAGCATTGCAGAGCCTTTGCCAGCGGTGTTCATGTTTATAATGCTTGTCTTCGGGAATGTAAGTTTCTAGCGGGGCTTAAAAGTCAGATTAGAACAGCTCATTGAAGAGCTGTTTCACGACTAGTTAAGCAATAAAAGTGCTCGACAAGTTTGTAGCCATCATCATCATGTATATATAATTTGAATTATTCAGACTACTGTTCACATCTTGGATGTTATTCTCACAATGTTTCGGTCGATGTAACCTGACTTTTTCAGGTGTGTCTTGTCGAACTCTGGGAATAATTTCAGACTGAACCCTCTATTATAATCCAATCTTAACTAATTTTTATTTTATTCTTAATTAATATCGTCTGTAGTGAGTATTTAACCTTCAACCTCCAGAAGACTATCACTTAGAGCTGATTTTTATTTAACACCTTTATCTGCTGCGTGTCCATTTGGACAATTTAGTATGAATTTTGGGAGCCTTTAAACCTATTCTTGATAGACGATAAATAGGTTAAAAATGTAAAATGGATGTTAAACCGAATATGATGACAGTGATACAAATGCCACTGAATTTAGGAATTGTAAGATTAAATTATTTTTGTACAAACTCCGTTTCCATGGAAATATTGCTTATATATAAATATTTAAATTAATAAAATAACAATGTACAAATATTTATTAAACTGAAGATGATTATGAAAATTAAATATGACCACTTTTGTTGTTAATGTCAAGATAGATAAGTTGGCAGTGGAAAAGCCAAAATTCAAAATTTGAAAATTTTTTTGGCTTTTCCACTGCCAACTTATCTATGTAATTCCTCTGATAAGATTTTAATCTTTGAAAAGCCTTGGCTTAAGGAAAGAATAATAAACATAATTTTATTACTGAGTATACCTTGCATTGAACAATCGAAGTTAAAATAAATTTGTCATTCGTACATGTGTATCCCTCTTCTTTCATCTATCTTTATATATATATATATATATATATATATATATATTATACATACTAGAGATGAAAGATGAGAATAAAAAATTGCAACATCAAACATGTTTTTGGACGGCGTCCACCCTGACTCTACGCTCTCATCTCAACATAAGACTCTTTACCTTTTGGTCTTTATTTTGTTTTATCTTATGTAAAATTTTGAAAGTTAAATGTTGCCGATAATATTTACAATTACATTGTCGGTTTTTCTCTATCCTCTGATGAAAAGAGTTTATCTTTGAAAATCCATGGATTAAGGATATGAAGCTCCTTGCTCTGAACTTTTGATGTTCTAATAAATATTGTATCTTTATAATTTTTTATTCTCATCTTTCATCTCTAGAATTGATTGCTCTATTCAATATATTGAGCTTTATATTATCACGATAGATTATTAAACGGTAATTCAATTATCTTTAATTTAATTCAACATTTAAATATATATATATTATTAATAAATAAATATTTTTATATCCATAGACATATGTTTCACGTTTTTATTTTACGCTCATCAGTATGGAATTACGTAACCGTATCAGCGGTTGAACAATTTTAACCTCGGATCCACATATTATGAACACTTGTCTTGTGACCATTCGGCCAACGCTACACTTTTAATGAGAGAAATACGCCTTGTATTCTTTCAATGTAAACACAATTACTGTCTTTCTTAAAAGAGTTCTATTTCCCAAGGGAGAGAACCATGCAACATTGCTAATTTATGAATCATCAATTTATTATCTCTCGAATGGGCTCAAGTTTATAGGAGCTAATATATATATATATGCTTGTGTGTGTGCATATAACCTTTCACAGTGCAACCCCTGAATAACTTCAGGTGTATCTTGTCGGGAATCTTTCTGTCGAACTCGGGAATCTTAACAGAACTTCGAACGGAACCTTTTATTAAATCCATTGGGTAGCATGCTCTTGTTTCATCTGCCATGACTGGGATAAAGTCTTCGTATTGCCCGCACTGAGGATTGAACCTTCAACGACTGTCACTTAGAACTGAATTATACTTAGTACTATATCCACTTCGCCACGGGTCCTAGTATGAATGTTGGGAGCCTTAAACTTATTCTTGTTTTTGATCTAACTACTTATCACTATAGATTTTCATGCGAGGGTGTTGGGGTTATGGTTTGTCCCTCAAGGAGCTAAAATGCCCAAAATTGACATTTTTTGTTGTAAATTTCTAAAATATCCTTCATTAGTTTTTACTTAAAACCGATCAACAGTTATTATTAATGGTTTTGCTATTTTGATTCCAGGAAAACTTTGCTTTCTCCCCACAGAGGACTGAAAAATGTCCCCTCCGCTCCAAATTGACAAATATTGTACATTTTCACAAATATCTAAAAATACACTGATTGGTTTCTTTTTTATTCTAAATCCAACAAACTTTGCCATTAATGGTTGTTTACATCATTTAAGAAGTACAGGGTGTTCAGGATAAATTTGATATTTAAAAAAAAAATACTATTTCATTTCAGAACAATTAAATAGTGGTGAAGTGCAACAGGTTGTTGTTTCTGTGTCATTTTGGTGCGTTTGAGAGCTGAAGCCCATAGACAGCTGGAAAGCATCGGAATGTTGGAAAAGGATGACCTGCATCATCATGTGCCAAATTCAAAACTTTTGAAATCTTCACTGCAGCTCAGTGCTCTTTGAATAACATGAGATGTGAGATGGAGAATTGCAAGCACAGACTAGCAGGAAGGATCAAAGCGGGTATTCTGACTGTGCCGACAACAACAAAATTTGTTGAAACTACAAATAAAAGTGGTGCAGCAAGATCCAGGCAAGGCGATGCAGAATTTAGCGAGAGATGAGCGTCGGTAGTGAGTATAAAGAAAGCATTAAATGAGTATCTTCGTTACTCCTCGTACAAGAGTAGCAAGAGCCAACAATTCACCGCCAAGGCCTAAGAGAACCACCTTACGAAAGAAGAAACCCCTCAATAAGGCCAAACACTCAGTTAAGCCAGGGATGCTCTGGTTCTTTTCAGGACCAGTTGTAGCCTAGTTTGCACAGTTCTATGTCTCCTACAGACCAAGTTCCCTCAAACTGTGATGATCTTTGGGTGTGTTTCCAGTGAAAACCACATCGCGCTGGCTCACGTCTTCGAAAAGGGACACTGAATCAATTTAGATGGCTATAGTGAGTTGCTGACCACTGTTGTCAAGAGGGTGGCTGCGAGAAAGCCATACATTTGGCAGCAGGACTCTGCTCCGGGAAACCCCGAAGTGGCTGTCTGAGAACTTCCACCACTTCACCATCCAGTCCCAACATCTGGCTCCCTAATTCGCTTGATTACAACTCCATGGACTATTATGTGTAGGCACAGTTGAAAAGGACACCAACCGTACCGCCTGCAACACCAAGGATTAGATGATTACCAGGATCAAACTGGTGTTGACGTGTCTCTGAAGGACACCGTAAAGGTTGCATGCTCCAGGTTCAGCTCTCACTTGGAAACCTCAGACCAGCTTCTTCGAACGAGCTGTATTCGACAATAGATCCTCTAAGAGATACACTTTGAATTTTGAAAATACATCAATTATTAGCCAAGATATGACGTTTTATTCTTTCCTTTTCAAAAAGTGTTAAATTTATGCCAAATACTCTGTCGTGATTGCAGGGGGAGATAACCCATGCTTTACTTTTTCATCAAAATAAAAGCTAGATTTTATTAATGTTTCTCTCAGAGGTGGAGAGTTGTCTGAAAATGATTTAACTCTCCAACTCATAAAAAAAGTGATCAATGTTACTTTTGCAAGAATCCCCAACTCTAACTCGCCACCTCTGGTTTTCTCTGTATAAGATTGATTTAAACATTTTTATTTTGCTTTGGGTGTTAAAATATATTTTGACAATGTTGTATTTTTTAAATTTATTTTTATTTTTTTAACATAGTTCACCCCAGACAGGGCAGGCTGCCACTGTATATGTAAGGGGCTACTGAGAAGAAAGAAAAGGGAGAATGTTGGGGGGGGGGGGTCAACCTAAATTGGGATCTGCGCAACGAGATGTCTGTTTACATTAGTTTTAAATTTCTGCATGTCAGTACCGTCGGGGAAACAGGAGGCAGGGAGGGAGTTCCAGAAGCCAACAGCACGAGGAAAGAAGCTATTTGAATAGAAAGTTCTCCGGCATCTGGGGATGGATGGGATTAAGTGAATGGATGGGATTAAGTCGATTGTCGAGTTGGTCTAGTGTACTTACGTCGAGGAGCCACCAGAGCAGCCAATTCATCGGAGCACAATCCATTGAAGTATTTTTATATAATACAACAGAAAATAAATATGTCAGCAGGATATGTAGCAGAGGGCAGAAGAGATATTGAACAAACTTATTTTGAGAAAAGATGTTTTATATCTAGATTAATATTTCTTCAATCAATATTATCAAATCAAAAACAGCATAAAAATGAAATAATCTATGAGAAAAGTGCGTTGTTGATCGATTTAATGGCTAGCTTAGCTATCTGGTGTCACCCGGGAGTCTTTACTTTAATTTTTGTTTTGCGTTTTTTTTTTATAACTATGCTGTTTTGTTTTTTACCAATTTTTTTTTTTTAATCCTGTTTTAAAAGTTAACTTTAATTATTATGTTATCGTTTGGTCATTAAATTATTAATTAAACCAAACTGTTATAAAACTATAATTCATTTTAAGGTAATGTTTTAATCTCTATTTATAAAATTATTGAATGTTAAAAGCTTCCAAAACTTTCAATTATTTGATACATGAGAAAATGACTTTTCTATTAGACTGTTTAAGTGCTTCCAAATTTTGAAGCCACGGAGTAATTCACTTAAAAATTTTTTTTTTAATATATGAAAGATTTCATGTTCATTATAAGCCACATCTGTCCGTTCATGTTACCTGCTGAGTAGTTTTTACTTGGTGTGGATGCAAACATGACCTATACTTGGCTCTATTAAATATTGAATGGCTTTGTGACAAACTAAGCTCCTTTGAATATTGGATGTTTTATCTTGAGTCATCCATCAATTGACGGTGAACCCATCACGAAGTTCGTGTGCCACAATGCTCGTTCACTTATTGCGATTGCGGCCAGACGCTCCAATCTCGAGAGGCCAGTGTTGTTCTTCAGACAAGACTTGATCGTAATATAAGGCCTTCCAGCTCATCTCTTGATGTTGTAAGTGACCTCAATATTTTACCTCTGATTTTAGGAATAAGTTATTTTAATGCCTGACAGGTTGAATTTATGACAGAAGATGATAAATGTAGCCTTGCAATAAATAAATCGGACAGATGAGAAAATAGATGTATGTTACTAAAGACAAGATGGTGGGTCGGATTCACTTCCATGTGTCTCTCTATTACTCTTTTCACAGAGAATGTATCTGTATATAAATTGAAATAAAAACTATTTTAAAAAATCAATATTATTTATTTCGAAAGTGTTAAAGAGAAATACAACTCAACAGGAAATACATCACAGTCCCCCCCCCTCCCCTATATAAAACCTGAATCTTTTAATATGATGAAAATAGGACGAAAGTCGATAAAGTTTTACTGAAACCTGTTTTTCTGGATGGAATAAATTATTACCACTCGGAGGAGGGGGGGGCTTTATAAAGAGAAGGCGCAATGATACTGACTCGCATCCTCCTCCTCCTCCACTCCCCTCCTATTGTATTGCATATACACTATTCAGCTGAGTCCATTTCTGTGAGGAGAACAGAATAAAATCATTAAGCACACTGTTATCTGTAATGTGTTTGTACCTGTAACTAAATGATGAAAAAAAAAGCGTTTGTTTTACTGGAGCGTCCTAAACATTCATCATCACATGAATTAATCGTTCATTAGCGGGATCCGTGTAAATTACACGAAATGATGTTTTCAATACTAATTATCTTGTTCCTAACCTATAAAAGCGGTTTCGTGTTCATCCGTCAAACTTTTTTCTCGATTTGATCGATCGACTAATTCCGATTTCGATGACTAAACCTTACTTTGTAAATGCTTTAGATTAAATAAAATTTGGCTCCAATTCATGAGTAGCATACAAAGATTCGGAAGGTGTTGCTTTTGATGTAAGCGTGACACACAAAATAACACACACGCTATCGTATAAATATGTGTCTTCCCGGTCGTCGCCTCCCTCTCCTCTTCTTCTATGTAGAAAAAAAAAATCTTAGAGGTTGGTTGGGATCGAACTATAAACCAGTCAGGCCGACGTCAAAATCCTACGTCACTAACCGTTGCGCCGAAGGGAAATACTTGAAAATTAGGTGACTTGAATGCTTTTCCAAATCTAGGTGCAGCACGCATGTGCAGAGCTTTTGATATAAGCGTGACACACGAACACACACGCTATTGTGTTAATATATAGATTATCCACTACACACTTCTGATCAGCATTCAGCGTGTGTATCATGTCAGATTACAGGCTTACTGATTCAATCTTGTATATATGTAAAAAAGAAGAAAAAAATTCAACAATAGAAGAAAAAGAATTGCATACTCTCTGAAGAGATTCACCACATGAGAGAGAACAACACTTCCGCCTAGGGGGAGAAGTTGTTACGTTGTGTCAACACCTGTGTTAATTACCAGGTTATACTAACTGAAGTACTTACTAAACACCTTCAGGGCTGCTCTTCTTTTTTGTTTTTTTTATAAAGAGAGGTTTCACTGACCTCCCACAATCAGCACCTGGTATTCTCAAATGGTCACGCATTTGGTCCTGATCAGGCTCAACGTCGGTGATCTAACGAGAACCGGTGTGTCAATTTTCTTTTAACATCTTGCAAATTTTTTTTTTTTTTTTTTTTTTTATGGAAATCACTCCAGACAAGGCATGAAGCCACCTGATATAAGGGCCTATTAAAAAAAAAAATTACATCTTCAAATTTAAAATTAGCCAAGAAGAAGTGTTATATGGATAGAATCTGACTCAGAACATGGCAATCCTTCCTCCTTTGTAAGAAACATCGCTCATGAAATTTGAGGACTAAAGCACAAACTAAGGGAGGTGGGAGTTATGAGGCTGCCGAAAGTAAACCCAAGGTTTACTTTCTACTCTACTAAAATTTAAAGCTATTTTAGTTCTGATCCTGACCTCTTATAATTTTAATATTTTTTTTAGTAATATTGAGTTTTATTTAATTTTTTGTTGTTGTTTTTTTTACTATCTGTTTACTACATACAATACGATACATATCTTATAGGAACTTCTAAATCTTGTCAATGTTGACCCGTAATTTTACCACTGAGTTGTTTTGGCAGTGGATTGACTAACGATTCGCTTCATTAACCATTTGCAATGCGATATTTTTGTCAATATATCTGAAGTGATATCACAGGATAAAATTGAAAAAGTATTACGTTTACTTGAATGATAAGCGAACATTTTTTAATCATCCAAATGTTAATGTCGTCTGAAACCTTACTTTACACAAGGGAAGTAATCCATAAGTTACTTCCCTTTGATAATATAAGCCGATGCAAGATACGACTTTTGCCAACATTTATTTCAAATATTATTTCACTTAGAATTAATAATCTTCTGATATGCAAAGAATTTAAAAATATAATCAAATTTGAAACTTTTCAAGTTTCAAAACAAAAAAGTAGTAGTGTCAGAATTAATATTTTAAATGATTTCATAATCACTTTTATGTGTTTGTAGAAGAAAAAAAATTATTTAATCGGAAAAGTATCAAGTTTAAAAGAATAGTTTTTAAATTTATAACTTAGTTATTTGAAGATGAGATTTTCTAATTAAAATCTAAAAAAAAAAAGACTCCTTATATGCTCATAGTTTTGGTATTATAGTAGTTAATCTGTTAAAACATCTGATTTTGTTTTACTTATATCCAATTACTGCGTTGTTTTTGATTTTTTGTAAATATTTCTGTAGAGTTAAATCATATTTAGATTCTCATCAGATTAATTTATTCTGTGATAATTATTAAATTATCGTTGAATCCTTTTTTTTCTTTTTTCTTAATATTTTGGCATATAATTAGTTTTAACAATATTTACATTATCTGTTAGTAACAAAAAAATTTTGAGTGAAAAACTGACTAACATTTTCTTGGCCTTCGGGTTGAGATCAATGAAGAAAAGATCCTTCTCGACTGAGGCAATTTTTAGTTTTGTGACTTTTTGAATGGTTAGATTTTCCGCACATAAAAAAACGACCCTTTGTCTAACTCTGCCCTAGTGGGGAGGTAAGTAAATAGGGATTTTTATCCCTGCTTGATCATAATTTTGCCAAATGTGTCGTCCTCGGAAGATTATTTTTCTGGTGTGGAGGGTGTAAATTTAGGTATCATTGAAAAAGTACGATTTGATTTTTGTATTGAAAAGTTAAAAAATAGTTATATTACCAAAATAAATTAAAATTAATTATTGTTGAAAAACAAAAAAATAAACTTGACTGGTAGTTTTTTTTAATATATTATAGAAGGAACTGTTGAAAAAGGTTTGAAACTCGATCAGGGAAGAATTTGCACTCACTTAAAGCTCAATCTCACTGGATTAAATGAAGATAATAGACATTTTTCTCTAACTTCTCTCCTTTTCATCAACTCCCATAGGGCAGCTGATTTCAGACATTAAATAATCTCGATTAATTCTTTTTAACCCATGGGAATTCAGAAGATTCATTGGCTCGCATTTTTCTTAAGGTGAATTTTCTTCATGTTTTAATATTAATGTTATGCCCAAATTCTAACTATTGGCATCAAAACTTGAGTACAATATTCTATATGAAGTTGAAAAATGTTTGAAACTTTATCAGGAAACCGTTTACACTCTGACTTCAATGAAGCCACTAAAGCTTAAGTTCACTTGTTTAAATGAAAATAATAATGACTTTTTCCGAAAAATTACATCCTCAGGCAAAAATAATGTGGCTCTCAATTCACTGGACATTTTCTCTTACTTGTCTCCTGTCTCCCACTGACATATCTGGTCCAGTGTTGCCAACTGAGATTTTCAAAACCCGCTAGATTGAGAAAGGAAAATCGCCAGAAAATCGCTAGATTTTTAACTTTTCGTCATTATTGGCCACTGAGATTTTCAAACCCCGCTAGATCGAAAACAATAAAATCGCTAAAAAAAAAAACCCACTAGATTTTAACTTTGTACCATATATATATATATATATATATATATATATCAAAATGACTGCCAAATTTTATCGACTACTTTTGTCTGTTTTTCAAAGCTATGACAGCGAAAATATATCCACTGTACAAATATTAATTTGTCTGTTTTTGTCTATTACTTAAAAAAATTATTTTGCAAATATTAATTTGTTGTCTGACTTTTGCGGATTATTTTGCAAATAAAAGTTAATTTGTTTTCATAAATATTAATTTGTTGCCACCTGGACCTAGGGTTAGTGGGAGGTTTAATGGAGTGTATATTTTGTTTTGTAAGAAACAAATCATAAAATCAAACAGTGTTTATTAAAAATTTATTTATATTATAAATTTAACATCACAATAATGACGTATCTAAATATAGAATATTGCCGAAGAAATTGTTCACAAAAATGAAATTAATATTTGCAAAATAATCTGCAAAAATCGGAAAATTAATTAATATTTTCAAAATAAAAGCTATAAAAAATATTCACAAAAATGAGAAAACAAATGAATATTTGCAAAATGATTTTTTCTTAATCCACAAAAATCTGAAAATAAATTATTTAGAAAATAAAAATTAAAAAAAAGAAATCCGCAAAAATCGGGCAAGGCCCTTACTCCTATAGTTTAAATAGGGTTTACCCCCCACCGCAAAAAATATTTTAAAACATTTACTGCTGTTTTAAAGCAAATAAAATCAAGTTATGTTTGTTCTAAGAACACTGTTCTGGTATTAGCTTTTCCAGTTATTATTTTGATAAAAAATATTAAATTAAAATCCTATTACGAGATTATCCATTATAATGCATTTCGGTTTCTTCAGTAAGAAAGTCGGCCATTTTAATATTTTGTTAATGATTGAATTACTTCGATATTTATTCCATACTTACCTAATTTTCTAATTTTCCTACCTTGCCAAAATTACATAATCCCCCCCCAAAAAAAACGCACCCTTCCTACTACTGACCCTAAGTCCGGGTGGTAATACGAAAAATAAATAAAAAATAAACTTAACAAAAGTCGAAAAAAGTGCGTGCGACGTGGGTGTAATGGGGCTGTTAATAGTCAATTTATTGAATATTAAAGTTAGTTTTTTTTGTTGTTATTTATTTATATTAAATAAACCGTTGTATTGTATCACTTATCTTTCGCGGAAAGAAAACAACAACAATTATTTCAGAATGTATCAGTTTTGCATATACTTGTAACATAAAATGATCCCCCATTTCCGGGCCATTCTAACTTAGTAGGTAAAAGAATTTAGTTAACATTGGTTCTCAGAGTGTAAGTCGAATATTATGATTGGTAAATTATGAGGATGCAAAGTAAACATTTCAAAGTTCACTGCCTCCTATCTCTCTTATCAAACCTTTTGTAATGTTAAAAATCGAAAATTAAACAAAATGCTGGAAGAACATTACATTTTCACACGATTGGTGACATTTATTGGATGTGTTTCTACCAATATTTTGTTTAATTTTCGATTTTTAGCGATTATCCGAGTGATCATCGTCGACATCTTATCGACGCCATTTTCTTTTTCAGTATGAACTGAACAGTCGACACCATGTTTGTTTTTAACAAAAATATGCTTTAAAATAAGTTAAAACACAAATAAACTTATCCAGATAGGTAGAATAGTAACTTATCTTGCCTTTGGTAACATTTATTTGTTGCACATATATTTGTTGTTTTTTTGGTGTTTTTTTTATCCATTTTTCGTTCTGTTCGCTCTCGTTATAAATGCCCTAGAATTGTTTTTTTATTATTAATTTATTTTTACGTTCGTGGGCTTTTGTCCGTGTTTGAATTATTTTTGTGGCCTCTTGTCCGGTGAGCTTTTGTCTGGTCGCGATCACCATTTTATTTTTAGAACATTAACATTTTTATTGACATGTAAAACTACTGCAGATTTGCATATATCATGTATGGAAGGTAGCTTGAGAAATAATCTCATGATGACTAAAGAGAAAATGAATACAGAAAATAGTTTTACTGAAATCTGAAATTGCGTGTGTGTATATGGCAAACGAAATCGACAGATTTTAAAGAAAAAAATCGCTAGCCGCTAGATCCAAATTTTACTAGCCAGATTCAAATCAAAATCGCCAGATCTAGCGGGAAACCCGCTAAATTGGCAACGCTGATCTGGACGGATTGACAAATGGACGTGGACGTAGCTGAACTGATGGACGGACTTAAGTCAACAGATTTCAGACCTTAAATAATCTCAGTTAATTCTTTTTAATCAATGAAAATACAAAAAATTCATCAGTTCACCGTTTTCTTATTAACGTGAATTTGCTTATTGCAGTTCAACAATAACTAGCAATACACATCGACCAGAAAACTGTTTGGATAGTCACAGATTTGAGGGTAGTTCTATTAAAATAGTCATATCTTAAAAACTAAAGTCCTTTAAGTGCTCAAAATACCATCATTTTGTTAGGAAATGAATATCCTTTCAGGTGCATTCATGAATAATAATATACATTATATATTTTAAAGAGTTTTGCAGCAAATAAAGGCAAAAAAATGTTAACGCTATTTTCGGCAATTTACGTAAAAAAATTTTTTAACCCCCCCCCCCCTTCGTTTAAAAGTCTCGTACCGCATTGCTGTGTGTGGAATTTCGTCCTGAAATTTGGAAACATCACTTTTAATGTTTGTTAGTGTACGAAGTAATTCGGCTTATTCATTTTTTTGAAATTTTAAAAATAAACCTTCAACTCGACGTCGGTTGAACATTTTTGAAAAATACATTTCCGTCGCCCAATTAGTAAGTAAATCAATCATTTTACTTTTTTATGCATTAAAATTATAATTGTATATAGGTGTTCTCTTTTGGTAATCATGATATTTCATGACCCTATCCGGAAAAAAAAGAAGCGTTTTCGATTTATAGTTTGAAAAACTGATTGTAGTAGCAGCAGTAATAGCAGCTATAAACAGGAGGCGATTTTTGTTTATTTTCATTCTAGAACGAATTTTAAAAATTTGAAAATATGAATATAGAAAATGTTGTTACATTTTTCGTACCCAACTAGTAAATAAATTAATCTTTTATCTTTTTTTATGCATTAAAATTATAATTGCATGCTGTTTTGTCTTTCTGTAGTAGTAATTTTAAATTACCTTATCCGAAAAAATATTGTCCTTTTTTGAGCGAAAGTCAACAATGGCTGCTAGTATTGCTGATATAACAATCAATCAGCAGCAGCTAACTAGTCTTGTAAAGCTTTGTAAAAATAAGACAAAAATTCTTGTGCTTAAAAAAGTTAATCCTATTTGGTTCTTTTATAAAAAATACTTTTAAAAATACTGGTTTTCACTCAACTTTCGAACTTCTAGTAGTAATGACTTTCTAGTTGCCAATTAAAAAAAAATTAAGATTCTACTTTTTTAGGCGATTACGTCTCAGTCTTGGCGAAAAAAAAAAAAACAACAAAAAATAGTTTAGGATTTAGAGTGGGGGATCAGTTTCGCATATAAATTTAATGTAAAATGATCTCCGATTTCCCGGCCATTCTTGCCTTTTAGTGAAATTTATAAAATAAATAATTACTCTACCATTAATTCTAGGTACGACTAACAAGCCCACCTCCTAAAAATGCCTTCTTGAACGTATCGTATCATTAACCTTAAATATGAGTGGCAAGCCACCCCTAAAAAATTCCCTTAACCCTAACACTAAGTCCGAATGGCAACCTCCATCCAAAACAAAACCCCTTCCTTAACCCTATCACTAACCCTAAGTCCGAGTAGGAAGCCCTAATCCTACAAAAAAGCCCATTAAAACCAAACATAATCGTCTAAAAAAAAACAAAAAACAAAAAAAAACAGACGCACATAAAAAAAACGCACAGGATTTATTTTCCATAGAAAAAAATTGATTAATGCCCTAAAACACTAGAATGGCCCGGAAATGGTGAATTATTCTACATTAAATATATGTGAAACTAATCCCCCACTCGAAATTCTAAATTGTTTTTTTTTTCTTTCTGCTAAGTTTTCAGGGTGTTCACACTTAATTGCCCCTAGCCCTACCACTAACCTGAAGTTCAAGTGGTAAGCTCCTCTCCTCCCACAAAGACCCTCATAATCGTCTAAAAAAAAGAAGAAAAAAAACAAATAAAACAAGAAAAACGCACAGGATTTATCTCCCATAGAAAAAATAATTAACTGTCCTAAAACGCTAGAATGGCCTTGAAATGGGGGATTATTTTATGTGAAACTGATCCCCAGTTTAAATTCTAAAATAATTGTTTTTGTTTCTTTCTTTCTGCCAAGTTTTTCAGGGTGTTAACATAAAAAAATAGAATCTCATATTTTGGGGAGGTAAGGGGGTGAGTTAGCAGAAGGTGTTAATCTACAATAATGCCAAAGAAATCTTGCAATATATTCATTTTTAAACAGTCCTAGTATTAGATTTTAGTTTCTTGTACATAAAATGTATCACAATTCAACTTTGAGTTTTCTAACTTTCTTTTAATGGATACATGGTATTTTTAAGGTATTGCAGCATATTTATGTGCACTTAGTGCAGATTACTTGGAAACCATTAATTTCTGGAGATTTTCAGTGGCACATTCTGATTCCTTGTACAAAAATACACTTATATGGTAAATTTCATTGCTTAATCTTGTATTTTAACAAGGATATAACATTTTTACTGAAAAATTAATGTAAAAAATGTGACGAAACGCATATGGTCTTAAAGAGGGGAAAATATCCAATCGTGTGAGGCACAAAAATAGTCATAACTTCCTTATTTTTAGTAAGATTTAAAAAATTTTAAAAGATTCTTTCTTAGATCATCAAGCTCTTTCTATATTTGCCATTATTGAGATATTTTAAGCAATTTAAATTTTTACATGTGTATTGCTACAATAACAAGTCACTTTGTTTAGCATAGGTTGTGAGTTCAATCCTCACTAGTAACCTATGATTTTGACATTTCTTAAATTTTTAAACTACGTGCCAGACAAAGATAGACTCTTTTATGGCAAAGATGAGGCAACTTCCACTGCCTGATCCGGGTTCAGGATGATCACGTCAGCCACAGCTGTGTAAAAAGCATGTACTCTTGTTCATTTAAAAGAAAACATTTATTTTGAATATATTTGCAATATTATGACAAGGATGTAATTTTTCGGCAAAACTGATCAGAAACTCTTAGTAAGCCACTCAAGACAGTTGATGACGACCTGATCCTGGTGGGCGACACAAGCAAAATGGCAACAGACAGTAAAAATTGGAAGTCATCCATGAAACATCTTAACTCAAGCATGAGACAAGATGAAAAATAATAATAATATATATATTTTTTAAGACACCTATGTATCTATCAAGCATGTCTACAGTGTGATGATGTATGGAAGTGAAACCTGGGCAGTGAGGATTGAGGACATGTGTTGCATAGAGAAAAATGATTTGAGAATGATACAATGGATGTGTAATGAGTCTTAAAGACAGGCTTAGATCTGATGACCCCAGAGGAAGACTAAATCCAGATAGTATAGGGAGATGTATGCTGAACAGGAGACTTTGTTGGTTTAATCACATTGAAAAAATGGACGAGAGTGCTTAGGTGATTAGAGGTAGAATATTTGAGGTAGTAGGGTTAGTTGGCAGGGGAAGGCCAAGGAAAACATGGGTAAAAGTGATAGGGATCAACTTAAAAGAAAGAGTGATAAATGGGTCTGGATTTACGCCGGTCTATTGGGGGTTGCTGGTCCTGTGCAGTTCTAGGAGGTGCACCCTCCCAGGCTTTGCCTCCCCTCTTTGGAGAGGAGTAAGTTTATCGCTTACTGCCTGAGGCGCCCTTACCGGGGAATGCCGACGGGGCTGCTCAGGCAATTTTTAAATGGCCAGAGTGCTCACCTCTCGAGCGCTGACTTATCTAATCCCACTTTCCGACCTTGTGTTACATCTTACCTTGTGGGAGGTAGATAAATAAATAAAAACATGGAAGAAAGTGATAAGAATGCATTTGAGAGAAAGGAATAAAGACCTGGCCAGAGATAGGTTAGTTTGGAATTTCTAAAAGCCATCCAAACATGTAAAACAGACGTTAAACCAAATATGTCTTTTTAAAACATTTATCAATATAAATTTCAAAATCAAACAAAAAGCCATTGAAAGCCACTGATAAGATGCAAATATTTTTATTAATTTTTTTTTTTCACTATTGTCTTAAATTTTCCGGCTATAAAACCTTTCATCAGATATATATTGAGTCTTTTCTTTACTAAAAGAACAAAAAGGTAAATTTTACTAATATAAAAAAAGAAAATTAAAAAAATATTTGCATTGTATCTGTCTTTCAATGGTTTTTTGCTTGATTTTTCAAATGTAAATTAAAAAAAAAAAAATAGATGCTTCTAGGAACCTGCCCATTCTATTTAATCAATATATTTTAGGATATGTATAGTATGACACCCTTGCTCTTCTTTTTTTTTTTATTATTATAAAAAAAAACATTCAGTAGACAAAATATGCTTTGTTTTGTTAATTCACTGGACAATATAATTGATCACCGGTCAAATCATGAGTTTGTGTTAACTTGTTATTTTTTAATGATATGGCTTAATTAGTATTGGGCAGATAATAAGCTTAAACTGGGCTTACATGTAAAATAATCTCTTTTAGATGAAATAGTTGACATTATAAAAGTGAATTCACTTAATGTGTTATCATTTCTAAGTTCCTGATTCAAATTAAACCATTTCACAATACTATCGTTTTTGGCCTTTTGGTTGGGAACAAAGTGTAGTATCTGTTTTGATACTACACTTATCCTTCCTGTCCTCGGTCAGTGAAGGAAAAATCCTTTTAGACTGAGTGCCCCTGTTTAGGGAGCTGGATTTCCCCCACATCAAAAAAACCGTCTGCCCTCACAGAGAGAGACAAGTAAATAGGGACATTATATGTATTCAATTTACAGAAAAGGAAAAAATATTTTAGGAAAAATCCTTAAAGCTTTATTTTTTGATTCATTTATCCACGTGTAATATAACTTACGGTATGTGTTAGCATACACCATTGCTGTTTTTTTTTAGTTTTGCTTTATTGTTCCTCATATAATGTGGATGCCTGTCAAGTTTATACACATCTGAAGTGCAAAAAACGCCATGTGTTCAGATTCATTTTCCATCTGTAATATTGTTACCTCTGCTATCGACCCCGGATCTATTGCAAAGTTAGCCACACTATTAGGCTATGATGGATAGATATGTTTTCATCCCAATCTCTGAAGAGATGTCCTGGGTCTGAAAATTGTGATATTATTAAACCGGCTGGATGCAGTTGCTAAGGTCAGAAGTGTTAATGAGACTCTGTCTCATTATACTAGAAGAGCTCTCGTGATCCTCCAGGGAAACCACTTCTCCATAATTTCCTCAGAGGTCCGAAGATGAGGATTGATAATTTATATAATTTGAGATATTCAGACTACATTTCATGTTATCATCACAACG
Organism: Sepiola atlantica; assembly: GCA_963556195.1. Classification (NCBI taxonomy): domain Eukaryota; kingdom Metazoa; phylum Mollusca; class Cephalopoda; order Sepiida; family Sepiolidae; genus Sepiola; species Sepiola atlantica. Next base: position 93,367,656 of record OY744515.1, read on the forward strand.
TTTCAGCCACTGTAACCTCCAGTCTTCTTCAGGTGTATCTCTTCGAACTCAGAAATATATCGTTCGAAATTCCGTCCAGATTCGCAAGTTCGAAGAGATACACCTGAAGAAGACTGGAGGTTACAGTGGACGAAACATTGTAATGATAACATTCAAGATGAGAAATGTAGTCCGAATAACCAAAATTATACAAATATTTTAAATATTTTTTTTATAGACCATATATTCTATTGTGTTAGATGTTGAGTTATTTAGTTGCCTCCCCACAAGGGCTGGATGTGACATGAGGTTAAGCCTAATGTGAGATTTGACCAGGACTCTTCATGGTCGGTAACAGTTATCTATAAAAATTGACTCAGTCTAACAGGATTTCTCCTTTTCTGAAGACAAAACGGATGCTACACTTTGATCCTAGGCTGGATAAAAATGTAGTTTCTACTTTTATTCCAATTTTCTTTTCTTGCAAAGTCATCCTAATTTGTTTATTCTTTGACCTGATTTTAATGATACGACGGGACTGATGTTTTGTTACTTATAGATTATCTATTATTATATTATTATTAAAACTGTGTTCTGCGGCTACGGTAGTCAAATGACATCCCGTAGCTGCAATCAGTCCTCCATTCTAGTCCCAGGCCATCTGGCCTTGTCATGCGCAAGTTGTCGTAGGCAATGAAGTTGTTTCGCTGTAGGTAGTGGTCCTAGTCCCGCCTGCTTGAGGTCAGCACGTAGTGTGCCCAGCAGATTTGTGCAGTGCCATCCTAGTCGCGGTTGGTAGGCTTGCGAGCCAGTAACGGCAAAGTCTGTGCGGGAGTGTCAGGGTCCATTCGTAGGACATGGCCTAACATAGACCATCTTTGTTTAGCGACCTTTGTGGAGAGGGTTTTTTCATTACATAGCTCGTATAGTGCTTTGTTGCTGATAAGTTTTTTCGGCCAGCAGTGACCTGTGATGGAACGGAGGTGTCTGCAGTGGCACGCATCCAACTTGTCAAACATGGCTTTTGTTATTGCTCAGCTGTTGCTATTGTAGAGCATGATGATCATCTATATCTAAGGAAAATAGATTGAATGCCCTGCTGTAGTGTTGTCTAATTTGACCATTCTGCCTTAAAACATCTGATGGTTGTTCGCTTTCATGCAATTGACCGCAGAAATGGTATTTTCCATAGTGCTTTCACTCATGACACACAAGGATTTTTTTGCTTTGTAGAGATAACATTAACCAATGCCAAGTATATTTAGAAAAATCTCCAATCCATTCCATTCTTGTAAGAGCAGTATTGACATCACCATCTGACAACCAGATGGTGATGTCAATGCTGCTCTTCATCATTTAACAAGTTGTTTGATAACAACATTGTTGTCTAACAGCATCACTTGACCCCTGTTTTTCCTTGAACATATTGAGTACTTGATGGCACAACAGCTGACTCGGTATTCACTTAAACCACGTCCATCAGCAGGTGCAGTGTAGGGTTTGCGTACTCTTAATCATTTGTTATATTGTAATCTATTCATGAACTCAATTTCTGATCGTTTACTGCAACTCAGTTATGTTTTAATCTTCAGAAAATTGCAGCAGATGTTCATTATGGTGATTTGGGAATTTTATTTTCAATCTGTACGCACACACACACATATATATATATGTTGAGTTTTGAATACTGTTTTTTATTTGTTTCTTATATATATATATAGTTTTTTTATAAATTCTCGAACTTTTATATATATATATATATATATATATATATAATGTATGTATATATATATATGTTTTTAAAAAGGCTGAGGGCAATGCAAAGTCCCGGGTAGGATGTAAGCTGGAAGGAAGCTTACAACCTACCCTGGACTTTGCATTGCCCTCAGCCTTTTTAAAAACATACTATATATATATATATATATATATATAATTAAACACACAAGCTAGAAGAAAACTCTGTTCTAGGGTGGGTATAAGCAATATGCATAGCAAATGAGCTACACATTTTCATACATGTGTACTCTATCCATCTCGTGATGAAACTTAATGTTTTATCTTTTACAACTTAAGTAATTGTTATTTATTTGGTAGGAAATCATATCTCGCTTAGGTTTTAATTGGGGGGGGTGACACCTAAATCTACCCATATGACTAACCGTGCTGCCTAGAATACGTATCCCATAAGTTTACCCATCATATATTGATGCTCATACGCTTTGCGCATGCACCGATCCAGTTAAAATTTTATTACACACTATAACTCAAAATTTGATGTAGAGCAATTCTTTTCTCTATTAAATTTTTTGGATTTCTTTTGGATGGTTAAGTTTACCAAAAAAATAATGTGCCCATGTTACTCTCTGTGTTGCCTGGAATATATATTCCGTAATTCATTAGATTTGTTTCGTTAGTTTAGGAGTACATCCTATACATAGAAAAAACATACACAAACCTAACTTATATATATATATATATTATTGACTTGAGTAGAGTATATAGTAACAATAGAATACTCCTCTTATAAATATAATTTAAGTTAAATTTTCGGCATTCGATACTCAAAATACTGCAGGTAATGAAATCAGCTCAATTATCAATCAGTTGTTGAGTAAGTTGAGACAAATAAATTTAGAAAAATCATTAGAGTAAGTTGAGACAAATAAATTTACAACATTATTTATATTGGTTCCAAGAATTCAAAATCAACAAATATTTGACATACAATCGTTTCTAAGACGATTTAAAATTTTATATATTTTATTTTTTTTGAAATTCCAATGTCTCTCAGCGTCTTCTCAACATCACAAATAGAAGTCAAGCAAAAGTCATCAACGTTTTTCTGCTTATAGTTAATTATTATAGGAAAAACGCATGTATATAAAATTGTAATAATATTACTAATGGTAATGATAACGAAATAAAATAAAAATAATATAATAAAAAATAAAGAACAATAATTAGAAAAATATAAAATATATTACCGATTAGAGTATCAGAATAGGGGAATAAAGTAGTAATAATAATAGTAGTAGTAATAATAATAGTAGTAATAATAGTAATAATAATAGTAATGATAATAGTTATAATAATAAAAGTAGTAATAGTAATAATAATCCTTGAAGATAATAATGATAATAATGATGATAATAATATTAATCATAACAAAGACAATAATAAAATATGAAAAATATACAGTAAGATAAACAATATGAAAGATTTTTATAGAAAAAAAATACTAAAAAAATAAATTTAAAAAATAAAATAGAAAAACTAAAAAATATTTAAAAAATACATAAATGATAGTTAAATAATCAGTATATAAAAAATTAATAATAAAAAATAATTAAAAAGCTTTTTTAATGAATTAGTCTCATTGTAATATCTAATGAATGGTTTCCAAAAATAAATGTTGTCCTTAGTTCGAACTATTAAATTAAATAGCATATTGTATAAAATAAAGGAAAAATTAAGTACACATAATCAGTGGATAAAATATTGCATATACTTATTAAAGCATAATTGATAATACAATATAGTATACGAATATACACAGCGGTGGTTCTAGATGTCGGGATTTGAGTTGTAAAATATTCGGAATCCGGAGTTTCGAATCGCATGACCAGTAGTGAATAAGTTATATCTCTATGCTGATGAGTCCTGATTATAAAAGGACGAAACGTATATGTACATAGATAATAAACAAAACATATATATATATATATATATATATAACTTCTTTGTAATATAGTAAGAAAAATCCCAGCAGAGTGCTCGATTAATTAAGAATTAAAGTTAAAAATTAAGAGCATAATATTTATTTATTTTTTTTATTATATATATTTTTATGTTTTATTTTTTTATTTTTATTTTTATTTTTTTTTTTTTTCTCTTTTATCTTTATTTTTATATTCTTATCTCTCTTCAAATCTCCGGTTTTAAATCTCAACCGTTCCATTACACTAAATTTAAATTCAAACAAACATACACAACACGCTGAGCAAATAACACGTCCCAATGAGAGTGTCACGTGACTTCACATTTCCGAAACAGATGACAACAGAAGCTGAAGAGAGCCGGATGGCTAAGACTTTCTGTGCTTGAAACCGATGGTACGAATGTTGTACTAATTTTTCTGTACCAAAATATATATATATATATATATATATATATATGCGTGTATGTGTAAAAAAATTAAAATGGATAATGGATAACTACAAAATATAAAAGACAATTTCAGCAAAATGCTGATCGTTAAATAAACCCTAACCCTAAGCTGAGTCATCCAACTGTGTGAATATTCGTATAAATTAGATTAAATCACCTTTTACTGTTTTGAGTTTAACTGATGATCCTCGTTTGGTGAAACGAACTACACTTCTCATAGAAAACAACAAAATAAAACACGAAAATTCATTAAACACTATAGAAAGTTATGTTAAATTTTCATAGAGGGTCCTTAGTACTAAAAAATATATGCGACAAATGTGAAAACAAGAAAAATAAAACAAAAACGAAAACATTTTGAGGCACATAGATTTTTGTTTATGTCAATTATCCATGCCACAACCCGAGTAGACACATATTTCAGGTTTTATCAAAATGGAGGAGGGGGGGGGGTATATAATGTCAGAATAAGTTTTATTAATTAACTAAGTTCGCAAATTATGAAAATTGTTCAAAGTCAAAACAAAATAGACTTCTTACAGTATATCCAAAAGTTAGTTTTATCATCGGTCAAAAAAAAAAAAGTCAGTACTCGAACCATAAACTGTGATGTTATAATAAAATTTCGAAGAATTCAAATTCAGAGCATCACCTGGAGTTAATTTCAGAAACTCCTCAAACAATAATCTAACAGTCAGAATCGATTGAAAAGTTAAAGGGAAATAACTCTAACAAAAGTTAAAAAATGGCGACCCAAAAGAAATCCATATTTAAAAAAAATAAAAATTAAGTTTATTGTTTATTAAATACTGAATATTAAAAATCAAAATGTTAGGGGCCTAGGATACTCCTCGTGAAATAAAAATACATAAATTTAGGATGGTTCGAGATTATTTAGTTTAGGTAAGTAGAAATTAGATTAATAAAATCTTAAATAGTGGACTAAAAATGTGTAGGCTAATGGCATTCGTTAAAAAGTAAGCAAATGTAAGTATCAATTATAATTAGTGATTCAATGAATATAGATCAAGGAAAAAGCACATAATTTAGTTCTTGATGTTTTTGCTTGACTTCTATTATAGTTATGTTGACAGGAGGCGCTGAAGAAAAGACATTTGAATTTTTAAAAAAATATAAAATTCTAAATCATCTTAGAAACGATCGTATGTCAAATATTTGTTGCTTTTGAATTCTTGGAACTGATATAATGTTGTAAATTTATTTGTCTCAACTTATATATATATATATATATATATATATATATATATATATATATATATATATATACATACACTAGCAGGACCCATGTCCCGGCATTGCCCAGGGAAAATATAAAAGAATGATTTAGCTTAAAAATTTAGATATAAGAGTATCAATTCTGAAAAATCAAAATCAGAAAAGAACCCATTTCACTGTAAGTAATTTAGGTGATTAATTATGACTTAGCCATGTTTTTTTTTTATATGAAGATAAAAAATAATTGTAAAAAATTTTTTTTGTAAATAAAAGTGAGTTATCGTAGTTTGAAGCAGAGGCTAGGCTTCCTACCGTAAAGTTTTGAATAGCAGCCCCTTCCCGCCAGCATATTGAAGTAAATATTGCATCTAAATGAATAAATGCAAAAGTTTTTTCCCCATTTAGCCAAACTACATTTGTATCAAAACACCTTAGGCTTATCGAACGGAACACTTTTTCTTTTAATAATTAAATATGTATTTTATTTTTTTAACTAAAATTGTTTTTGTTGTAGATGACGACAATGCTGACAATGCTGATAATTATTACATTTGCCATAAAAAAGGATAAAGACCCCTTCCCCTCCCCTCTTCGGATTTTTAATTTACATTAAATGCAGTAAATACCCTAGAAAGGGTTCATTTGCCCTAACAGACAAAACCTAATAATATTAATTAAAAGAAAAAAACTTTAAATTATTTCCAATCATAAGATATGTGTATATCTGATACCAAAATATTATCAATTTTCTTTTTTGTTTTCTTACAGTGATGGCCGACTACAAGAAGGTGACCAGATTTTGGCCATTGATGGGCAACCATTAGATTTCTCTCACAAAGCCGCCATTGAAATTCTGCAGAGTGCTCGTGGCATTGTTGAGCTTGTGGTTGCACGCGGCCCGTATAATTCTCAATTGGATGAAAGTGCATTGACGGATCCGAACAAAGGAGAAGAGAAAACTCCGCCATATCCATTGGAAAAACCAGTCCGTGTACCACAAATACAAGAAACTCCGAAACAAGCTAATGAACATCCATGTAAAACTGCTAACGATATGGTGGTAAGTATATTTACTTATTCGTTGATAGATTTTTATGTTAATCTTCATGCCTTTTTATCAAAATCGATTGGCTGTGGGCGTGGGGCGTGTGATTGACTTAATGGATGCTGGTGCGGAATATGGAAATAGCTATACTGGGTTTCGAATCCTATCAGAACTATCACATTCAATTACACATTAATACAGTTCAGAAAGATATGCACCTACAATTTTGTCTCAGCTATGTGTAAAATTACAACTTATCTTATATACTATTAAACAGTTATGGTGTTTTTGGAGTCTGTCTGTTCGTATGCAAATAGAAACGTGATTGGTTGACAAAAAAGGAATAGGCAGAGTACACATTAAAGAAAGAAGAAAGGGAGATGTAAACATCCTTCGTGGCCGTTTGCTAAGATACTTGACTTCGAGTTTGTTACACTTGCCATAGCTGAGTTCAAATCTCACCTTAGTCTAAAAGATTTTTTTTTTTGATTGGATATGTGTTTTATAAATTTTAAAGAAATTAGCATAACATAATAACATAAAAAAACATGTAAATTTAAAAAAAAAAAAAATTAAATGACCTTTTTTTTTTATATCTTGATATCAATTTTCGTAAGAGGACACAAAACTGTTTTGTTCAGGGAATTAATTTAACCTGTCGTGGGATGAATATTCTTTCAGTGTTCAATGAATCGTATATAATAGATACTGTTTCAGCATTAAATTGCCTTGAAATGTTGTAGAATCAAACAAATCAATCATTATGTAAATCAATGTTACTTTTATTATCATCATATCCGATTTAATGCCCATTTTACATGCTGTCATGTGTTGGACATCTTTTAGAAATTGACTAACAAGCTAGCCTATCTATCTAGGTCTTTATTTATTCCTCTTTGTCTCAAGTCCATTTTTATCACGTCCTCCCATGTTTTCCTTGGCCTTCTCCCATGGACTGACCCTGCTACCTCAATTGCTCTACATCTACTAACCCAGAAACTCTCATCCACTCTTTCAACGTGGCCATAGCATTAAAGCCTCCTGTTCTGCACGTATCTTGCTATACTATCCAGATTTAATCTTCCTCTGAGCTTATCAGATCAGAGCCTGTTTTAAAGACTTGCATTACACATCCATTGTATCTTTCTCATATCATTTCTCTCCATGCACTGCATGTCCTCAACCCTCACTGGCCAGGTTTCACTTCCATACATCATCACTGTCTGAGACACTGTCGACTGTGGTAACGCTCTGCTGGTTAGTCATTAATTCTATAGAATTCAAATCTTTTTGATAGATAAAAATAAATTGCCAACATCTAAACAATTTTATTCAGATTATTTTGATTATTATTCTCATTGTGATTATTATATTCCTAACGTTTCGGCCAGTGTAACTTCTGACCTACTTGGTAGATTGTTCTCATTCCATCAGCCGTGACTGGGTAAAAGTCTTAACTTTTTTTTTATTCTTGATTATTATCATCTGTAATAAGGATTGAACCTTCAACCTCTAGAAGACTGCCAGTTAGAACTGATTGTTAATTAACGCTTTTAACCACTACGCCATGGGTCCCTACACTGTCCAAAACATTGTGAATATAACGAAGATGAGAATAGTGGTATGAATAATACAAATTATTAATCCCCCATCTAAATAAAAAAATGAAATCTAATTTTATTTATTTATTTTTTTAACATATTTCACCCCAAACAAGGCAGGCCACCACTGTAGACGTAAGGGGTTACTGAGAATTAGGGTGTAGGTTTTGGGTGTCATCCTATGTTGGGAGCAGTGTAGCGAGATGTCTCTTTACATTAGTTTTAAACCTCTGCATGTCGATACAGTCGGAGAGCAGGGACAGAGTTTCAGAGGCCAGCAGCACGAGGAAAGAAGTTATTGGAGTAGAAGACTTTCCGGCATCTGGGTACCTCTACAGTGAAGGAAATATTAAAAGTTTTCTTCATTTAATAAATGCTCATGTCTTTCTGCAAAGTAGTAGATAAAACAACTTTGTGGCCCTTTCATCTGCAATGATAGCGAAAGTATTTCTATGTAGTGAAACAAATTCTGCCACTTTTATGAATGAACACATGTCAACAAGGGTGAACAACTCCAGATTATTCGTTTTTTAAACTTTTTTTTCTTTCTAACTTTTTTTTCTTTCTAACTTTTTTTTTTTTTTTCTAACTTTTTTTTTTTTTCTAACTTTTTTTTTTTTTCTAACTTTTTTTTTTTTTCTAACTTTTTCTTATATAACCTTTTCATCAACAGATCCCGGTTTAATGGCAGAATTGAGCAAAATACTATCCATAAAATGAGTTACAGATAGCATTCCAAATGAATGCTTTTCCACCCTTTAAAAAGGGGAATAGTAATTCAGTCACTTCCAATAATCAGGGTGGTGGCCTGCAGATTCGTTTTGGGAAGGGAACCCTGCTGTACCCAGATTTCTTTTGATGTTTAGTGCTGCATGTCTTCGAAAGTGACTGGCATTTTGATGGCCGCGTAGTGAGCAAAAAAAGTACCAAATCATGTGACTAATCAAGGGGCGATAACAATTATCTCCAACTCTGGTGCCAACATTAGTGTATACTTGTTATTTTTGTTTTAACTTAGTTTGAAATTTCAAAATTTTTCCTAAACTTTCAAATAAATTGAAACTTTTGCGATTGTGTAGTATATTTAACAAGAAAAAAAGGACAAAAAAAAGCAAGAAAATTACTTTTCTATTTGCTGTATAATTTGGTTGGAAAATTTATTATCTATGAATTTGTTATTGGCACTTTTACTTAGCCAAGCATGCATGATTTCCATCATGGCCACTAATTTTGGCGGGACTTTGTCACAAATTTCAGGCTTAAAAGATAGTAAAAAAAAAAAAAGAAAAAAAAAAGGGGTGTTAGTGGAACCGTAAGCCTAAATCCAAGGATGGTTACCAATCTGATTAGGGGAACCTTTTTTTTTTTAATCTAAGCCTGAAATTCGCGACCAAGTTCCCCCCCAAATTGGCGGCCACGACGGAAACCATGTGTACTTGGCTAAGTAAAAGTGACGATAACAAATGCATAGATAATAAATCTTACAATCAGTAAACACATGTGATAATTATGCAAGTAGGTCGAAAAGTAAATTTTATTGCATTTAGTAACAGTTATTTGTTGTCTATTTGTTTTTTTTCCACTCCTTTTTTTCTTGTTTACTATAATTCACAATCGCCAAAACTTTTCATCATCAGAATAATTATGTTGGCTGAAAGGTTGAACTATTTTCTCTTCTCACCCTTTTGGATAAGATCAAAGTGATCTGTTCAGTTTTGAGGGTTCATCCTCCCAGGTATTATTTCTTCCCTTTAGAGGGGATAGGCTTACTGCATGTTGCTGAGGAGTGCTGACTGGACTATGCAGCTTATTTTTCTTCCGAAGTCCAAAGTAACTCTTTTTTTGGGTTTTTTTTCTCCATGAGAAATTGCATTGTACAACCATATCTCAACTGGTACGGCCACGTCACCTGCCAGTCATCAGACATGCCCCAAAGTGTGTCCTAAAGTTTCGACATGGAGGGAATCAGTTAGTGATCAAATCCTAGCAAGCAGCACAAGCAAAATGGCAACAGACAGAAGTTGGAAGTTATTCATGAAACGTATCACCACTCAGCATGAGACACAAAGACGATAAATGAAAACAATATAATAATGGATTCTCCACATTAAAAACCCACATTGTGTCTAACTTTGCCCTCATGGGGGGGGGGGGGTAGCTAATCCACTTATAATACAACTTTGGGGTGGGGGGGCGAACTTTTTTTTTTTTTCTTACAAAAAAATATTTTATGGGGAGTTGGCGTGGGTGAACACTTTTTATTTTAGGGACTGGAGTGAAAAATGTTTATTTTTAACTAAAAATATTTTTGGTCTGAAACAAAGAAAATCAATGTCTAACCACCCAAGAAATATGACTGGGGATCCATCGGTTTACGGGTGAGCGTTCATTTCTGACGCGGCAGCCTAGCAAAAATAGACGACCATAGAGAGGCTATTTTCGCTAGTCTATTATATAAAGGGGAAATGTATTTATGTATGCATGTATGTATATGCTCCCTAGATATGCGACATACTTCATAAAGTTGACATTTTCTGAATCCTCCAGCCATAATATCGAAAAATTGGGGTGGGAAAAAAAACAGCCATTTCTTTGTGCAAAACCGACACGGACTCTGTGTGTGTGTGTGTGTGTGGGGGGGGGTACCAAAGCTACCCCCCCCCCTCTTCATTTTGTACGCATGCGCATTAAGCCCTGATTTCAAACTGTTTAAGTGACCTATTTCTCATCAGTTTTTATACTCTGTCCATTTGGGCCTTTGGATAAGGACAAAGTACCACAAGGTTGATGGGTCGATCTTCACCAATTCCCAGAATTTATGTTTTTAAAACCGTGACCTAAATGTACATCGAAGGGAGGGGGACGAGCGAGAAGACAGTTAGTACTTACTTTTGCAATGGGGAGAGGGGGGTAGGGAAAGCATGGAGAGCCAGAAGGGGAGAGGGGGTAGGGAAGGCGTGAAGAGCCAGTAGAGGAAAGGGAGAGGGGGGGCACCAGGGGGGAGGGAATCCAAACTTTTGCCTCCGGAGGGGGGGGGGGAATAGTTGGGTGAGGGAGAGGGGAAGTCAATCATCAAGTAAGGGGATGACAGCTTTTGCCTGGGGAAGAGAGAGATAATTACACTTTTGCCTGCAGAGAAGGACAAAAAACGGGTGGGGGGTGGGAGAGCCTCGGCCATGCCGGGTACCCCTGCTAGTAAATATATAAAGAGAAAAAAACAAAACTAAAAAAAACAAACAAAAAAAAACTCATTTTTTAAATGGATTGTTATAGACTATATTAACCTTTTAGTTATCTGTATTATTCATGAATATGTGTTTTCCAAACTTATATTTTGTGCACTTACGGAATGAGTTATCTATTTCATAATCATTTAAACCCTAACGCATCACCAGGAATCTGCTGATTCCATTCTATTTGCTCGAATATCACCCATTAAGAATTGGTGTGGACACACACACACATTATTTACTTACTAGACATTTTCACAGGAGTTGGTATCAGTAATTGCTTACTGACAATAACCAATGGTGTTCCTTGGAATCTGAGTGATAACAAGGCTCTTCAAATTTCCAGCATTCTCCGCCTCTTTCTATAACCAGTGCAAATCATTTTGTGTTATTGCAGCAGCCGTTTACCATTGATTTCTCAGCTGTTGGTTTTCTTTAGAATTTTATTGGCAATAAGCCAATTTCAGTAGACTCTAAAAAATTTCAGTTGAGATCTGAATGATGCTCTTCTTTCTCGTTTTTTCATCCTCCTTTACCCTTCACGACCGTTTTTTTATTATAATTATCATTTGCTTGCTAGGAGTTTTCACAAGTCATTATCACTGATTGCTCACTAGTAATAACAAGTGCTGTTTCCTGGAGTCTGAATGACAGGTCTCACCATATTTGCAGCACTCTACGCCTATTTCGATAACTGTTGGAAATCACTTTATGCCCATTGCAACAGCTATTTACCATTGATTTCTCACTGACAATGGCCATTGGCTTTCTCTAAAATTTGAGTGATAATAAGCCTTCCCAAGATTTCAGTGCTCTCTACGCCCTTCCAGTGGAGGTCTGGATGGTGCTTTCCCTCCTTGTTTTATTTTCATCCTCCTTGACCATTCACGTTCATATTGTATGGTACCAACCACGACTGGTGCCACCATTTTTCTCCTTGTGGAATGGGGATGCCCACAATTGTCGTAAACCCAGGCCAGTTCACTGAGTCGAGTTTTTCTGTTGACGTCATTGATAATGGTTAGTAAGAACCACTATCAATGAGGACCGGAAGTGCCGAAGGCAATGAGGTGCATGCATGAGAGTCCATCTTATTTTAGCAAGTTATTAGAGTGAGTAAACTGCTACCTAAGGATTATTCACTTTGAAATCATTGTTTACTTGTTCCTTTCTTCAAACGTATTTCCTTTTTATAGATGTCAAGCATGAAAGAAAATAATAGGAAATTACAACATGGCCACCAACGATTAAAGCATTGCAAACAAAAAACAAAAAAACATGACTTTTAATTAGAGATGGGCGGTTTTACCGAAAAACCGCGGTTTTTCGGTTTCGTCTCCATACCGAATCGGTTTTTTTTTTTTTAAACCGTAACCGTTCGGTATTTTGTTTTTACTACAGTAAGCCACCATATACAAGGAAACACGGTTGAAAAGATTTTCCAATTTGAATAAAATTGAATATTACCAAAAAATGTTATATTAGTAAGAGGACAGATTGAACAAATATATTACTGCAATTACTGCTATAAACACGAGGCGATTTTTGTTTATTTTCATTCTAGAACGAATTTTAAACATTTTAAAATATGAATATAGAAAATGTTACATTTTTCGTACCCAACTAGTAAATAAATTAATCTTTCATCTTTTTTTATGCATTAAAATTATAATTGTACGTTGTTTTGTCTTTCGGTAATAGTAATTTTAAATTATCTTATCCTAAAAAATATTGTCCTTTTTTGAGCGAAAGTCAACAATGGCTGCTAGTATTGTTGATATAACAATCAATCAGCAGCAGCGTCTTGTAAAATTCGTTTATAAACTTCTTTAAAAGTAAGATAAAAATACTTTTTGTGCTTAAAAAAGTTAATCCTATTTGGTTCTTTTATAAAAAATATTTTAAAAAATACTGGTTTTCACTCAACTTTCGAACTTCTAGTAGTAATGAATTTCTAGTCGCCAATTTAAAAAAAAATTAAGATTCTACTTTTTTAGGCGATTACGTCTTAAAGTCTTGGCGAAAAAAAAACAACAAAAAATAGTTTAGAATTTAGAGTGGGGGATCAGTTTCGCATATAAATTTAATGTAAAATGATCTCCGATTTCCCGGCCATTCTTGCCTTTTAGTGCAATTTATAAAATAAATAATTACTCTACCATTAACTCTAGGTACGACTAACAAGCCCACCTCCTAAAAATGCCATCTTGAACGTATCGTACCATTAACCTTAAATATGAGTGGCAAGCCACTCCTAAAAAACTCCCTTAACCCTAACACTAAGTCCGAATGGCAATCTCTATCCAAAACAAAACCCCTTCCTTAACCTTATCACTAACCCTAAGTCCGAGTAGGAAGCCCTAATCCTACAAAAAAGCCCATTAAAACCACACATAATCGTCTAAAAAAAAAAAAAAAAAAAAAGCAGACGCCCATAAAAAAAAAACGCACAGGATTTATTTGCCATAGAAAAAAATTGATTAATGCCCTAAAACGCTAGAATGGCCCGGGAATGGTGAATTATTCTGCATTAAATATATGTGAAACTAATCCCCCACTCGAAATTCTAAATGAATTGTTTTTTTTTCTTTCTGCTAAGTTTTCAGGGTATTCACACTTAATTGCCCCTAGCCCTACCACTAACCTGAAGTTCAAGTGGTAATCCCCCCTCCTCCCACAAAAACCCTTATAATCGTCTAAAAAAACGAAAAAAAAACAAAAAAAAAACGCACAGGATTTATATACCATAGAAAAAATAATTAACTGTCCTAAAACGCTAGAATGGCCTTGAAATGGGGGATTATTTTATGTGAAACTGATCCCCACTTTAAATTCTAAAATAATTGTTTTTGTTTCTTTCTTTCTGCCAAGTTTTTCAGGGTGTTAACATGTAATTGCCTAAATAAAAAAAGTAGAATCTCATATTTTGGGGAGGTAAGGGGGTGAGTTAGCAGGTGTAAATCTACAATAATGCTAAAGAAATCTTGCAATATATTCATTTTTAAACAGTCCTAGTATTAGATTTTAGTTTCTTGTACATAAAATGTATTACAATTCAACTTTGAGTTTTCTAACTTCTTTCTTTTAATGGATTCATGGTATTTTTAAGGTATTGCAGCATATTTATGTGCACTTAGTGCAGATTACTTGGAAACCATTAATTTCTGGAGATTTTCAGTGGCATATTCTGATTCCTTGTACGAAAATACACTTATATGGTAAATTTCATTGCTTAATCTTGTGTTTTAACAAAGATATAACATTTTTACTGAAAAATTAGTGTAAAAAATGTGACGAAACCATGGCCATCCCTACTACAGGCCAGGCAATCGTGCAACTGGGGTCTTTTACTGGGGGCCATGTGAATTTTCTTAAATATTCGATATAGAAGTTGCAAACAAAGGTAAAATTCCTCTGTGAGATTAGTTTGATGTTTTTATGTGTTTTACATACCAAATAATAACTACAATGAGCTAATTGATAAATTTTACAATTGACAAATTCCTATAAATGAAGAGACATGTAATTTTGAATAAACAAAGGAAAATGCATATTTCAATGAAGAATTTTTATTTCAATGTTGGATTTATTTTTAGAGATTTTGTACTTATGTCAAAAGATCATTACTTGTATATTGTGGTTAAAAAGAAAAAAAGGATCCGCACCAGTTGATGATATAGTTTGCAACTTCTATATCGAATATTTAAAAAAATTCACATGGCCCCCAGTAAAAGACCCCAGTTGCACGATTGCCTGGCCTGTAGTAGGGATGGCCATGGACGAAACGCATATGGTATTAAAGAGGGGAAAATATTCAATTGTGCGAGGCACAAAAATAGTCATAACTTCCTTATTTTTAGTCAGATTTAAAAAATTTAAAAAGATTCTTTCTTAGATCATCAAGCTCTTTCTATATATGCCATTATTGAGATATTTTAAGCAATTTAAATTTTTTCATATGTATTGCTACTTGTAGGAAGAAATCTTTGTTTACAGTTTGTTTATCATTAACATTTTGAATTTTCAAATGAAAAAAAAGAGAAATACGACAGACAACATGACATCGTATTTTTAGCATAAACTATTTTCAAATGAAAAAGAAAAAATCAAACGCGTTCCGTATGATGTCGAAAATCTATTTGATTCAACTCAAAATTGTAAAATAATTATTTGTTTGTTTCAGAGTTATCTAAAAAAATAAGTTATTAAAATGAAATTTAAAAAAAAATACTTGTAAAAGTAAATAAACGAAAAGTAGTGAGTAAGTATAAACATTTAAAAAGAAAAAAAGTAGTTGCCAATGCTAGTGTCACTTTATTCGGATTTTTAAAATTATTTTAAACATTAGGCATTTCATTGTTTACTTTTGAAAAGCCACTTCATACATAAATTGTAATTTCTAGAGAACTATCTCTCAACTATACCGTTTTCTCTCCCAAAAATGGGTTATTCAAAAAGTAGACTGCAATGATTTATATTTTACTAAATTGTTAATATGGTATTTATTTAGAGTTGACAATTTATTCGAAAGTTTAATTATTAAACTTTAATCCAAGTCATGAATTCTATGACTAAAATTACCTTAAAGCTTAAAAAATGACTTTAGGTGAATTAATAATCTCTACTTTTTTTTAACCATCCTTCCTTTTCCCTTGGCGCGGTTTTCGGGTGTACTACTAGTCTTTTACGCATGTCTATAAAGTTTTATTACCCTGTCTTAAAAACAAATATTAACCCCAACACGCACCAGTTGACAGAACTTCGAGCACACAAAATGACAGACATCCCAACAGTCAACACCGGCAATTCGAGAAGTATATGGTGTGTTTATTTTACGCGACAAGACACAACGTCTTGCAAACATTTTCACCTATTAAAAAATTAAAATTTTTATCTGTCAAATAATTTTGACAATATTTCATTTTCATCATCATTTTTGCTTAATTTTATTTGTAAAATTATTTTGTTTGTTTAAATAAATTTTCGTTTTTTAATTTCTTGCATTTCTGAGTTATATTTTAGCTTCTGATGGGTTAAAGAATTAGATAGAATGTATATTCAAACTCAGTTTTATTCTTCAGAAATCTTTCATGAATCTTTGGTCACTGTTTTAACGAGTTAACTGTTAAAAAGGTATCAGAACTTTGATTACAATAGTCAACACCTTAAAACTTATATGATTCATATCATGGAGAATGATTCAGTAACAAAATTATCGAAACAGTGGCATAATTCAACTAAACGTTGAATAATAACTAATCATCACACAAGAGAATGAATAGCTTCCATAGTAAAAAATTTTTTTTCAAAAAAAACGAAAAACCGAACCGTAAACCGAGGTTTTAAGGGAAAAAAACCGATACCGAAACCAAAATTTCAAAACCGCCCAACTCTACTTTTAATTTATTACAAATTTTGGTGGTTATGCAGTTTCCGGACTGGGCTATGTTTTAGATAGGATTATAATGTTAATTCAGCCCGGTCTGTAAACTGCATAGGTACCCAAATTTTTACTATATTGTAAATAAAGTGTTCGTTTTGCAAAAATAAAAAACAAACAAAAAACACATTTTAATTTATTTCAATAAATGTTCTATTAATCAATTATTTTTAATTATTGATTTTGTATTACTTTGCTGATTCGTAATCTTTCATGTTTGATTTACTTTTAAGTTAAAAAAAAATCCACGATTGTCTGCCGTTGACGCTACTGTAACTCTTCACAAATGAAAACGAAAATTTGTATTCTGCACAAGTGCCTTAATTTTAACTATTTAGTAATTTGAAAAGTTTCTTTTTTTTTTTTTTAAGTTTTAGTCGCTTATCCGTAATACTCCACCACTTGTTTCTCAACTTTTTTACTGGCCAAATTATTTTCTTTTTTCATTGTATCATGTCGCTAGAGAATTCCATGTTTTTTTGTAAATTCTTTTAAAATATTTTAAATTTTAAGAGGAGGGATCAGTTTCTTAATATAAATTGAACCGTAACTAATCCCCCACTTTTTGACCATCACAAATTTTTAAAATTCTTTTTTCTGTGTACAATTACCTATGATGTTTCTAGAGAATTCTGGGTTTAGTATAATAGAAATACAAAAGTAGTTTAATTGCTAGAAATTGAAATTGCTACTCATTCAGCATTTTGGATTAATGAGAGGAGACATTTATTCTTTTTGGAAATGAGAGCAACTCTTATCAAATTATTCAGCTAAAACTAATCATAATGAAATGTTCAGATAAAGAATAAAACTGCCTAAGAATAGGGATTTGTCTTCTTGTGTTTATAAACCAAGAGATATTTCCATGCAGCATAACTGATACCAGTCTTTTCATTCGATGTAGATCAGGTTGTGATAACAATCAACTCAAACATTGAAAATAATCCGGAAAGAATGAACTTATTTATAAAATAAACATTAAATCAGACAAATTATTCGTCAAAGAAAAATGTTCATGTTTTAAAAATTAAAAAAATTATGGGAAAACCATTTTATTATTAAGTATTAATTATTTAATGTTTGCTGTCTTGCCTATGCAAATTACACGAAATAATACATTTGCACTAAAAATTTCTAATAAATTAATGAGTTAATTATATTCTGTGATCATCTATTATATAAAGGGCACTTGTCTGTATGTTTGTCTGTTTGTGATCATTAATTAATAAATACTGAAAATTTCATGAAAATTGGTTGATTTCCTGAATTTTTATGAATTTTTAAGTGAAGAGAGCAGTCAAAATGCCCATAGTCTGACTGTTTGACAATTCTCGTTTGATACTTTATAGCATGACATCATTTTCCAGTGCACTGGCCTGGTTATTATGATGGTCATGGGATGTCACATTATGGGATTTCTTGTAGTTTCAGTTATCTTGGTTTATGATTATGTTATTATAATAATAATAATATTGTTATAATACTAGCAGAACCCATGGACATTCTACTGTTGTATCCTTCATATGTTGTATATTGTTGCCGTGTTTTAAAATATTTCCATTCTATGGACGTCCAGTGCGATCACAGTCACCATGATATTATCGTACAACCTTTCTCCAAACTGAAACATACTTATCTAAATACTCTGGATAATTTAGTTTTAGGATATATCTGGTTATGGAGGTTTATCTCCAAAACGCTTGTAGAAGTTTGTGACATATTTCCATTCTATGGACATCCGGCGTGAACCCCACGATATTGTTGTACCATCTTTAGACAGAAAACATACTACACTTTGATCCTAACTAGAAGGCCGAGAATTTTGTTCGACATAAAGGCAAAATCAAATGAAATTTTTTTTAATTACTTTTTTTACATTGTATCTTTGGTGATTGGGCAATCCAATCTTAGAAAAAAAGGGGTGAAAGGTGATAATATACGTACGAACATGAAATTGCCATAGCTTGTTAGTATATAGATGATTATAATATCATAATTACTGCTGCTTTATTTTAACAAATATCGAAAATTTGGATTTAAAAAAATGATTTAATAAATATTTTATTTGTTTAACAAAATCTTATGTTAACTGATTCTAAAAATTCTAAAGTTATCGTTTCAACATCGCTTCTAAACTGTAGTAAAATTTAAATCTCATTATCGTACACACGCGTTTCAGTGCGCTCCACTACAGATCGGACATAAAAAAAACAGTATCTTCATAACACCAGAAGATCGATCTTCGGCCAAGCTGTAAGACTTCGACTATGAAAAAAAAGAAGAAAAGAAAAAAGAAAAAAAGAAACAGGAAAATATTGTCTGTACGATGAATAAGGTTTTTAAACCCGAAAATTTCTATTAAAAAAAAATGATTTAATAAATATTTTATTTGTTTAACAAAATCTTATGTTAACTGATTCTAAAAATTCTAAAGTTATCGTTTCAACATCGCTTCTAAGCTGTAGTAACATTTAAATCTCATTATCGTACACACGCGTTTCAGTGCGCTCCACTACAGATCGGACATAAAAAAACAGTATCTTCATAACACCAGAAGATCGATCTTCGGCCAAGCTGTAAGACTTCGACTATGAAAAAAAAGAAGAAAAGAAAAAAGAAAAAAAGAAACAGGAAAATATTGTCTGTACGATGAATAAGGTTTTTAAACCCGAAAATTTGTATTAAAAAAAAATGATTTAATAAATATTTTATTTGTTTAACAAAATCTTATGTTAACTGATTCTAAAATTTCAAAGTTATCGTTTCAACATCGCTTCTAAGCTGTAGTAAAATTTAAATCTCATAAAACCATCTGTTTTCAGTACAAGTAAAAAAAAAAAAATAATAATTAAAAAAAAAACAAACTTATATATAAAAGTAAAGATTATGTTAAACAAAAAAAATTAATATTATCCCATAATATATTTGTAAGATCAGCTCGATTTATGAAACCTTCCTATTTTACCGCAGAGATTCTCTAATTAGATTATAGCATTTAGTAAGTTTGATTATTCGAACTACTCATCTCCTCTTGTATGTTCTTCTCAATGTTTCGGCCTATGTAATCTCCGATCTTCTTGAGGTGCGTCATGTCGAACTCAAAAATCTGTATGGAATTTCGAACTGAAACCATTATTTAATCCACGGGTATATGCTGTTCTCGTTCCGTCATCCATGATCGGGTAAAAGCATTAAGTAATTCTTAATTCTGTTCTTAGTATCGTCTATACTAAGAATTGAACCGTCAACCTCCAGAAGACTGTTACTTAGAATTGATTATCATTTAGCACTTTATCCGTTGCGCCATAGGTCCATGGGAGCAGTCTACTCCTGTGGATTAAATAAAGTGGTCAGTTTGAAATTCCATACAGATGACGAAGTTCGACATAAGAGGTCTTAGGTTACATCATCCAAAAAGCTGTGAGAATAACATCCGAGGCGAGAACAGTAGTCCGAATAATCCAAATAATACAAATTATCAATCTTCATCTAAAAAAAATTCTGAAACAGCATTTAGATTTAAAAAGTTTTTGTGATTTTTGTATTTCAAACTTATAATTAGGTATTGTCAGTGGGTGATGTGTTGATTGTAATGGCTGCTGACATTATTGAATGACATAAGTTTTTTTTCTTTCAATAGCAGATAAATTCTTTGATAGAAATTCTGATTTTCCGCCACACCTAATGTTGATTGTATCCTTGGAAGAGACATAAAAAGGATATAACTGCTAATTTTCCGTTTTTCTTTTCTTTTGATTATCCCCCTTTGTTCTCACAAGTTCCATTCATTGATTTACTTGTCATTTTAGTGAGATACAGGGTTTTTTTTGGGGGGGGTTTTTTGTTGTTTTTTTTTTTTTATTGTTGTTGTTTTTTTTTTCTTTTTTCTGTCAACCTGTAGCTTTACACTTACCTGCGTGAATTTGTTTGGGTTCTACTTAGCGTAAACAATAGAGTTTTCGCATTATTGGATCTTACCTGGGCAAGATGTTGCCACTTTTTTTTTCTCTTTTTGTTTTCTTTGCACCTATTTAAAAATTATTTCAGAGAAAAAAAGGCCTTAAATATCTTAATATTTTAGAAATATATTGTAAAAAAAAAAAAATACTGCCCTATTTAAAATTTTGTCAAATCAACTTTGCTTCTTTAAAAAAAAGTAAAGATCAGAAAATGGTGTTTGCAGATTTTGATCAGGTGTGTTTGAACACCTGGCAGCTCACATCCTCATTACATTCTCGGAGTTAACTACAAGACTTTTTATATGAATGAAGTAGGTAGATAGCAGTTTCAATTAAATTAATTATATGTGCTCTCTCTCACACGCCCAGAAAGTCTTATTCTATTAACATTTAATGTAGATTGTGATTAGAACTGATTTCTCAGAATGAATTATTATAGTTTTTATACACGGTTTAAGGTTTAATATTTTTTATTTTATTTGGTAATCAAATGGGTTGTAATTTTACAACTTCATTTGGGAATCATGAATAAGTTTTAACAGTTTTAATTGGAAGAATTTCCTAATATACCAACATGTTTACTCTTCAATCAATGGTGGCTATCAGTCGCTATTAGTTTTTTTTTTTTTGTAGTGGATGTAAACTATTTTAGATTTACTTCCACATGGATCTCATTTATATTTCTGTCTGTGATGGATCTACCTCTTGGACGTTCTTACCATGATGCAATATGTGGTCTTTTTGTGGCATCAATGTACTTTATGAAACCCCAAAAGAAAATTCTGCCTGTCTGTAGGTCAAAACCTATATCAAGAGTAGAACCGGTATGTCCGTTTGTTGATTCACAAATTTTCAGGGTTAATTGCCTTAATTTTAACTATTTAGTAATTTGAAAAGTTTTGTTTTTACATTTTAGGCGCTTATTCGTAATACTCCACCCCCCCATTTTCCTCGAATTTTTTACTGACCAAATTTTTTTTTTTCGGTGTATCATGTCGCTAGAGAATTCCATGTTTTTTCTTGTAATTTTTTTCAAATATTTTAGATTTTAGGAGAGGGGATCAGTTTCTTATATAGATTGAACGTAAACTGATCCCCCACTTTTTGACCATCACAAATTTTTAAATTTCTTTTTTCTGTGTACAATTACCTATC
The DNA here is from genome assembly GCA_963556195.1 of Sepiola atlantica. Taxonomy (NCBI): domain Eukaryota; kingdom Metazoa; phylum Mollusca; class Cephalopoda; order Sepiida; family Sepiolidae; genus Sepiola; species Sepiola atlantica. The sequence goes on from OY744515.1 coordinate 93,389,468, forward strand.
ATGTTGCCGAAAATGAGAGCAACTCTTATCAAATTATTGAGCTAAAACTAATGATAATGAAATGTTCATATAAAAAATAATTCTGCATAAGAATAGTGATTTGTCTTCTTCGGTCCACTTTTGTTTGAAAACCAAGAGATATTTCCATGCAGCATAACTAATTTATGACAACACCATTTTATTATTAAGTATTAATTTAATGTTTGTTGTCTAGCCAACTACGAAAATTACACAAAATATTGTATATATTTAAGATCCTTGTTTTCATTTAAATCCATGTTAATAATACGGTTAATCTTTTTTCATATTTAGATCTATTCACACTTTTGCGAAATGTAATAGTAGCCTAGACTTATGGGTAAAATATGTAAATAAACTTTTACTTTTTGATGCTTCATAATCTTTTTTATATCGTTTGTTTTTTGTTTTTTTTTGATTATCATCCTTATCAATGTTGATATTTATGTTTCCGTTTCAGCCGATGTGCTCTCTAGCCTTCCCAGGGTGCACTGTTAATTTATGGATGGAGACGTTTTTCCCACATTTAATAATCTATATACATCAGAGTTAAATCTGGGGAAAACATCTATTATTAAAAGGGCAGTTGTGTATGTGTGTGTCCAGCTGAAAGTCAGAAACTACACAAAACATACGCACAAAGCTGATATATTCTTTTTCAGCATTGCCTTGGAGAGAATATGGGCACATTGTTTTTTTTTTAATATTCATTTTGGGGGGGGGGGGGGGAGTCACCAGGAACAAAATTAGTCGGGGGTGGCAGGCAACATTGAGATATTTTTTCTATCAACTTTTGGTCTGAAACTCTAACTAAAATACACTTCTTGGCTTTCATGCTAGGATCAAAGTGTAGTATCTGTTCTGTTCTCTGTCGGAGAAGGGGGAATAATTCTTGACGGGGAAGAGAGAGGGAGAGGTAGGGGAGATAGGTAAGGAAAGAGAGCTTTTAGAAGAAAGATGTTACATTTTTTAACTCATTTTGTTATACTTGTTCCTAGGCAATGCCAGTAGCCATGCTAGTAGATAAATGAAAACGGGTCGGAGGGACACATTAGCCGAGGAAACATAATATGCATATCGACATTGATGTCCGCTGAGATAGTCTGAAGAAAAACAAAGTATAAAAATGTTATGATCTGCTTACAATATGTATTTGGACATTTTTGTGCTTAATGTACATCAAAAATGTATCATGTTTTGGACATTTTTGTGCTTCATGTACATCAAAAATGTATCATGTTTTGGACATTTTTGTGCTTCATGTACATCAAAAATGTATCATGTTTTGGACATTTTTGTGCTTAATGTACATCAAAAATGTATCATGTTTTGGACATTTTTGTGCTTCATGTACATCAAAAATGTATCATGTTTTGGACATTTTTGTGCTTCATGTACATCAAAAATGTATCATGTTTTGGACATTTTTGTGCTTCATGTACATCAAAAATGTATCATGGTTTGGACATTTTTGTGCTTCATGTATATCAAAAATGTATTATGTTTTGGACATTTTTGAGATGAGGATTGATAATTTGGATTATTTGGACTACTATTCTCATAACAACCAAGATGAGGATAGTCATCTGAATAATACAAATAATAAAAAATATTAAAATTTCAATTTTTTTAAAATTTGAGAATCATTATTTCAGCAATGAGGATTTGAACATCTCTAGTTCGTATGCTAATTTTTGAAAGAACCTTCATGTTAACTGAGAATTTCATAAGTATGTGTCAAATTCATTTGTTTAGCAAATGTATATACAATTAAAAAAAGTTTTATACTCATCTTTCTTGTTTTTATAACATCCGTAATTGTATACTTTCAATAAACGTTTGTGTATTTTTTCAGGTAAAATAATTATTCTATTCATTTCTTTCATCTAATTGTGATCCAGTTAATTGTGATTGGCTCTTGAGTTATTTTGCACATTTAAAAAAAAAATTATTTTCATTTTTAATGAACATACAATTCTGATTACTATTAGAATTAAAAATTTCTCAGTATCTCTATATTAAAAGAAAAAATGTTACCATTTCTCGTGTGTGTTTCTTGCTTCTATGTAACTTACACATTTCTTTTGTATCATTAATCAATTTATTAAAATAAAAAAATTCAGTAGTATAGAATAAAACGAAATTTAAACTATGCTATTTAAAAAAAAACATCTTTATTATGAAACTAAATCCACAACAGAATGCATTTCGGTTTCTTTATCAAAAATGAATGAATTTCTTTAGGACTCTTCGAAATTTGAAAGGAATTTGAAAATATTTAAACTTTCGAATAGATAGCCATTTCTTTCTTTAAAATTCTTAGCAAATTCTCATATATGGAAAATTTTGGAAGCTATTTATAATTTTATAGAGATTTACATTATAGTTTTATAACAATTTGGTTCAATTAATAATTTAATAACCAAATGATAGCGTAATAATTAAATTGAACTTTCAAAATCCTATTTAATAAAAATAATTTGGTTAATATAAAAAAAAGTGAAATGAAAGTAATAAGATTTCTGGGCAATGGTAAGTAGGTATGACTAGTTTTCTATAAAAAAATATATTGGCAACTTCGTCATTTTAAGAATCATGACTTTTAAAAAAAAAATTTTTTACGCCCCAGATAACGATCTTTCATTCCAGGTTTATGTTTTCATGCCGAATTATATACTTTGATATTATTTGGGAGAAAAACTAATTCATGTTTGAGTTTTATTGACCATATATTTTAAAACTTAATGTGAGTCTTAAAGACAGGCTTAGGTCTGATGACCTCAGAGGAAGATTAAATTTGGACAGTATAGGGAGATGTGTGCAGAACAGGAGACTTTGTTGGTTAGGTCACATTGAAAGAATGGATGAGAGTTCTTGGGTTAGATGTAAAACAGTTGAGGTAGCAGGGTAAGTTGTCAGTGAAATGATAAGGGTAGACTTGAGAAAGAGAGATAAAATAAAGACCTGGTCAGAGATGGGATAGTTTGGAAGTTATTTTCTAAAAGTCATCCAACACATGGCAGCATTTAAAACTGGTGTTAAACCGAATATGGCGAGTTTACTATTGATATTGTACTTTTAGATTGGAGATAACTTAAGATAAAACCGTATTTGTGGCTTACTGATAGTTGAATACAAAGAATTAATTTGGTTGAAATGTCAATGTTTATTCATTGTGCATGCAGAAAGTTGCTTTTAAATTTAATATTTACACTCGTGTGTATCCGGATAACTGAAGTTGATCTTATGTTTGTTTGTTTTTTAAATTAATGAGTTATCACTTACCCTCGAGTGGTTTTTGGCCTTGGTAAGTGTTAATGAGATGGATGGGATGTCACTTGAATGATGAAGAATATTATGAGAGGATTGAAAATTAAGAATATTATGAGAGGATTGAAACTGATGAATAGTATGAGAGGATTGAAACTGATGAATGGAATGAATCAAGTTTGATGACTTATGTGGACGGTTTATAACAAGTATTTGTTTACAGTGGATTTGAAGACAACCATGTTGTAGTCTGCAGGGAGCAGTCCTGTAGTAATGTGTTCACAGACGGTAAGCCGTTGGAAAAAAACTCTGTTAATAGAAATTTCACCTGACACTAAGCACGTGAAGGAAGGAGGGAAAGTTCTTTTCCATTGTCGTAGAGAGAGGAGTTCTTGTATTTGTTTTATCAGGAGGAACCAGGTATTTAGCACTTTCCATGGATATAATGATAGAGTAGAGAGAGACTAGCAACGTCTCTTCTGTGTGAAAACTGTCTGCAACATGGTCGTTTTCAAGTTCAATGTTAACAAATTTTTGTTGAGCCGTCCTCTTAAATAATGAAATTCTGCCCAGTTTCAACCATCGTTACCCGCCCATGCATGGAGTATTGTTGCCACATCTCGGCTGGTGAATTATCTGCTAGTCTCTCCGTCTTAGACATTGTCCAAAAAAGAGTCGCAAACTTAATAGATCCCTCACTATCTACCAAGCTCCAGCCCCTGTCCCATCGCCGCTGCTGGACTCTGGAACTCCCTCCCTGCTCCCTATTTTCCTGACGGTACTGACATGCAGAAATTCAAAACTAATGTAAACAGACATCTCACTGCACAGCTCCCAATTTAGATATATAGATATATGTATATAGAGAGAGATATATAGATATATGTATATAGAGAGAGATATATAGATATATGTATATAGAGAGAGATATATAGATATATGTATATAGAGAGAGATATATAGATATATGTATATAGAGAGAGATATATAGATATATGTATATAGAGAGAGATATATAGATATATGTATATAGAGAGAGATATATAGATATAGAGAGATATAATAAATACATATCTTTCTTTTTAAATGTCCTAAAATTTAAACAATTTATACAGAAACCAGTTAGGATTTTTCGTAATAAATTAAGTTATGGAAAAAAACTAAGATACATTTTCGTTCACAAAGATAATGTCGCCATTTTGCAATTTTTTTATTTATTTTCTCGGTAAATATTCCATTCTTTTCTATCTCTTCATTTGTTTATTTTATTTCGTTTCTTTTCAATGTTCTAAAATAAACAAAAAAACATGGGTGTGAGGATGTACTTCTGATAGCAGTGCCTACAGAGAGACAAAAACAAAAAAATCTATTTTTATCTATGTAAATAAATATGTTGAACAAAAAAAAAAAAAAAATCTTTTCCTATTCTTTCTTTCAAAGAGAAAATAAAATATGTAATAGATGGCAGCCAAGGTATTACAGGTTGATGTCTTTAGTTTACCATAAACAAAAACTTAGGTTGGGACTTTCAGTCAACATCCACTGGTTGTCATTCACAAAGATGACATCACAATATGGGGGTTCTATTGTAGCAAATAGACTTTTGGAATACGTCACCCATCCTGTTCTTCTTCTGGCATACTATTATCTTTCACAGATTTTCAAAGTCTCCTTCTCCTTTGATAATGGCTTTTGTGAGATATGAATCACCTACGTGCTAGGATCAGGTGGTCCTTGTTCATATTGGACATTACTTTAACTATGAAGACTTTTAGGGATTATTTGGTGTTATGAGAGTGTCATTAACTTTTTTCTCAACTATGCTCCAAAAAAAGCCAAATGTTAGGGTCATGTGATCATGAAAATGATGCTGGATTTTAAAATATGTTTGAGAGTCCCTTAGTTCTGACTAAGCGATTTTCCTTTACTTTTTCTGTGGAAAAATGACCTTCGCTAATCACACATAAAAATTGTATTTGTGGACATTTCCGATTGTTTCTCTTGACACAGTGTTTTTTGCAATCGACTTTGCATATCTTCTCGGATTACCACCAACGTTGTGCTGTACTTACTGAATAAATCCAGGTGTTCAAATGCTATCAGTGTATCCTGAACATCTCTTGCGTTTTAATAATGGCGATATCCTTCCATCTTCAGCCTTTAACTCTTTTGCGAACTTTTGTAAACGAAAGATCAAGTGACTTTTAAAAATGGTTCTATTTCTAAATTGCTATAGTCAGCCTTTATAGTCACATTTTGTTGTGTAATTATAGGGTCTGCCATTGATAATTCTGAAATGGATGAAATAGTAAAAATAATGTCCTCAAATACTTTACGCACCGTGTATATCTTTTAAAAGTTGTCTTTTCACAGTTATAATGTTCAGTTAGAATTTGCTACTCCACATTATTTTATAACTTTGGTTGATTCCAATCTCAGTCAGTTCTCGATGTATATATTTTATTAAATTTGTTTTTAATGGGAGACTAACTTCTATAAGAAATTGCCTTTTTACTTCATTGTATCAAAAACAAAAAACTGTACACACGTGATTGATATACAATTGTAGGAATATTTCAAAGAAGTAATCAACTGTGTGTCACATGTTAGTCCTAATGTATTTGATGTATTTCGACAAGCTCCTATAATTCATGAACTTGATTTGCCTCTTTTAATGAAGAGAGATACACACTCATCTAAAGAACAGGAACAATAGAAAGGCTTCAAGAACGAATAGTATTGTAGCGGGGGGAGGGGGGAGTAGGTGGTAGTGAAATCATTAACCCATTTTTCAGCCTGTGTGAATGAAGTGTGAAGCCCCTTTTTCTATAATTCCTATCCTGCTTTTAGAAGGCATTTCTCATAACAGTGGTTTACACAAGAAATGTTTCTGTTGAGACAAGCATATGAATTGCCATATTAAGTCTTTATAGTCGTGATAACTGTGTACTTCATTAATAATTCTGAAATATAGGAAATATAAAGTCAATAATATTCCTGCTATAGTCAAAATCAAGGTTGCAGAGTTAAAGTTGAACGTTTTGTAAGGAGTCGGAGTCAGATTTTTTAATCTCTGAAGACTACAGACAGTCCAAAAATTAGAAGTTTGGGTGCTTTTATAGTTTAGCGGATACTTTAAATAAAACAAACTGAGGAATATCTGTTTGATGTACGTACCTGTCACGGGTTGAATATATCCTATACCAAAAAGCATGTAAATTAATCAAGTAGTTTTTATTTTATAAAAGAAAATTAAATTTTAACGAATAACGTGGAAATACGGCCTCCATTAAGGCTTATTATGAATTTCGGTTATCTCCCTTGAATATCACTTGAATAACTCGTAATGGAGGACGTATTTCCACGCTATTACAAATCATTTTGATTTTTAATAATTAAAATAATTAAGAATTAATAATAATAATTAATTAAAATAATTAATAATAATGATTTTGATTTTTAATAATCATCCGGACAACATACAAATAGCTAACACCACACTTGCTGTTATGTAAGATTTTAAGAAAAAAATAAATAGTAAGTCCCATTTCGATTTATTATTTTTGTTCCTCTCAGCTTACAACCTACCCGGCACTTTGCATTGCCCTCAGCCTTTTTAAAACATACTACTACTATTCCCAGCAATGCTTCAAGCAAACTACCATTCTCTCTCTCTCTCTCTCTCTCTCTCTCTCTCTCTCTCTCTCTCTCTCTCTCTCTGTATATGTGTGTGTATATATATATATATATATATATTATATAAAGTCGGGTTCATTTTATATTCCAATAACCATGTTTTTACTTTTTATTTTTACTTTTTCACATTTCCAAAATACATAACATTTCTGTGAGATATATTTTTTACTGTTTCATTTGTCGTGAGCCAAACAACATTTTTATGTCAATATCATCTCTGCAACATTACAAAATCATCAGAAAAATTCACTAAGTGTAAAAAAGTTATTGGATCAAAGTGTCTTTAAAAAAAACCTACACTATACAGTGGTTCATTTTTGGTTGAAACCAAAAAAAAAAAAAAAAAAAAAGAGCAAACTCACATGTAGGGAAACCACTAGTACGCCATTTTGAATTTTTCGGTTCAGAGCTAGTACATCCTAAATTTAATTCAGTAATATTTCTTAAAATAGTTAATAATGTTATGTTTTTTGGAAATGTGAAAAAATAAAAATAATAAAATAAAAACATGGTTATTGGAATATAAGTTGAACCTGACTTCTATATGCTCTGTTGTTACTAATTGAAAATCATCGAGCTGAATCTTTTAAAGAGACTGCAAAGTAAAAAAGACACTGATAGTATATGCTAATACATATATTGTCATTAATAATTATATATATATATATATAAATTTTTATTTATACAAACATTATTGGTTACATATGTGCGTAAATGTTTCAGTTGTACTCTTCAGAGAGTCAATCTCTTCAGACCAAAGACAGAAGTCTGAAGAGGTTGACTCTCTGTGAAGAGTACTACCGAAACATGTATGCACGTATGTAACCAATAATGTTTGTATAATAAAAATTTATACTTAAGAACAGCTCTACTTGTTATTGAGCATTTTTTATAAACACTTGAGTTTCAACGGATTTACATCTACAGAAACTAATACAATACGTGTACTATATATATATATATATATATATATATATATATATTAGTGTGTGTGTGTCTCACAAGTGGAGAAATATAAATTTCCTTTAGGTTGAGATACCAAAGAACTGAAATGCTCATATTGTTACTGTATTCTGATTTTGATGACTAGCATATTAAATCGTATAAAGTCACATGAACGAAAGACACACTTTTTATTGTCATGACTGATTTGTGATCAGGTTTACTTGTCAGTCAGAATTGAACAGGCTCATTACGATAACTCATCCGAACTATGATGTTCATAATCAAGGGGCAATTGAGATGCTATTGAATACTTGTATCACATGTGAGAGAGCTTGCTAATCAGCAGCATGTCTTTGAAACGACCTTAGAGCTCACATGAAAAAATACGATGAATCATTAACCGATCCTTATATAAATAATTGGCATGTGTTTGTGGGTATATCTGTATGCATGTCCGCTAACTATGAGACTGTTAAACCTATGGATTTTAAATTTGGTAGGAATAGTCACCTACCTATACAAATGGTTTTAAAGGGGGTCATTTATTTAAACGAGTTCATGAAAAAAAAAAAATCACCAAATGAATTTCTCTATTTTTCTCTAGCTCTCAGTATTTTATTTATTTGTAAAATACTTTTGTGTCTGGTATGTATCCACCCAATTCCCCCAACCTCAAATACTTGGCGGGGCCCAATGCTGCAGCATCAAGTTTTCCTTCTGACCCTGGGAGGAAAATTCTTCCTCTCTTTGTAATACAAAAAATTTGCTTATGCAAAACAGTGATCGCTAAAAGAACGAAACCAAGATTCTCTCTTGTAAGTAGTTCGATCTGAGTTCACTCCCGAGTCTCTCCACAATGTCTTTTACATATCTGAAGAACTGAAGAAGGTATAAATCATACCAAAACTTCATCAGTTGAATAAAGCCCAGTCATTATATATATATATATATATATATATATATATATATAAACAATGAAGTTTTGGTATGATTTATATCTTATGTTCAGGACCGTAAAAATATATATCTCAAAGAAATGTTATTTTTTTTTGGAAATGTGAAAAAATTAAAATTAAAATAATAAAATAAAAACATGGTTATTGGAATATACTATGAACCTGACTTATATTTCCTCTGTTGTCACTAATTGACAATCATCGAGCTGAATCTTTTAAGGAGACTGCAAAGTAAAAGGGCACTGATAGTATATGCTAATACATATATTGTCATTAATAATTATTTATATATATATATATATATCACACTTTCTTTTATACTTTTATACTAACTGTACGACTTGGGATTCATTAGTTTCAAAATGTTTTGTAAATATGTCTCTTAAAAGCAAATAAGGAACACTAATAATCAAAGGGAATAACTCTTTTACTGTTATTCCTCTTAGCTGAGTTTTTCTTTTGAAGGTGATTATTTAAGAATATCCATATATTACCACACTGCTGGACCAGATTAAGTATTTTTTAAAATAACATGTTGTGAAGCATATTGAACTATAGCAAATGACATGGTACAACAATAACTAATGAAAATTGGCTAGTCAGAACCAAAGTTTGATTTGTCAGCTTAAATGCTATTTAGGTCAAACTGTTAGAATCCTGGTAGCATAATTTTATATTTTACTAGCAGGACTCTGTGGAAATTCCACAGTGCTTTCTACATCAACCTGTATAATTTACTGTTAAAACTAAGATTCCTTTTAAAATAATGTCTGTTGTTAGGGTCAATACGATCAAGAAAAAAAAATGACTCTTCCTCCATAGAAAACTATTGTCATTGTCAGCTAAATATTATTTGAATGTCTATTTATTTATAATTGTAGCAATTTAATTCTTTTTAAAACAAATATTCTGTCTTCTTAGCGTAAAAAAAAAAAATAATTGTCAGCTAAATATTCTTCAATCAATAAATTGAATGTCACTGTTTGAATGTCACAATTTAAAATTGTACGGTTTTAGGTGATGTGGATTGGCATAATTTGAATTTGGAATAATTAATTTTAAAATGGATAAAGTCGGAATTGTTTACCTTAGTGACATCAGATCACCATCTTTGGTGATCAGACGATCTCATTTTTTTTAAGTGTGTGTAAAAAGTGATAACATACATACGAACATAAAATGTCTTGGTATACTAAATTACTAGAAGAACACCTGTCCCACGAAGAGTAAAATTAATTCTCCAAACAGAACAGTTTTGCACCTCCTTTATGTCCTTACAAATATTAATATCAAGATATAATATTAAACCTTATGTCTAGAATTCTTATTCTAGTTTTGATTAAAATTCATTACATGATTTTGATTCTAGAAAATGTTTCAAATTTAATGCTGAAACTTAGGGGGTCTTAAGAAATTGACATTTTGGGAATCTTACTTAATTGATGTCTAATGACTATGGATCAAATTTAATGAAAATCTGAAAAAAAAAAATGAATGGGAAGTTGTGCCCATATTATTCCCCCTAAAACCGCTTTAAAATACCCCAAAGAGACTGAAATTTGGGGAATATTTATTAATTTAAGTCAATACCTATTGCTAAAATTTCACAAAAATCGGAGGTATCTGAATTTTCATAATCGAATTTCACCTATCTCTGCATAAAACTAAATTAATCTAAATATAGCTCACATTACCCACTCTTAAGCATAGCAGCTGTGTTCCGAAATTCAAAATGATCGGTTTATTGGTCCCCCGATTTATAAAATCGGGGGACTTATGTTTTGAGGCATATCTGTCCGTCCGTTCGGATTTTTCTCCGCAACCATCCATTGAATTTCTCTAAAATTTTGCATGAAGTTGTAACTTTGGTCAGGTTAGAAAGTGACATTCTCCGATTTTTGAAAAAGAAATCTGGTTAGCCCCCCCCCCCCCCCCCCCCCCGGGGGTCAAAAGGCCCCGAAATGGCAAAAAATGACATTTTTTGCCCCATAACTTTTCATCCATCCATTCAATTTCTCTGAAACTTGGCCAAAATGTGGAGGCAATTGTTCCTAATAGAAAATAAGTATCGCTGACCTTGGAAAAAATCTGGTTCGCACCCCAGGGGGTCAAAAGCCCCCAAAATGGCAAAAAATGACCCTTTTCTCCCATAAGGTTTGATCCATCCATTCAATTTTTCTCTGTAGAGGCAATTGTTCTGGATATAAAATGAGCATCCTTGACCTCAAAAAATTTCTGGTTCGCGCCCCCAGGGAGTCAAAGGGGGGTCAAAAATGCCCCAAATTGGCCAAATTTATTGCATTTTATACTCGTCACATACCGAGGGGGACCACGCACGCACGGCTTGTTAATTTAGTCTATGCTATTTTGTGCGCAAGAAGTTTAAGATAATGAAAATGGATGAGAACTAAGGTGTGGAGAAAGTATATTTGAATGGCAAGGCTATTCAGGGTTTTTAGAAGTTTTTTTTTTTGTTTTTTTTTTACCTAGGTCAGACCTGGATCTGATGTGATAGCAAGAGTTAGAAGTGGATGGAGTAAGTTCAGGAAACTTCGTCCATTACTAACCAGCAGAGCATTACCACTGTCAATCAAGGGAAGAGTCTATCGAGCATGTGTATGCAGTGTGATGTATGGAAGTAAAACCTGACCGGTGAGAGCGGATGACCTGTGTTGCATGGAGAGAAATGATATGAGAATGATACAATTGATGTGTAATATGAGTCTTAAAGACAGGCTTAGATCTGATTGTCTCAGAGGAAGATTAAATCTGGACAGTATAGGGAGATGTGTGCAGAAGAGGAGACTTTGTTGTTTTATTTTAGGAATAAGACATTTTGTCACAAGTAAATTAAATTAAATGTTTTCCTTCGAATTCTGGTGACACTTTTCTTATTCAAGTCTGTATATATGCAGGCTGGAGTAGGACGTTTGTGAAACTGACAGTTTTTATTATTATTAGGGAGTAAATCCATGTGTCGAAATGTCGCCATCAATTATCAGTGTCGATGCCAGTAGTCAGAGGCTAAAGGCAGTGTTTATTTGAGTGCCAAGTAGGAGTGTTTGTAGTTGTTCTGAGGGACAAAGATTTGTTAGGCAACTTGGCCTTCTTGCCAGCTATCTGCCGGAAAGCACGGATGCGATTCTTTAAGATTCATGAACAGGTGCTCGGCTCCTACGGATATTGTTTTCTGATTGGCTAAAATTCGATATAGGGAACCAATCAAAATTTAATATTTGATCCAATCAGTACAGAGCATTTAAATCAAACGATTTAGAGATTGCTTCTGTGTTGTTGCTACCACTAATATAGTTTGGTTGCATTGACAGAATAGAGTTCTTGAGTTATTAGATGTAGAACAGTTGAGGTAGTAGGGTCAGTTGGCACAGGAAGTTCAAGGAAAACATGGGAGGAAGTAATAAAATGGATTTGTGAGAAAGAGAGATGAATACCTGACCAGAGATAGGTAGTTGTGAAGTCAATTTATAAAAGCTATTCGCACATGTTAAGCCAAATATGATGATGATGATTTTTGAACTAAATTATTTTATATTCTGTTAATTGTATTTACCCGGTGTTTTCCAGATTAAGACATTACCGAGCGGAGGTTTTGTAAAAAATAATTCAAAATATAATCAATTTTACAATTTCGTATTGGTTTTCCATTATTTAATTTTTTATTTCAATATATATTCGCTTAATCAAGAGAGGCGCAAGAGCGCTCTATCCCTTAATAGAAACTCACGAATGGCCTATGCTGGAAATCTCATTTCTTTGATCAATCATAACTCAAAAACCAATAAACCAAATTAGTTAAAACTTTGCACGAAATTTTCATTTGATATGTTCTATAAGTGTGTAGAATTTCAGCATCATTAGTCAAGGCAACCCAGAGATCCAGAAAGTTCAATTATGAAATCATGTTATCCGTGTGTACGTACGTACGTATGTGCCACCCTGTATCTCATCAACTATTTGATGGATTCAGCTGATTTTTGGCAGATATAGAGGTTCTAGAGTCTAGTTGATGGCATTTTAATTTCAGTTTACCATATACCTTAGTTTTCCAGAAAATTCCAAAAAACCTTAAAAATTACCAGTATTCATACACTTTATTCTATATCTTATTGACCATTTGATGGATTCAGCTGATTTTTGGCAAAGATAGAGGTTCTAGTGTCTAGTTGATGGCATTTTAATTTCAGTTTACCATATACCTTGATTAGTTAAACTACCAACTATATCAGTTATGAGAAGGCATTGTATTGAGGCATAGCCTTTACAAAAGTAGTGATATTCCATGAAAAATGCCAGTATACTGAAATCATATGCCCTTAATAGGGTTAAAATGAAAATTCATATACACTAAATGTACAAAAGCAAGGAAATTCCCAAATTTTTACACTTTTATTGTCATTAAGGGTATGACTACATATCAACCAAACCATTTAATTATCACATAACTACAGTATAAATCTCTATGCAGGAGTGGATGAAGTGTGTGAGGTGCGCTGAAGAAAAATTCCTACCAGTAAAATACATAGCCCTGTTGTGCTCGCATACCCTTAATGACAATAAAAGTGTAAAAATTTGGGAATTTCCTTGCTTTTGTACATTTAGTGTATATGAATTTTCATCTTAACCCTATTAAGGGCATATGATTTCAGTATACTGGCATTTTTCATGGAATAGTAAGTAAAAACTAATTCAATGTGCATTTATCAAAGTTACATATAGGCAAGTAATACGGATATACAAGAGTTCTTTCTGATAGTTTTATTAATATAGAGGTTAGTGTCCCCAAACTTTTGATTACTTTTAATAGGTTCCATGTTTGCTCCAGATATACTAGTGTCTCAGAATTCATAGCAGTTACATGATGAAAAATCTATTTTCTCTTTATATGTACATGCAATCCCTTGTGTAATAAGTAGTGTTGAGATCGGAATAAGAAAGATTTGTGCCTATTTTCCGATGCCAAAAACTATTTTTTTAATCGTTTTTGTTTAAAAAGTGTATTTTTACATTTGTGAAAATATATGCACATATTACATGGGTTTTTAAGTCAATCAACAACTCTATAGCTAAATATTTAGAGATTTAAAAAGAATCGGAGTCGCTAATCGTATCGGAATCGGGAATTTAGAACGGAATCGGGGGGGGGGGATATTGGAATCGTTCCATCACTAGTAATAAGTTGTTATTCGGTTGGCGAAAACAGGCAACTCCAAACTAGCGCATTGATACACAGGCAATTGCCGCATCGCTGCATACATGTGTGACTTTCACCCGTTTCCGTCCAACCGTAGCTTAGCGCTAAAATACAAATCAGTTTGAGCCGAGATGTGAATCTGACAGGACAACGTATTGCCTTCCTTGTCTCTCGCCAGGAATTGCCGGGGACAAGCTACAAGTTCATACTCAAGACTAACTTGGACTATATTACATTACCACTATAATGCTGACCAAGCAACTTAGCTGACATGTTTACGTTCTTGTATCCATATATCTCAGTAAAAGATTGCTTTAGATTATTGTAGAGAAGACGGTGGTGTTTTCCTTCTCATTCTCGTGACACTTTTCTTATTCAAGTCAGATACATGGCCGACTCTGTAAAATGGCCATCTCCCATCTCCTGTCTCGACACGCTCAACCAATAACACCTCTACGCCACAGTTTGATGTTTTTACTAAGTAGCACATATTTTACTAATAATAGTAGGTTATGTTCAATTAAGTATCACAATCCAGCCAGTTTAGTGTACAAAAATGGGTAAATATAGGAAATTTCCTTCGATTTCAACTTGTTATAACTCATTTATTTTTGGGGTTTATTTTCATAAAATTTGGATTTAAACAAAATTTAACCTTTTCTCTCTATAAATGTACAATTCTTTTCTTGTGTCATTAATAATTTTTTTCCAGCTTTTTCAGTGTTAGGCGATTTATTTTTTAAATGTTGGTTTTCAACTTAATGCACATGATATTGTGTGTCTCTATGTATATAAAAATAGTTCCATCTTAAAGCAAAAGGGCCACTCGTCAATATAGTTATATTAAAGTTGTCTTTCACAAAAAAATCCAAGTTGAAAACTTTAATGAATGAATTTTTTGCCCTATTATCAAATTGTATTTCCGTTTGTTTTTACATGGTTCAAATCCAAGTTTTTTTTTTATTGATTTACTGCTAAAAAAATATAGCTTTATTTCTACTGTGCTAGCTATGAATTATTACCAAGATTTAATGTGTTAGGTGTTGAAGTGAATCTTATATGAACAGTCAGTTTTTTTTAAATGGAAATTGCTCCAGACAAGGCATGAAACCACTTGATTTAAGGAGCTAAAAAAAAAAATTACTTCAAGGTCAAAAACTAACTAACGATAAGTGTTATAGGTTAGATTCCAACTGGGAAAACAGCAATTTTTCCTCCTTTGTCAGAAACATCGCTCATGGAATGTGAGGATTAAAGGACAAAATAAGAG
This sequence comes from Sepiola atlantica, assembly GCA_963556195.1. Classification (NCBI taxonomy): domain Eukaryota; kingdom Metazoa; phylum Mollusca; class Cephalopoda; order Sepiida; family Sepiolidae; genus Sepiola; species Sepiola atlantica. The sequence continues at coordinate 93,404,835 of OY744515.1, forward strand.
ATACAAGAGTTACGCGGCTGCTGAAAGTAAACCCAAGGTCCACTTTCTACTCGCAGTTGCGCTTCCATGTTATTCTTATACGTTTTTTCAATGGGTAATGGAATTTTGCCTAATGTTTAGGCTGGCTTAATCTAATAATTATTACTTCTCCTTTGATTAATTTTTATTTACCACAAGATGACATTACATTGGTAAGGATATTTCACTTGTTCAAAGACAATCCTGTCTCAAGGGCAGATAACCCCCATTCACTGTCTTTTGACAAGGCAGATAATTTCAAGGTACAAAAAGAGTTATCTTCTTTTTATAGAAATATTTTTCCATCTTGCAGTATGAATATTTCTTCTTTTATAGCTGAAAATGTCCCTTATTTTTGTTCTATTTTCAGTTGAATACAGAAAATGTCCCTTATTTTTGTTCTATTTTCAGTTGAATACAGAAAATGTCCCTTATTTTTGTTCTATTTTTAGTTGAATACAGAAAATGTCCCTTATTTTTGTTCTATTTTCAGTTGAATACAGAAAATGTCCCTTATTTTTGTTCTATTTTCAGTTGAATACAGAAAATGTCCCTTATTTTCTATTTTCAGTTGAATACAGATTGGACACAAATTGAAGTGATAGATCTTATTAATGATGGCACTGGTTTGGGTTTTGGAATCTTTGGCGGCAAAAGTACTGGTGTTGTGGTTAAAACCATTTTGCCTGGAGGAGTTGCTGACACTGTAAGTAATCTTCCCTTTCAATTTTCAGCATTTAAAATTATTTTTTACTTTAGTTCACCTCGAACAAGGCATATTGCCGCTGAAGCATAACGAGCGCTACTATAGTAAAGGCCAGATTTATAAGAAGGCAACTTAGGTTGGGAATTGGGCAGCAAGATGTTTGTTCGCATTACATTTAAATTCCTGCATGTTGATACAGTCAGGGAAACGAAAAGCAGGAAGGAAATTCCATAGGCAAGCCGTCCGAAGAAGGAAGCTATCGGATTAGAAAATCTTCCTGCATCTAAGGATCTTTACAGAGAAGGGGTGAGATTTTGCTGCTAGTCGGGAGTACTTTCATTGAGGTGATGGGGTACGAAACCTGATGTGAACATTTTTTTCCTATGTTAGTATGCACACATTTAGTGAAACTGTTTGTATTTAAGCCAAACTCGCAGGTTTCCAACATAAGTTTATAATTCAATCTATTGTTCTTTATCTATTTTTAAGGGACCCAAATAGAAACTGTAGTGAGGCAGCACCGATTATGTTCACGTAATGTAATTAAAAAATTTGTTTAAAAGATTCCAAAAATGAAGGTCTGTAGTGTTTATGTAATGTAGCCCTGTTTTTAAAAAATTTTTAATATAGAGGTCCCAAATATGTCTGCAATGTAACCAAATTTTAAGGGTGTTTCAAATAATTACGGTGTAATGTTACTTCAAATATTTTATAGGTCACCAAAAATAGTTATTGTGTTACGTTGCCTCTTATGGTTATGCGTGATGTAGCCATTATCTTTGTTGAGGGAGAGGGGTGGTTCACTCGTAACTCGCCAAGAGGCCACATCACAATAAACTTAAAATCTGCATTTATTCGGTTTTCTAATTTAGGGGATCATCTTAACATTTTGAGGGTGCTTTTCTTCAGCAGGTTCGAAAGAAAGTCCAGGACTAAATGATTTTCATTAACTTATTCAATTTTTGATTTTTAAAATTTTTGATTTTTAATTTTTTTTAATTTAAAATTTTTTTTTTTTTTATTGATGTCGACATTATCTTACTCTCACACACATCTATGTTTAGCAAACTCCCTAATGAAGCCCTCTGGGGGGACGAACAAAGGGAACTCTCCTTGCTTGTTGAAATCAAATTCACAACTCCAGTTTTCTGATCAGCTTTTTGTTTTTATTTTTGACAATGAATTTCTCTGTGAAAATAGTAAAACCTTGAATTTTAGATTAGATCAAATCTTATTATTTACATTGCATTATCTAACCTTGTTAGGCCCAGTTCACAGGTGGAGTCCAATGAATATATAGGAGGAAGTGATAAGAATGGACTTGAGAGAAAGAGGGATAAATAAAGACCTGGCTAGAGATAGGTTAGTTTGAAAGTCAATTTTTTAAAGCCGTCCAACACATGCCAGCATGTAAAACAGACGTTAAATCAAATCTGAGGATGATGAAACACTAGCTGGAATTTATCTGAAGAAATTGAAATTTAGAGGAATCTCCTTATTGGTCTCTTATATTTATGGCTCAAATTTCATGCAAATCAGAAACTTCTGAATTTTTAAGAGGAGATTTGTCTCATTTTTATGACAACACAAATTCATTAAAAATGAAAAGCCAGGCTAAAACATCTCCAATAACTTGCTAATTACAAATGTCATGGGTTTTGTAAGGAGATTAATCATTGAAAACAGATGCACAAATATGCATAGACATAGTTGCCATATATATATATATATATAAAGTTAGTATTAAAAAACTCATAAAAGTGCTTGCTCATATGTCATACATAATATTAACTATTTTATTTAAATATTATACATTACTTATTTTCTGCTGGGGATACCCAGGTTTCTTCATCTGGTCATGCTGGAATAAAGAAAAATTTTGGCTTGTTCTTACTCCAGATAGTCATCACTCCTGTTTAAAGCAAAATCAAAAGGAGAAATGCCCGGAAATGGGTGATCATTTTACGTTAAATTTAGGTGAAACTGATCCCTTATTCTAAATTTTAAACTAATTGTTTTTTTTTTTGTTTTTTTTCGCAATGTTTTTCAAGGCATTTGCATGTAATTGCTTAAAATAAGTAGAATCTCTACAATTTACCTATTTTTTTTTTTTAAATTATTTTATTGAGTTTTAAACCAAACCATCCTATATACTTTCATAACACAAAATACATGCTAAAATATACCTTAGTTATGTTTGAAAAAAAATTGTTTTAATTGCTCTAATTAGCTGAACAAGTTACCCATCACTCTCTTAGCTATCTAGGTTTTGGGTATGACCTTAAAAGACATCCAGTGGTGAGGCCTCCATTTGGGAACTGTGAGGAATGTGAAGTTGCCCCTTAGTTTCCATTGCTTCCAGTTCCACTCTGTAAGGGCCCCATCTATGGGTCAAATAGAACCTACTGGCGCTACCAAATCAGGCTGTCTGAAGTTATTGACTTCCTGACTCAAAATGCACCAAAAATTGATGTTTTATTGTTTTTTTTCCCTTTGCAAAACTCAATCATGTTCTGCAAAATCCAAAACAAAAAAAAACAATAATTTCCCTCCACTGTTCTTCCCTCTCCCCTCCCCCCTTTCACTACACCAAGCACCATGAATGGATGCTTGAACATATAAAGAACTTGAAGCATGGAAACCGTCGCCAAAATGATCAGGTTTGGCATTGAATGACCTGAAACAAAAACAACCAAATCAAAAACCATGATTAAACATTTGAAGATATAAAGAACTTGAAGCATAAAAACCTTCACTAAAATGACCAGATTCAGCATTAAATAACCCGAAAAGGATTGATATGCCATGAAACAAAAACAACCAAACCAAAAACCATGATTAAACATTTGAAGATATAAAGAACTTGAAGCATAAAAACCTTCACCAAAATGACAACAATTCGAAATACCAAAGCTCTTAACTAATGACTATAAATGACCCACTGACTTAAGACTCAAATGAAGGATATTTCCTTCTACATTCATGGCATGAAATGACCCGAAAATGGTTGATGTGCCATTAAGCAATATCTTACCTTACCATACCTATCTATGTACTTCTCTCACTCTGTTGATTCAACAACTCTATATTATTTCTTAATGTCTCTGTGAGCATTTAGAGAAAGAGTGACTCTGTTTTCATTGTGGCCATTTAATTTATGTACATGTGGTTGTACATACGAAAAACACTTATATAAATTAGATGGCAAAACAGTTACTTTACTTCACTATATGAATAATAAAGAATAATAATACTTCAATATAGTAATGATAAGAAACATATAGAATTAAAGAGACTTATTGTTTTTAGCTATGCAAGAAGAATGTCGTAACACATATCACAATTTATGAATTTTCGAATAAAATCTAAGTAGAATAAATAGTGGTAGTGGTCTAGTATGTATGTGTACCTATATATATATATATATATATATATTTATTTATTAATTTTATACGTATATAAAAGTAATCCATGGACACGTGTTTCTGGTTCACAGCCATCATCAGCATGGCTAACTTAGACAATGATCGAACCTTCGATATTGATGTCTATAGTCCAGCGTCTTTACCATTGGACCAAGACGCCCTGTCTAGAAATATGTACGATTTTTATCACCTAAATATTTAATGTATTTTTATGTAATTATTTTTATTGGTGATTGCAGCGTTCAGTGTTTTCTTACTATTATTTCGAGATATATATATATTCATTCATTCGTTAATGTTGACGGATAACTGTCTTTAATGATCCATAATTTGACTGTTTTCATATCTATTCTTTTTTTTTTTCTCATCATTACAGGATACTCGATTACGGAGTGGAGATCATATCTTACAGATTGGGGATTTCAATGTGCGTGGTATGAGCTCAGAGCAAGTAGCCTCTGTTCTGCGTCAATCTGGTAGCCATGTTCGGCTGATTGTTGCTCGAGCCATCAATGAACCACCTCTTGAAATAAATTATGCAGCCCCAATTATTCCTACTCAACAATTAGATGAGCGCCTGCAACAACTGAACACCTTACTCTCTGGAGAAACGGAACAAGTGTTGGATTACAATCAACTAATGCAGAACCAACATGAAATCCAAGAAAGGTTAATTGCCGCCAATAATGAGAATGCTGCCGAAAGTCAACAGACTGGACAAGAGTTCCTTGAAACTGTTCAAGTACACCAGGTTAGTGAGCTATGTTTTTACAAGTAGAATATTACTATTTAAAAAAAAGAAAAGTGTTTTTAACATTTTTAAATGTCTTTACATTTCTCTAGAATTCTGTTCACGTTTGATTATCAGAATACCTTCATATATAATCAGCTAGTAGAATACCGTTCTAAGATTGGTAAAATAAATTCCCCGAACAGAAAAGTTTTTCACCACTTTTATGTCCCCTTACAAAATTAAAATCAGAATATAATGCTATTAAACTGTATGTCTAGAATCTTTATTCCAATTTTGATTAAAATCCATGATTATGATTGGAGAAAATGTCTAACATTTAAGGCTTAAGGGATCTTAAGAAGAAATTGAAATCCAGGTAATCTTGCTTAATTGGTATCTAATGACTATGGATCGAATTCAGTGTAAATCTGATGTATTTGAATTTTCAAATGGGAGGTTGTGCTTATATTGTGCCTCCCTAAAAACCCTAAAAAATACTCCAAAGAAACTGATATTTAGGGAATATTTATTTATTGATGTCTAATACCTATTGTTAAAATTTCACACAAATCAGAGGTGTCTGAATTTTCATGAAGGGCTTCCACCCTCTCTTTGACCCCTTCGCATAAAATTAAATTAAACTAAATATAGGCTGTATTACTCATCCTTATGCTTAGCAGCTGTGTTCCAAAATTCATAATGATTGGTTAATTAGTTTAGGAGTGAATCCTATAGATAGAAATATATAAACAAACCTAACTTTGAATGAATAGAGATATCTTAGTTTTCATATACATTACTGTTAAAATCTTTTACGTTTTTGCAAAGAATAAACATTTAATTGAAATGTTTGAAGGTTTTTGGTTAGCTACTTTTAAAAACAAATTAATCTAAATTTTGTCGGAATTTTTTGATTTTGAACCGATTTCTGAAAGCTTTTGTCACTTTTACACATACTAACAATTTTTAACTTCTGAATTATTTAGATGATTCTGACAGTTTATGGAATCAAAATAAAATCTGTCTTTCAAGGGAAGAATTAAGAATTGTTTGTTAATGTAATGACTAAACGATTCCGTTATTCAAACATTTACAAGGACCAGTATGCAACAACTGTTTAGAAAAAGATATCTTTTCGTATCATGTCTATTTTATCATTCATTAAAAGTTTGATTTTATACACGATAAAAAGTTAATGTAAGCATGATTCCTATTCTGAATAATCTGTTTTGATCAACCTTTGCATTGAGACGAAAAACTTTTTTTTCGTTGATATTGTAATTTTATATACTAGCAAATATATGCTCTCCCTGATCGCATATTTTTGCTAGGCTGAGAGTGTTATATAATTGTGACAGAACTACATAGAATACATAGTTAAAGCAAAATATATTGTTTTGGACTATTAAAATAATTTCCAATGCTATTGATAATGTTTACCCATTCATTTTTTTAAAAAGTTTTTTTTTAAGTAGTGCTGAGCAGAATTTTTTCTTAAGAGAGAATATCGCATGTAATTGTTTAAAGCGATAAGTGTTAAGTGAATTTTTTGTTCTTAAAGAAACGAAGAGTTTGTATGCAAAACGCGATAAACGCCATGTTCAAAATTACAAAACTATCACTAAAAAAAGTGTTGTATTTCAACAATCGAACACAGCCCAGATTCATGTAAAATGATACTAGCATAATTTCTTTTTGCTTTCAATAAACATAAACCTTTAGTTGGAGTCTAGATTAAATATTTTCGTCCAATTATTGTTTAAAGTCTCAATTAAAACAAATTGGATTTATGGCGGTTTGCATTTAAACTCTTCAAACATTAATAGTTTCCTCAATGTATTTATTACGTGTAAAATAATTGTGACTGACTGACGGACAAAATCCCTATGTAAATAACCAGCAAATATATGCTACGTCTAGTCGCATATTTTTGCTAGGTTTGGAGTATCATATAATTGTGACAGAACTACATACAATACATCGTTAAAGCAAAATAAATATTAAAATGTTATCGTTATAAATAAAATTAAATTAAAGTACCTTATTCATGGATGTTAAGCGTGAAAGCAGACCCCACTATTTTTATAAATAAAATAAAGTAAAACCTATTTCCTTTTTATAGATGTTAAAAGAAATGCAGACATCACAATTTTTTTATAAATAAAATTAAGTCAAACGTATTTTCTTTTTTATAGATGTCAAGCGTGAAAAAAAATAATAGGAAATTACAACATGGCCACCAACGATTAAGGCATTGCATTAAAGTTACATTTTCAAGTCTTTAAAAGAATAAATTTGAATTTTATTTCGGGATAAAAATCCAATTTAAGACTAATTGATAAATTTCATCCAAAATGTGTGCGAAAATCAAATGAAATAAGTGAGAAATTCAACTAATCCCTATAGTACAATTGAACGGTAACGTCTATTTCGTCCATTCAGTTTTTAATTTTAACTATTTAGTAATTTTAAAAGGTTTTTAAAATGTTTATATATAAAGGAGGATGTAATACATGGGAGGATTCCCCCACATACCCTTAAAAACGGAAGAGGAAATTCCGCGGAAGACGGTTTTATGACAACAGAACCGATACTACACTTATAAATTCCAAATAAATCGATATTTTTTTTTTTCATTCATTTAAAAATGTCTAGTCACAAAAGAATAATTTTTTTTATTGCTCCTTGGCCTTTTGGCTAAGATCAAAGTGTAGTATCTGTTCTCTTACCATCAGCGCCTGAAAAACAATGTACTTATCTCCCTTGAAACTGAAAGTTTTAAAATGTTTTTTAAAAGCTGTTGTTTTTTAAATAAAATTTCTTTAATTAATTGTATTAATAATTATAATAAAATTACTATCAAGGAAAATATAAATATAAACAAAAATTACAATACCAATTATAAATGTATATTAGAGAATATTAATTTATTAGAAACTCAAAAAGAAAATAAATATGCAAATATGCAAAAGCGGGTTTTGTTTGACAAAGTTTAGAGATTACTATACATACGGTATCATTA
>OY744515.1:93417738-93467738 GCA_963556195.1 Sepiola atlantica
TTTCTTCTCAAGTGATTTCAACTGGGTCAATCCCCTGTGGGGTACTGTCAGTTGTTGAAGTCGATATCTTAGATTTGTATCTCCCCTGATGAACTGCCTAGCAAGCACCTTGCTAGGTAGCGAAACACGTGTAGGGAACTATAGCTTTACAAAATAAATAAATAATAAAATAAAAGATCTTTTCGTTGTGATGAATCCTCTCTGGAAGAAAGGGGGGAAAAATATCTTGGTAAACTCTCCAAATATACGTATAAATGCTCTGTCCCCGATAATCGGGGCTCATCGAGCTTGTTTTTATTGGCCTTGTTCTGGACTTTACTGAATATTCTCAGTGAAACATCAAAATTTATATATATATATATATATATGAGAGAGAGAGAGGCAGACAAAGGTGTTACTACTAAATATACTAAAATTCTTAACTTATATTTTATTACATTTCAAAAAAAAAAAAGGGAAAAATATATTCTTTAGTTCTAAAATTAAAAAAAAAAGAAGCAATTGGGGAGCAGAATCAAAACTGCACACTTTGTGTTTTCAGTCTTATTCTTTCCCAACCAAGCAATTCAGACATTTAAGTAGACTTTTAAAATAACACTCATAAGTAAATTTTTATCTTACATGTTCGAAAGGGGCTCTTAGTTTTCTTTAAAAGTGCACCTAAATAGTCAGGACTACTTCCATCATGTTCCTAGGAAAATTATACATGTTTATAAACTTTTATATTTTAGGTACACTCTCTAGTCTTTCTATGAACAGGTACACACACACACAGGTGTTCTTTTTTATTAGTTAGATTTATGATTAACTAGAATAACCATCTATTTAACATAACTTTATATGTTAGATATTATTATCTTGTGAGATGTTTAAAGTTGGGCCTAAATAGCATTTAAACTGACGTATCAAACTTTGATTCTGACTAACAAATTCTCATATGTTATTATTGTATCATGTTATTGGCACTATAATAACATACTTCGCTACAATTTATTTAAAAAAATTATCTAGTTTAGCTCAGACGATTGATAATATAGGGACAGTTTTAAATAATAACCCCAAAATATAAACCAGCAAGAGAAAATAACTCATATTTTTATTGAAAATATGAGTTATCTACCTTTACAATTAAAATTTTATTTCTTTTAAATAAAAATGAAAATCTGAAATGACTTCAGTGCATCCCGGGCAACTATGAGTAAATATAACTAATCTCTATATATAAAACTTGATGCCTGTGTGTGTGTGTGTGTGTGTTCTCTATAGAAAGAAAGGTTATGTAAAAGTGTATTATGTCAAATTTATGGAGGAAGACAATGGAAGTGTTCATTAATTTCTAAGTGCACCCCTAAGGGGTTTATGAAGGCATAACACCCTTAAAACTTAAAAAATATACTATTTTTATGAAATTTAAATCCTATGTATAAAATTTTCTGAAGAAACAATGATAGTACTACTATTAGTAGTCTCAAATCTCTAAGTGCCCTCCTAACCTAAGGGAGCTATGAAGGGTATACTTCCTTTAAAACTTGAAATATATCTTATTTTGATGAAATTTATATTCTATGTATATAATTCTCTGGAGAAGATGATGTAGGTGGTTCCGAATCTCGATGTAACTCTCTATCTGCCGAATATCTACGTGCCCCCCCCCACCTCAAGTGATCCATAATGACATAACGTCCTTAAAACTTCAAATACGTATATCCAATTTTTCTTATGAGTGTGATTTTAAAAATAGATAAAAAACGAATTGTTTAGTTGGGAAAGTTTCATACTGAAAACATAGTGTGCAGTTTCGATTCTACCCCTCCGATCCCCCCCCCCCTTTAAAAAAAATCTAGCGCGAACGCAGATCCCACACTATATCAAAGAACCAGTTTTGATACGTAGCCTCGTTTTAAGATCATTCATTGTCACTAAATAAATAAGTGAAAAAAGCATTTCTTTAGCATAAGTAGTTAAATCAAAATCGTTCTTTTAACTTTGTTTGTTCAGTCGGTAGCGTGTCGGACAAATTCGTCCAAATTACCTTGTGACGTTAAGGTTGCGAGTTCAAATGACGACCGTGGCGTCAAAATTATTTATTGTTTATTTAGTTGTTAAAACGACATATATTTGAATAGTTCAGTAGGTACGTAAGATATCTAGCTGACAACATCAAGGTTGCTGTTAAAGTAAACTTTTCTTAATATGATGTTGCATATGATGCGATCCCACACTCTAACCCGGGAAACCGTGTTAGTTTATTATAAATTTATTTAACGGTTTAAGTACATGTAAATATATATAGATTTATTTTTAAAGCATGGATCATGTATTTGACATTAATGTCAAAATTTGGAAATAAAATTTGAATGGACATATGAAAAATCAATTGATATTAAGAATATCATTTTAAGTTTGAATTTCCACTCGGATAAATATTTTTGAGATTCATTATATCAGGATTTCAGCAGCCATTTTTGTCAAATCTATAATCGGGTATAGAAGTCTCCCATAATGTGCTTATTTCTAAAACCACACCTAATGAGATCATTAGACAAAGGGAATGTGCTCCAATGCACTTACTGCATGTGCACCCCTTCAACGTAAATACCTCCGACCAGCAGCAAAATCCCATCCCACTCCTATAGAGGTCATCAGATGCCGGAAAACTTTCTATTCTAATAGCTTTTTTTCTCTGACCGCCTGCCTTTGGAGTTCTCTCCCTATTTACAGACTGTACTAACATGCAGAAATTTAAATGTACTGTGAACAAACATCTTACTGCACAACTCCCCACTTAGGATGCCCTTTATAGATAATTAAATTAAATAAATAGAAAATAATGATTTAATTGAAAAAATAATGTTAGAGCTGTAATTCTGAAAAAAGAAAATCGGAAAAGAACGCATATCACTAAGTAATTTAGGCAATTAAAATAGGATTTTGCCATGTTTTGGTGAAATAAATGCTAGACTGAGGCATATTTTTTGTACGAATCGAATGCCCCTTTTTGGAGAGATGTGTTTTTCCCCACACTAAAAACATGACCGTGTGTCTAAACCTGCCCTTGTTGGGAAACCATGAAATCAGCAGGCTCAATTATGTTATTTATTGAATTTCAAAAGCAAGGTAAAAAAAAATAAAACACTGGAAAAAGTTTAAACTAAAAAAAAAAAAAAATTAAAAAAGAAAAGTAAAGAAAAGAAGTACTTGTATATTTGTAAATAACAATTCTCAAAAACCAACATTTTGCTTTGGTGTAAACTTTTACCTACAAATTTGTGATGTTTTTGCGTTAATAAAAAAATGTAATTGAAACATTTTAGCAAAAACTATGTATGATTTTTCCACTGCTAGTCTAGAGATGATTTTTTGGCGCAGAATATTCTGTAGATTACTTGGTTCTGATTTTAAGGAATTTTTAAAATTGAAGTAAAGTGACGTTCTTGTTTATTTGAAAATACTTGTTAAATAGTTTCCGGAGAAAATATAAAATACTGATTTTATTTAAAAAAAAAAAAAAAAAAAAAAGTATTTAATCCTGAAAAAAAAATCTGAAAAGAACCCATTTCACTGTAAGTAATTTAGGTGATTAAAATAGGAGTTAACATGACCCTGTGTCCCGGCGTTTGTGTTTATAATCAATGGTCTCTTGTTTGTTAGTAAATACTTGTTAAATAGTTTAATAAAAAATATTGTTTTAATAACGTGACCTATTGAGAATATTGCCAAAGAAATTGTTTGTTATTCCGCTTAAGAAGTCGTTTTAAACTGAGGCAATTTTTATTTTGCTTGAAGAACGAGATTTTCTATAAATAATACTGAAAATAGGTTTTAAATATTGTATTTTTGTAGATAGTCTAATAGTTTGTTTATTTTCATAAATAGAAATGAAATAAAAGAAACGAAACAGTGCAGAAAGAATCAATGTTTTTTTTTTAGTTTCACCATTGAAAAAATGCATTATTTTGCAAACGTAAAAATGTACTTATGTGTAAAAGCAGATGTTTGATTTTAAAGCTATTGTATTATGTAGACAATATTAAGGATAAGATCAGATAATTTAGGTGATTTAACCAAAATTCACATCAAGAAAGGACCTGGTGTAACAGGTGGCAGTGAGAGTAGATAAATAGTAGCGAGTAAAGATGGATGCCACCTCTTTGGAAGGTTTATTTGTGAGAGTCCGGTAACCCGACGAAATGAATGCATAATTTCTGGAAACACGCATAAGGCTTAGCCTAATTGGATGGTGGAATAGATAAGCATATGAAGGTTTTGGTTATTATCCTATTATGGCTTAATGCAGGGGGAAACATCTACTTTACTTTATTAGTGTTGCCCGATAGTCTTTACTTTTATTTTTGTAGAATTTGGTATATTCGGACTACTGTTCTCATCTTGGGTGTTTTTATCACAACGTTTTGGCCGATGTAACCTTCTTCAGGTGTACCTTGTCGAACTCTGGAATCTTGATGGAATTTTGAACAGAACCCTTTATTAAGTCCATGGAGGTAGCATGCTCTCGTTACATCTGCCATGACTGGGAAGAAGTTTTCCGTAATTCGTAGTTCTTTGTATTGTCTGCACTGAGGATTGAACCTTCAACCTTCAGATGACTGTCACTTAGAAGTGAATTATACTTAGTACCATATCCATTGTGGCACGTGTCCTTGAGAACAGTAGTCTGAATATACCAAATTATCAACTCTCATCTCAAAAATTCTGAAACTTTAATTTTTGTTTTGCTTTTTTTATTTTTTCGTTTGCATAAATACTTTCAAATATTTTTTATTTATTCTAAAATTTATAAATAATAAGCTAAGAGCCAGAGGTGACAAATCACCAGCAGCCTGATAGAGAGGGCTTGGGGAATGCTGATTATGACTAATGCAGAGAGTAGGGGAAATGGTGTGTCAGCGGAGGGGAGAATAGAGTGAATATTAATGAAGCTTGGAATAGGGTTGTTGTTTTTTTTTAATTTCGTTTTTACACTATTGTATTTTTGATTTCAGAAAATATTCCATTGCTAGTAAAAAAAAAATTATTTAATGTGTAATTATCAAAGTTATATTATTGCAAAAAAAAAAAATGAAATCAATCAAAATATTGTTTTTGCTTGAAGTAAAAGAAAAAGTTTAAAAAATTCAAAGTTTGTATCATTAACTTTGTTGCTTGAAAATATTCTTTGTGAAATAAATGCATGAATATTTTTATTTTATTAGCCATTGTAAAATTTTAGGTTAATAAAAACCATTCTTTGAAAGTATTTTATGTTATTATATTTAAAAAATGATGTCTTTGAATTTGTTTTATTAATTTTCTAGATGAACTCTCAGGAATATATGTCCAAAGTATTGCTGAAGGCAGTGCTGCTTATACTGATGGAAACATTCAAGTTAATGATCAAATAATTGAAGTACGTATTCTTAAAAGTTAGTCTTGCATTCATTAAAAAGCGAGAATCCCCATATGTTTTATTTTTATATCCATTAATTTTCTTTTATATCTTTTTACAGTTTGATTTAAATTCAAAATTTTTTTTTTATATGTATATACAACGGTTTGGAAATAATTAAGATTGGGAGAAAACTTCATATTAGATGTTTGTTTTTTTCTTTTCTTTTTAAAAATTTTAGATGGTAAATAAATAAGAAACATGTCCAGACACACACACACACACACACACACACACACATGCCCCCCCCCCCCCCTCTCCCTCTCTCTCTCCCTCTCCCACCCTCTCTCTCTCCCTCTCCCTCCCTCTCCCTCCCTCTCCCTCCCTCTCTCTCCCTCTCTCTCCCTCTCCCTCCCCCTCCCTCTCCCTCCCTCTCCCCCTCCCCCTCCCTCTCCCTCCCCCCTCCCTCTCCCTCCCTCCCCTCCCTCTCCCTATCCCTCCCTCCCCCTCCCCTCCCTCTCCCCCTCCCCTCCCTCCCTCCTCTCCCTCCCTCTTTCTCTCTCTCCCTCTTCTCTCCCTCCTCTCTTTCTCTCTCCCCTCTTCTCTCTCTCCTTCTCTCCTTCTCTCCCTCTCTCTTTCTCTCCCTCTCCCTTTCTCTCCCTCTCCCTCTCCCTTTCTCTCCCTCTCCCTCTAACTCTCTTTCTTCGACTCTCCATTCCTCCAAACGCACTCCACTCAGCGATAGTGACGATCATCCCCCTCCCCGTTACACACACATGGCCACAAACCTCGCTATTGTTTCTCTTAGACATGGTCGTCAACTGATTGGGAAAACGTGGCCTTTTCTTTTTCTCTTTCTTTTGTAACGTTGTTTTAATCGGATGGTTTGAAACGAAGAGTCGGGTTGTAGAAACGTTTAGAAAACAGGTGTCCGAGATACAAACCTCACTCTTCCACTCTTGTTTCGCTTCTTCTCACCACCTTCCAAAAGGGTCGACTGGGGAAGTAGAAGAAAATATACAGTTAGATTCTTTTTGAATCCTTCTATGCTGTTACTATGTTCTTTGATGGGTGATCATTTGAGAATACCCGCTATTTTATGTAAAACATGGTTCTAGTAGCCTTGCAAGCCAAGGATCAATATCCATCTAAAAATATAACAAACATAACACAGTCATAGGACGTTCTGCTGTGATCTGTGCCAATCAGACACTTGCCGGTGTTGACAGATTGAATTCAGAATACAGAAATAAATATCTACATTTAGTTACAGAAAAATATTTAATATATACTTTTCATAGTTGTTCGATTTCTAAGTAATTAAATCAAGGTTAATTGAACAAAATGGAAAACTTTTGTCGATCGATCCTTTTCATTTTTCATTTCTTCTGATATGTCGTTTAACATTATTAATGAAAAGTAAATCAAGTTTTGTCCATTCATAATTTTCAATCCTCTCATAATATTCTTCATTAAACCGACCATCCATCCATCTCGAGTGGCTTTTGGTCTTGATAAGTGATGACTCCTTAGTAAATAAAAACATTTAGAGATATTTATTGTATTTTTTAAATTTGTATGTATTTTGACTAATTTTTAAAAAAAATTTTTTATTATCAAATAGGTTGATGGAAAATCTCTCCACGGATTTTCCAATCATGATGCAGTTAAACTGTTACAGCAAACTGACCAAACAGTTATTTTAAAACTGATCAGATACAGACATGGTCCAAAGTATGATCAATTACAGCAATACTTGGGTAAGTATAAATAAAAACGCTTTTGAATATTGATGTGGAGTTAGCTAGTACCCCTTCCTGAGGTTGGAGAATTAGATGCTCCAAGGGCATGAAAGAGAGGCAACTCTCGTCACAAGACGAAAAGAGATGTTATCCAAGTCACCGTTTGGACTGTGTACGACTCTCGATATATTTCTATTATGTTACCCAACCTTTTCCCAAAAGAGGTCTAATCAACATCATAATAAATGTAAAATTAATTAGTTGATTTTATGGTACACTTGTTGAGAAGTTTGGTTACCTGGGTGTTATCATTGGAGCACAAGGAGGAGAAGGTGCTTGTTTGATTGTAAAAATTAGGAGTAGATGGAGTGAGTTCAGGAGAGTTTTCCCATTATTAACGAGTAGAGTGTTAACACTGTCAACCAAAGTAAGCGTCTATCAGGCATGTGATGTATGGAAGTGAAACCTGGCCAGTGAGGATTGAGGACATGCATTGTATGGAGAGAAATGATATGAGAATGATACGATGGATGCGTAACATGAGTCTAAAAGATCAGCTTAGATCTGATGACCTCAGAGGAAGAGTAAATCTGGGCAGTATAGAGGGATGGGTGCAGAACAGGAGAATTTGATAGTTATGGCCAGGTTGAAAGAATGGGTGAGAATTCTTAGGTTAACAGTTAAGGTATCAGTTTCAGTTCAAGGCCAAGTAAAATTTTGTCAATGTTTTTATAAAATAAAATAAAAATGATATTATTCTGTCAGCGCTCGGGCGCTTCTGCTACCTGCCCGATCGTTGTTAACGCAAAGTCACGGAAATCAGGCGCGTCATCTATAACAGTACCAACATTTCACATCCAAAACCAAATCTGTTTTGGGGTGACTGAAAAAAAATGTAAAAATTGGTTTGACACGTTCTTAATTCTTTAGTTTATTCAGTCAATCATTTGTTAGCTATATAAAAACTTTTATAAAATATCTATTTGCATGTAAATAACCTCCCAATTCTCACTGGAGCTGATCCATTTATCTATTAGAAACGTTAAAAAAAAATAATAAATTAAAAAAAAATATATATATATATATTGTTAACACCGTGATAATTATTTTGACAATTTGTTTTTATTTCTCCCATACCTTCTAGCAATTAGATGTCAGTTTTAGCAGTAATCTATATACAACCGTCTGCCTGTCCCAGTCTTTTCAATACTCATCACAAACTTAGTCATTGGCTCCTTTGTTTATTGATTTCTATGCCATGTTTATATTTAAAGATTTCTCCTTTTACCCTTTGCTACCAAACTGCTGTTTTGTCTTGTTCTGTTTTCAATTGCAAACTGCATGATTTTCTTTGTCCCCCTTTTCACTGCTATTTGTATTCACAGGCAACCATTAAAGTTACATTTATCAAGCATTGAATGGGTGAAATGTCTGTTAAAGATTGTAAAGTTGACACACTTAAAAGGATGAACACAGTTAGGGAATGCTGACAATTTTGTATATTTTGTTGACTTGATTGATCCTTGCAAATTTGTCTTAAAATATATATGTATATATGTATTTTTTTTTTTAATAAATCAATCTATTTAGTTACCATTTACAAATTTATAAGAAAAATCTCAAATTATAATATTATCACTAACTGTATTATTTTTTTTTAATAAATCAATCTATTTAGTTACCATTTACAAATTTATAAGAAAAATCTCAAATTATAATATTATCACTAACTGTATTATTTTTTTTTAATAAATCAATCTATTTAGTTACCATTTACAAATTTATAAGAAAAATCTCAAATTATAATATTATCACTAACTGTATTATTTTTTTTGATAAATCAATCTATTTAGTTACCATTTACAAATTTATAAGAAAAATCTCAAATTATAATATTATCACTAACTGTATTATTTTTTTTTAATAAATCAATCTATTTAGTTACCATTTACAAATTTATAAGAAAAATCTCAAATTATAATATTATCACTAACTGTATTATTTTTTTTGATAAATCAATCTATTTAGTTACCATTTACAAATTTATAAGAAAAATCTCAAATTATAATATTATCACTAACTGTATTATTTTTTTTTAATAAATCAATCTATTTAGTTACCATTTACAAATTTATAAGAAAAATCTCAAATTATAATATTATCACTAACTGTATTATTTTTTTTGATAAATCAATCTATTTAGTTACCATTTACAAATTTATAAGAAAAATCTCAAATTATAATATTATCACTAACTGTATTATTTTTTTTTAATAAATCAATCTATTTAGTTACCATTTACAAATTTATAAGAAAAATCTCAAATTATAATATTATCACTAACTGTATTATTTTTTTTAATAAATCAATCTATTTAGTTACCATTTACAAATTTATAAGAAAAATCTCAAATTATAATATTATCACTAACTGTATTATTTTTTTTGATAAATCAATCTATTTAGTTACCATTTACAAATTTATAAGAAAAATCTCAAATTATAATATTATCACTAACTGTATTATTTTTTTTGATAAATCAATCTATTTAGTTACCATTTACAAATTTATAAGAAAAATCTCAAATTATAATATTATCACTAACTGTATTATTTTTTTTTAATAAATCAATCTATTTAGTTACCATTTACAAATTTATAAGAAAAATCTCAAATTATAATATTATCACTAACTGTATTATTTTTTTTTAATAAATCAATCTATTTAGTTACCATTTACAAATTTATAAGAAAAATCTCAAATTATAATATTATCACTAACTGTATTATTTTTTTTGATAAATCAATCTATTTAGTTACCATTTACAAATTTATAAGAAAAATCTCAAATTATAATATTATCACTAACTGTACATACCTGGCGTTGCCTGGTAGTCTTTTTTGTTAACTATGCCATTTGATTTGTTTTCTCAAATTATTTATTTCTGAATTTTTTAAAGTATGATTTTGAAAGTTATATTTTATTATTACGGAAACATTTGATCATTAACCGCTTACTTACTGTTTATATCTCACTTTCCTCCTTTACTCGACTAAAAATCCAAATCTAATTAAAAAATTATCTGATCAGATATTGTGTGTGAGTGATAATATATATGAATAAACGTGATTTGTAAAAGTGTAAAAAATCGATTAATTAAAGAACTACATACAATACGTAGTTAAAGGAAAATAAATTGTTTCGAACTATAAAAATAATTTCCAACGTTATTGATAATGTTTACCCACTCATTTATTTATTTTTTATTATCGCTTATGTTTGAATTCATGTTCTGAAACATCATGTAGATCATAAATCTATGACGTCATGCCAAAGCTATAATTATTTTATTATGGTAATGTTTTAAGCTCTATTTATAAGTCCAAAAAGGTCAGTTGGTAGAACCTCAGACTGAAAATTTCAAGGTTTTGGGGTCGATTTCCAGTCATGGCATCTACTTTATTTGTTGGGAATTTATGATTTACTATTGATGCAATAGTCTCCATTTCTAAAAGTAGATAAGATCTCTGATTTTTCAAAATGAGACAATTTCTGCAATATATTTATTACGTTTAAAAAAAATTGTGATTGATGGACAGACAGACATACAAAATCTCTATTTATATAAGATATAATTTGGGAAAAATTGATCAGCATGCTCTTGTTTTAGTTTCTCGGGGGGTGGGGGGGAGTAGGTAAAGGGGGAGGGTGCAAAAAAAATGAAAGTAAAAAGACTTCCGGGCAATGCCGGGTAGGTATAGTTAGTATAATATAAAATAATTTATTTTAACCGAAAAGTGTCTCAGTTTCTAGAAAAATATCTGAGGAAAATCATTCAGTTAATTTTTGTTTAGTATTTTTTTAAACTTTTAATTTTTACTTTCAAACTGTCATTTTGTGATTATTACTAAGCAGACCGGATCAGAAACAAATTTCAGTCTTAAAGACAATTTTTTTTTTTTTTTTCAAGTTCAACTCTAACTGTATTTTCAACAATTGCTGCCACTTGTTTTGTTTAATATGCAGTAATATTTTACAATATTTCTGAGATGTTATTTAAATTCTTTACATGTTGCTGTCTATTATCCTCATCATGGTGGTTGTTATATTGTGTCTACCTTGTTAGAAAAAATACAAAATATGTATAGCTTATGACATCAGGACAATATTCAGAGTTTGGTGCTACCTGATCAGGCTGTCTGAAGATACCGGCTTCCTGACTTAAAATGCACCGAACATTGATGTTATTGTTTTTTTTCTCCTTTCACTTTGCAAAACTCAATCATATTCTGCAAAAACAAAAACATTTTCCTCTACAAAACAAGCAAACCAAACACCATTAATAAATACTTGAACATATAAAGAACTTGAAGCATGAAAACTTTTATCAAAATGACCTAATTCGGCATTAAATAACCCAAAAGAGGTTGATATGCTGTCAAACAAAACAACCAAACAATATTCAGAAGTTATTCAAATATCATGTGGCAAATGCGAACAAGTTAAATCAATTATTGGCTTTCTAAGCCACTGTCAGTCCTTCTCTCATGTTTGCTCTATTCTTTTCTTTCCTTCTTTTCCTTTGCTAATAATAGCAATGGAGGTTAGAAATGGTTTACAATTATGTCTGCATAAACAAGTCACATGACTAAATTGCAATAAAATAATTATCAAATTTTGATTGACCAATCAGAAAGTGTTTCATGTGAATCAACGCAATGATTCTGAGAGCCAACCAAAAAGCTTGTAACTGACAGTTTTTTTTTTCAGCTGGCATCAGAGCGTCAACACAACAAAATATAATTTTCTTTTTTTCTTGCCAGATATTAAGTTTATTTTTGTTTAAAATACAAAGAAAGTATTTTTTTAATAGAAACGGATTTAATAAAACATCTGGTGAAAAAGTAAATTATAAGATTAATAATTCAATAAATAATTAATAAATCCCTTATTTGTCACTTGGACATTGTTTAGTTCAATATCGAGAAATCCTGATTCCTTATATATAATCGTATCACAGTCCATAGTTTTCTTCGAATGCCCGGCTGGCTTGGCAGGCTGAGAGCAGACCCAAGGCGTTTCCACGAATAATGGCGATAGAGAGGCGCTCGTAAAGCTAAGAGAATTCTCGATTGTCTCTGGTGTTGTGCGTCATTAATAGACCAAGGCTGCTGAGGAAGTCGCGTGTGGCAGAGTCAATCACTCCACTCGTCTCCACAGTTATCGGTTGAAATACAAATCTGTCGAGAAGATTGGCATATTTTGACCGCTTGTGGCTCACTGCTGCATGTACAGGGTTTGTTATTAAATACAACAGCAAGCTTTTAAACTACATACCAACAAAACTACTTCAGAATGCTAAAAATGAAATAGCTGGATGTACATCCACACACGTTGAACACACGCTACAAAGAACATTAAAAAAATGATAAATCTTTGCAATTAATGAAAAGAAAATGTATATCAATTAAATTCCTGTTTTGTTCTACCTACATACAGCCTCTTCAATCTCTTCCATGAAAGAGAACTGAGCCAAGGACTGTCTGCCATCCGATGTAATTGTGGCAGGGAATATAAAGGTTAAAAATTCTGTTCACTGAAGATGAGGCTGGAGCAATATTAAAAAGCAGTAGGCCGAATAAAATCATTAAAATCCATCATGGCTGATCAATGGAGAGAACAGAGCGGTTACCAAATCCTGTGGAATATGGTTAAAATAATAGGTATAGCAACACTAGAAGATCAGGGAAAACTCTAAGAGTCCGCATATTTACATAGCTACAGTAGCCTATTACATAAACCAAGTACAACAATGAACACAATGTGAAAATCAATAATTAAAGACAGGTGATCTCATTATCAAAACTTTGGTTATTTAAATAATATCATTAAGAAAGTTATGAAACCATAATTTCCCCCAGTTATTGACAGGGTTATGGAGTCAGAAGGAGTCTGACTTGAAGGAACGCTAAGAGTCGGATTTTTTAATCTTCGAAGAACCAATAGTCTGAATATTTGAATACTTTAAATTTCTGAGTCGGATGTTTTTTGGAAATTTCTGAGTCGGATGTTTTTTGGAAATTTCTGAGTCGGATGTTTTTTGGAAATTTCTGAGTCGGATGTTTTTTGGAAATTTCTGAGTCGGATGTTTTTTGGAAATTTCTGAGTCGGATGTTTTTTGGAAATTTCTGAGTCGGATGTTTTTTGGAAATTTCTGAGTCGGATGTTTTTTGGAAATTTCTGAGTCGGATGTTTTTTGGAAATTTCTGAGTCGGATGTTTTTTGGAAATTTCTGAGTCGGATGTTTTTTGGAAATTTCTGAGTCGGATGTTTTTTGGAAATTTCTGAGTCGGATGTTTTTTGGAAATTTCT
Source organism: Sepiola atlantica (assembly GCA_963556195.1). Lineage (NCBI taxonomy): Eukaryota > Metazoa > Mollusca > Cephalopoda > Sepiida > Sepiolidae > Sepiola > Sepiola atlantica. The sequence goes on from OY744515.1 coordinate 93,431,239, forward strand.
GAGTCGGATGTTTTTTGGAAATTTCTGAGTCGGATGTTTTTTGGAAATTTCTGAGTCGGACTCCGCAACCCTGATTATCAGTAAAAATAGCAACTTGTGTTTAATAAATCGTATATAATTAGTCGTTTACACTAAGTATTGTGCTCTGGCATTAAATAACCCCCAAAAGAGTTGATATGCTGTAAAACAGACAACCCACCCCTATCCATGCAAATTCTAAAATTAGGAATAATTCTGAATTTAATCTGTAATTGCCGATCAGTGTCTGCTTGTCACAGATCACAACAAATGGCCCAGGACTCTGTTATGTTTGTTTATTTGCAAATAGGTACCTGTCCTCTGCTTGCAACGCCACTGGGACCGTGTTTTATATACAGCACTCTGCATTTCCAAATGTTCATCCATCTTAGTACATGATAACAACATAGAAACAAATCAGAAAGCATCGAAAAAGACAGCCGACAGTATAAGAGAACAGATCTGGCCTACTTTTACGTAGACCTCTGCACATGTTCTTTGGCTCTTTTTAATAACCGCTTAATTACAGTATAAACATAGAATATGCCATACGAGTTTCGATAAATAATCATAGATATTAGGTTTATAAATTCTAGAAGTTTGATCTAGATTGGCTTAGTAGATAAAAGCATAAAGATATTCTCAAGTGAATTCTACTAGGTCATGAGGTCATACTAAGGCCATCCCTATAATAGACCAGGCAATCATGCAACTGGAGTCTTTTACTGAAGGCGATGTAAATTTTCTTAATTGATAAAGCAGTTAAAATTATTTGACAACTATTGACAAATTCCTATAAATGAAGAGACGGGTAACCTTGAATAAACAAATGCATAGAAGATGACATATTCCTTGAATAAACAAGGCTGTCAATATGAAAAGAAAATCTTTCAAAAGATTATGACATGAAACTTTTACAAAATATATAATAAAACTAACTAATAAATTTGGTTTAAGAAATTAAAACAGTATGAACTACTATTTTAAATTTTTGTTAATTAACAATGGCGAACAAATTGTGTACTTTATCATATAATACAGAATCTTGTCTGAAATAAATTTGATGGGTTAGAAATAAAATTTTCTAAGAGTAATGAGAGTGAAGTGTTAGCAGTTAAAGATATCTTCTGACTTACAGGAAATCTTGCCTCCAGTAAAAGACACCAAATGTTAGATCTCTTGACCTGTTATAGGGATTGCCTTGATTCGTATCCAAAAGGGCATAGGAATGGAGTAAATAAATTTCTGGAAAGTTGATTGCAACAGAAGACATCTGAAGAAGGCTGGAGAATATAACAGCCAAGGCATTGTAAATATAACAACACCCATGATGAGGCCAACAGTTTGAAATGAGGAGTATTAAGTTTATTAGATGAAACTCTATCAACTGTTATTTTTTTATCAATATTTCTTTTATTTTTGCTCTGGACAGGTAGAATTTTCAGGAAAAAATGACGTGAGTTTGGATCTTGTGAAAAGAGTATTTTTTACTTCTGATCTGTCTTGCTGACTAATAATTATAAAATGATAATTTGAGATTTGCAATAAAAAAATGAAAAATGAATAAAAAAAATGAAAAATCTTTTTAAATTTGCAACTTTATGAGTGATAACCAAAATTGCTTTATGTATAACAAATAAATAACAAAATATAATTTAATTAATTACGAAACTTGTCCTGAGCAGATTAAAACATTAGAAAGCTTCATTCACAGCTTAGATATGTGACGCCATGTTTACAAATTCAGCAGGTTTGTCTTCTACAACAAGAATGTCTTGTATAAAAGCTTGCGGGAATTGCTTGAATTCCTTTATTGCTTGAGAATACAAATATGAAATGATTTTGCTAGCTTTTTTTTTTTTTTTAACGATCGATTTCATTTGCTTACTTTTTATTAGTTTTCAGTGACTAACATTTATTTTGCTTTCATGAAATTTGCCATTTATTTACTATCATATTTTCTTGCATATAACATGACCCCTTGTTTCTGAAGCTAAAAAAAAACAATAGATTACATCCTTGTGTATAATACACCCATCTCCATGTAAATTTTCCATTGCAAGTTTGAAAAAGAAAAAGTGTTCGACCATAGTCGGCGACCTGAAAGCTTCCCTTTCATTAGCTTACTACACCGAAGCGTAGGGGAGGGCACTACTCCTTTCCTAGGATTACTCCACTTACCCTTGATCCTCACCTTATAATGCTGAGTGTTTAGCAAGTATCAAGTAACATTTTTTAAGTTTTTATAACTCGACTGAGGATTGAATCATTAGCAAACACTTCTTCTTTCGTGTGAATCAGACGATTCTGGTGTTGGCATTAGTTTCCCCGATGTTTTTCTAGTTAGAAATCTTTCTGGAAAGACATCGGGTACTTACGGGAAGGACCATGAGAAGGTTACCAACATCCCTAAGTGAAAGTGGTACTGTGGAACCAACTGGATTCGAACTTGGAACACCCAGGTCTTCAGTCTGTGTCGATATCCACTTAACCACCGTCACCTCCCAGCAAACACTCTTATATGCCAAATGGGCCGGTAATGGGTCATATAGTATCCATTTGCAAAGGTGTACTATATATATATATATATATATATATATATACACACACACACACACACACACACACACACAGAATAAAATATGTAGAATAAAATATGAAACTAAAAGTAAACTTTTAGTAGATAGAACCTATAGTGAAGTGGTTTAAGCTCAATATACGAGATAGAGCAATTATAAAGATAGCTGAAAGAAGAGTGATAAACATGTACGAATGTCCAGATTTATTTCAACTTCGATTGTTCAATGCAAGGTAATAAAATTATGTTTATTATTCCTTCCTTAAGCCAAGGCTTTTCAAAGATCAAAATCTTATCAGAGAGATTACATAGATAGATAAGTTGGCAGTGGGAAAGCCAAACTTCAACATTTGAAAAAATATTAAGAAATAGAGAGTGAAAAAAAAAAGTTTGTGTAAAAAATATATGGGGTTTGTCCAGTTGGTAATTGTCCGTTGATAAGGTGTCCAATGAAATGGGATTTAGATAGAGAAGGGTTTTCGTGAAGGCAGCATGGAAAAGCGTTCAAAAATGAAGTAACTCCAATAGTGAGATGTTGAATTCAAATCGTAGGTGGAGCGCACTTAATCGGAATTAATGAGAAATTGGGCCATTTTAAACATACTTCCTGGGCCGGAGTAGGGATTAAAGTTGAATTGTGAACAGTTGACGTTGGCAGTGAAATATTTAAGCAATTCTAAGAAGTTAAAAACGAGGCCAAATGAGGAAGGGGGCTGGAAAGGGAAAATAAAATATAAAGGGAAAAAGGTGGGAGGGTTAGTTGACTGAGCTATGGCTGATGCTGGAAAGGCAAAGGGAGGAGAGGTTCTAATGATAAAGTTTTATTGCTGGAGGCACTAAATCCAATGCTAGTTTTTTTTTTTTTTTTTTTTTCACTCTCTGTCTTAATATTTTTTTCAAATGTGGAATTTTGGACAAACTATTTTGCTCTTGCGATCAAAACTGTTCTAAATTTTAACTTTTAAAAAGTCAAAATCCCTCAAAATCAGAATCCCATTTGTTATCAACATTTGTCGACATTGTCTTTTGTTATCTATAGTGTTAACTGAATGCATTTGTGATCTTGCCATTTCAAATAAGTTTTTGTTATCTTTCTGCAAATGTGTACTTATGTAGAATACGTCTCTCCTTTTTTTTTTTGTTCAAAAGTTCTTTTATACGCAAGAAAATATGGTATGCCTTAGCTTTTTAAAACCCATGTCATACCATGATTTAAGATTTTGAAAAATTTATTTGATATTTCTTCAATGAAGTATTGTTGTTTACATGTTTCGAACAGTTATCTTCATCTTGGTTGTTATGTTCAGTGTTTCGACCATTGTACCCTCGAAGCTTCTTCGGGTGCCTTTTCTCAGAGTTGGTCACCTTCCGGGATTTGACCTGAACATTTTTATTTAACCCACTTGTGTAGATTGTTTTATTCCACATTACATATCTCGTAACCAATGCTTTTATCTACTGCTAAGCTTTGTGTACTTTTAGCCCCTGGGGATGGTTTCAGGGGGAGAATTGGCACCACAGATTAGCAGACACAAACTGGATCCAGGGCCACAAAAAACACAGTGTGCATCGCCCATCACTACAGAAAGGCCATTTTGGATTTTCTCTCTGCTATCGTTTGTATTAAATGCTATTATGTTAGTATTAGTTAGTATTGTTAGTATGAATGCACATTTTGAGTCAGACTTTTTTTGAAAGGCGGGAAATATCATTCTTATACATGATGAAAGGGTTCATGGGTTAAAAAAGGTTGAGAACCACTGGCCTCGTGGATAAAGGTGTTAGCTAATAGATATTTTAGAGTGAATCTTACCTAGACGTTGTAAGTTCAATCCCTGCTGAAGAAACTGCTGTGAAATATAGTTTTTTATATACTAATGAGTCATCACTTAAGGTTTAAAGCAACTTGAGGTTAAGGGTTAATGAGATTGTCAGTTGAATGATGAGAGAATTGAAAACGAATGAAATGTATAAAATTTGATTATTTAAGACTATGGCTCGACAAGTATTTGTTAATATTGGACTTGAAGACGACTATGTTGTAATTTGCAAGGAAGAAGTTCTGTGATAATGTTTCACAGATTGGCAGTTCTTGTAAAGAAACTCTGTTGATGAAATTTCGTTTTGTTCTAGGTACACAGGGGAAGAAAGGAAAATTATTTACAGTGGTTGTAGGTAGTAGTTATTGTTGTGAAGGTTTTACAGGAGGGGGCCAGAGATTAGAGCTCAGTCGAGCCTCTTTTCATGGAAATAACAATAGAGTAGAAAAAGATTAGAAATTGTCTCTTCTCTGAGAAAGAGGACGTAGAGAATAAAAACGATCCCGCACACACACACACACACACACTAGATTATAAAGTCTATTTTGTGCTCTTAGTAGTGCCTCCCCAGATATTGCGGCAGCACTGACTCTTATACAGGTAGAGGATTGCACCAGGAGTCATATACTTTCTGAAGCAGTAGAATGATCCAACCATTTTTCCAGCAACCTTAAAAGGCATGGAACACAGGATGTGAACAGTGTACTTAAGTGTGTTAAATAAAGGGTCCAGTTTGAAATTTCTAGAAAGTTACATACTATGATACTTGAAGAAGGCCGGAGAATACAAGGATTGAAACCTTGTGAACATAACAATCAAGATGAAGATAGCAATCCATGACATGTAAACAATCTAAATCTGATAAATTATTTTAAAAAAAATATTTTTCCATGAGAAACGTATATGAATATAACTTTATTTTATACCAGCTGACCTGGTCCGGCATTGCTCGGGGGTATCTGATTGCAGTCACTGTAAACCTGCCCGTGAGTCTGTGATAAAATCTATATTCATGGTTATTTAAGTTTTAGTGTTTCATGTGTATGTGGAAACCTTAATTCAATTAGTGTATTTAAGTAAAGCTAAGTTGTTTGTGAATAATTTTGGAAGACTTAGAAACTTGAAAAAAAAAAAATTTGCATGGATGAAACCCATACAAACAAAAGAATTTGATAAAGAAAAAAAATTTGCATTGATGAAAGCCATACAAACAAAAGAATTTGAAAAATTAAAAAAAAATTGCATTGATGAAACCCATACAAACAAAAGAATTTGAAAAAAAAATGAAATGGCATCGGTAAAAAAAAGAAATCAAAACAAAAACTCACGTAAACAGAATTCTGGGCAACGTTCGGTAGGGACAACTTGTTAAAAATAAAGAATCAACACAGTTTTAATGTTTTACACAGCCGGAAGTAATTAAAAAAATCATAGTATTTAACACTAAACATCAGTTATATTTTTCAGAGTGGACATATTTTTCTTTATCACTGGTTAATTCTTTGTATTATATAAACAAATTTAGAGACCTCCATATCGAATAAAAGAAGGAAGCCAGGTTTTTTTTTTGGTTTTTCTTTGGTTTTTTTTTAAGTGTATTTGTTTAACATGTTAGATTGAAAAGCAGGATTTCTTTTTCCAAGTAAAAAAAAATACAAAAATAAAGAAACAGCGTAAATGTGCTAACTAAAAAGAAAACTATATATGTCTCTGTCTACCTTCCTCTCTATCTCTCTCTTTGTAAATATTATTATGGGCATTAAAATAGGTGATTAGACACTATGAATAAGCCTTTTTGTTTAGAGTAAGAGATTTTAATGTGTAATTATAGGTAGAATTAAAATGCAGAATAATAAATGAACAGCTCAGCTTAAAACTAAGTTAAATAATGTAAGTAAAATGTAAGAGTACTTACATGGACAAAAGATTTTTTTACACCATATAAAATCTTTCGTATCTGCAACAATCTCATTGACTAATGAACAGAGATGAATAGCCAAGAAAAAATATCAGTGTATCTCACTAAAGGAAATATCGGGCCGGATATAGTATCTAATCCATGAAATAAATAGAATTTTCAAGTTTTGTTTGCAAATGAAACAGATTGATAATATAAATGAATGACTGGCTCGTCGGAAACAAATATCGATTTGGCAGATCCATGCTATTTAGGTCTAACATGGAAACACCAACAAGATAAATTTATGTTAGATATAAGTATATATGTAAAATATTCTTTTAAGAATTTAGGGTAGAGTTCTAATTAAATATGTAAGTTAGTAAAAATATTATTAACTTAAAATATATAAGCAGAAGTAGGGAGTCTGCTGAAAAAAAGTATGATTCCTGTACCTGGAATTGGTTTTAAAGATTTAAAAAAAAATCTCTTAAACTTGTGTGAAAGGTTGCAGACTCCAACATCTCGTCTGAAAAGAAAAACTTGACTTCAACTCCATAAAACAAAACAAAAAAAAACTCCTGCAGAAATTTTTGATCTCCCTCTCTGATATAAATCAAATATTTAACTTGCATCTTTGCTTTGTAATTGTTACCATGTACATTGATATAGACATTTACTAATCACAGTGTTTTTAAAATTTCAGCTCAAGTAAAAAATCCTCTAAAAAGCACAACACCGACAGATCCTGTGTTACCCCCTCCTTCAAACCTTGATGTTAGACTTGTATACGATGCAATTGATAAACAGTTAGACATTTCGGATATTAATCTCTACACTGGTGATCAAGATTATTGTAAGTATTACTCGCTTCTTACTTTTGTCTTTCAATATTAAATCGTTCTTTGATACAGCAAGAATGCATGTGAAAATGTTTTCCTTTGAATTAGGAGCAGAAATGAGTCATAATACTTTTGAACTTTAATTCAAGTTAAGAATGACTTTTGATTTGTTAGCGTAAAGGTTTGAAATTTTGAAGTTTCGTAGTAGTAGTAAACACAATTCAGACACTTTAATACAGGGTGTTCAGAAAGTCACTGTGCACTTTTCTAATTTTTTTTTTTCAAGCCTGTATTGATGCTAAGGGGGTCACTTTCAACATAATTTATAATTGTCATTCATATTTACCTCCTGTATTCTATATTGGAACATGTATGTTAATAAATATGTAAGTACACAGTGACTTTCCGAACACCCTGTATATTATTAAGATTAAAATGACTGACGTGTTTTCTGTTGTGAAAACTTTGGAATTTGAAACAAAGTAATTTTGAAGCTTTTAAACAGGCGAATATAAAGTAATGTCTATCTTGAATGAAAGTTAAAGGGCAACAGTCAAGTATTATGGTTCATTTGTGCTCTTAAACTAAAAGAAAATATAATTTTCTCATGGACCCCTGTCATATCAAAGAACCAAAGTTTATCATTGTGCATTTTATTACAGGGTCTCTATTGAAAAAATGTTTAAAAAAAAATATATTTTTAAATAGAATTTATTTACTTATTTATTAATTATTTTATTTAAATTTTTTTTAGATAATTTGTAAATTAGCCTTTGTACAATTGTTCAAAGAATAAAGAACACTGTTAGATATTGTAAATAATGATATTAAGAATTAAATAATGCTAATAATCTTAAATTAAAATGGATAAAGAAAATAATATTGACATAGTTATTTTCAATGAAAATGTTTTCTTGATGTGGAAAAAGAGGCAATTAGATTGCATCAAGAAATAAGTTTCCTATGAAGAGCGCAATGGTTTTTATACATTTCTGACCATCAAGTTTGTAAATGTAGCAAGATTTTTACAAGAATTGATTCTAGAAGTATTGTTCTCTTACTATTGAAATACATAAAAAAATTGTTCATTTTGAAAAATTATTTGTTAAAAAAAATTAATATTTTAATTTTTTTTTAATTTAAATTTTTTTAAAAAATTTATTAAAAAAAATTTATTTCATTTTAATTCAAAAAAATTTGTTATTGTTGAATTATATCATTTCATATAATTGTTTTCAAGTAATGTTCTTTATTTTTATTACTTCATATCTTTACAAACTTTTAGTTTAGGTATAGCAAAAATATTTTCCCCATAACGAAATTAAAGTTAAAAAAAAAAAATCATAAAATAAAAATTCAACATAATTTTTCTGTATAATCAAGACACACCAAAAAATTGTTTTTTACGCTCTATAAATTTTGTAAATGAAAGTTTAAAATTCTACCAAAAATAAAATTTTATTTTATTTGTTTTTACACATTTATAAACATCTTTTGTTTTTAAGCCCCCACCCCAACCACTATTTTGCCTTGTGTAAAACATTCAAAGTAATGTAAGGGAATGCTCATTATTGCAATTTATTCAAGGATAATGTAATTAAGAAATGAAATTAATTTTAATTTTGTCCTGAACATATGAAATTATCTGAATTATGAATTATCTGGGGAAAAAATAAAAGGAAGGAAAACGAACTAAATTATTTAAGTTTTGTTAAAAAAAATTTTTTTTTAAAATTCATCTTCTATACAAAGTAAAGTGATTTTTCCCTTATTTCATTGACAAATATAGCTTTCTATACAAAAGCTACATATGCAAATCTGATTTGGTAACAATTTAAGAATTCTTGATGCTTTGAATAATTTTCACATTTTATTATATATATTTTGGTAATTGTCTTTAAAATTTGAAAGTATTTTTTTGAAATTGTTTTATTGATTTAAAAATTTTATTTGCTGTAACGCCGCAAGCATATCCAATTTTATTAGCAACCTGATTTAACCACAATGAAAAGAGAAAATTCTTGTCATGAATTATGTAGTTGCTTTTTTAATAATCGTTCCAACAGTGAAAAAATCGAACGTTGATATAGTTGCGTTTTGCAGAAGTTCACTTCATCCCCCCTTAGTTAGGGTTGGCATCTTGCGAATGTTGGTCCTTCTTATTTCAAGTAACAAAACACAACTGACTAAATACGGGTAAATAAATATGATCAGAACAAACCAAAGATTACGTAGAGGAAGAAATTAGATAAGTAATGGAGTTCTATTACAAAAGCAATTGCCATATAAAGAGACTTATTTACATATAGAACATAATGCCAAAGTTATGCTATCGATTTTCGAAACGCTGTGTATCTGCAAATGATTAAAATTAAAACTTTACTGACGCTGACAAAAATATAGATTTTACATTCTTTTAAAAAAAACTTTTGTTTTAAAATGCCTCTTGAAAGATAAATATGATTGTTCTCGGTTCTATTAAAGTGAATTCATAAAAGATATAACTTTTTTTACTAAAAAAAAAATTCAATCTATTTCACAGGCTTTTTTGTAGGCAGACGTTTTGGTCAACAAATGAAATGATGAAATTAACTATGAAATGATTTTCATATTTTGATTTTAAAAAAATTAATAAATTAATTAAATTTAATTAAAAATTGTCATTTTTCAAATCTTTTGCAATTCACTTGCAATAAAAAATGTTGAAAATATTGATTACTCCCCTTGGGAAAAAAAAAGTGAAATGACTTTGTATATTTTTATATTAACTAATAATTCTTTATAAGTCATTAAAGTGTCACGTTTAGATTTTACATGAAATAAGCTTGTATATTTTTTATTTAATTTAAATTTAGGTTTTACTTATTTCATGTATTTCCCTATTTGTTCCAAAAGTTCAATAAAATATTTTGAAAAAAGGTGTTCATATTTGTTTCTGTCATTAATGTAATTGGTGTATTCAACAACATTTCTACCCGTTATTGTACACTCGGTTAAGATTAACGTTTCTCTGTATTAAAATGTAGCGTTCATTCAAATTTTCAACAGGAGCTATCATTCATATTCAGTTTAACATCTGTTTTACATGCTGGCATGTGTTGGACAGCTTTTAAAAACCTATCTTTAACCAGGTTTTATCACTCTTTCTCTCAAATCCATCGTTATCACTTCCTCCCATGTTTTACTTGGCCTTCCTTTGCCAGCTGACCCTACTATCTCAACTGTTCTACATCAACTAACTCAAGAACTCTTATCCATTCTATTCTTGTTCAAAATTTAAGCCAATTACTTATTTCAATTGACTAATAAACTATTTATCAATGTGATCTGTATTCAAAGAATTCTTAAATTTAAGCTTTGTTAAATTTTTTTTTTTTTTACTCTACAAATATTATGAAAAAAATAACAAATGGTGAGAAATATCTTAACTTTTTTATCAATAAAGAAAAAGTCATATGTCCCAAATTTTTTCTGTTAACAAAAATTAATAAATTTAATAAATATTTGTCATTAATTTTAGGCTTTCTTCTTTTGAGAAAATGTTAAAATAAGTGTACAAATATATGCTTTTTAATTTTTCATAAGATTTAACTTCAGGTATATAGGTTTTGTGTTCAATTAATCATATACCCTGATTAATTGAGAAAAGGTATATTTCAGCATTAAATCACACAAAAAAAGGGTTGACTTGTTGTAAATGAACCAAACCAAAAGGAATAACATCGCCGGATGCGCATTGTGTATCAATTTTTAATAACACCAAGATGAGGGTGACCTTCCAAAGATGTCACCCAAGGAATCCTTAATATAATTCACAATCCTTTCTCCAATCCAACCATATTTGGTACAAATAAACTTCAGTCGATGAGTGACTTGCCCACCAAGTTTCAGTCATGAATGTCCAACAGTCTTTGTTATATCTCCGTTCAATGATAATCACACATGCATATGACGTGCAACATTGTCAATAACCCTGACACACTTCTTTCTTGGCGCTGCATTGATTTCGGCTGTGATGGTCCTCTTTAGTTCACAAATATTCTGGGGATTCTTTTTAGAGACATTATCTTTGATATAACTCCACAGATAAAAATCTTGGGAGGGAGGTAGTTCAGTGAGTAAAGCCCATTTAGGATAACCCCTCCTACTGACAATCGCCAAAAAATATCTCTGCATATCATTGAACAGCGATTTAAAAAAAACAAAAAAAAAACTGTTGCATAGTCATCATTAAAACCTGGTGGACAAGTCAGGCATAGACTGAAGTTTAATTGTACCAAATACGTTTGGATTGCAGAAAGGATTGTGAATTTTATTGATACTTTCATGGGTATGGGGGTTGGGTCACCCTGTACTATGAAGTAAAGCATTTATTTTTTACTTTGAAACCAATGCAATAGATTTTCATTGGTTATCATCTCTTAGAGTTACACAGAAAGAGACTTCAGTTTCTCAACCTTGTTCTAGTTCTGCGATCCATTACTCCCCCCCCCCCCCCCGCTAATAAAAACGGAAAATCCCAATATCAAAATTTGTACACAATCATCCCTATCTGATTTAAGGCAGTTTTTATTTTTGCTGTATCCTACGCCACATTAGAATCAAAGATTATGATCAAGCAGATTTAGCAACTAAACTTGTATTAGACTTGGATCTTAATGAAATGAAAATCCCAAACACAGATCTTAAACAAAAGATCAATAAATGTTTTCGAAGTAAATGCCAGCAACATCAAAATGACAAAACAAAATGGTGGTTCATCATCATAAAAAAAAAATGTTGGCTTATTTTTTTTTTTTAAACAGCCAGTTTGGAAAGTTTTATTCCAATAGACAAACTTTTAGAATTTCTATTTTGATAAAAAAGACTAGCTATTGTGTTTTTTTTTTTTTTTTTTTTTTTTTTTTGCTTGTGTTTTAAAAAAAAAATTTTTTTTTAATTTTATTTTAATACTTATTACATGATTCTATTACGTTTTATTTGACTCTATATGAGATTACGGCATTAAACACCTCCGTATTATTTTTGACGTTTGCTTGCTTTGTGAATGTTCTGACCTTGAAGGGTCGATAATAAAGAAGACAACACGGTGGTATATTTACAAGAATGTATTTACAGAAGTACAAAATAGTATGTTACAGAAAGTCTGCGTCCGATACTGTGGCTATGACTGCCACGACACTTCATTGTAACTATATATAGTGTCTGGAAGAGTCCTTCTATTCCTGAAATAGGGTAGATCAATATCACACCATAACTGAACTTTTCTGAAACGTCAAAATAGTAAGCATTTTCAGCTGCTTCAGATAAAATGGCGACACTTGTAAAGTAAAATTTTAAACAAAATCACAAAATCTGCTTGTTATTCCTGATTATTACGTACATTAATACATCATAATGAATTCTTTCATCCTCTTCTTGAAAACCTTATTCGATAACTATAGGACAACATAGCGGTTACTTTAGGATTAAACAACCCTTGATATGAGGGGGGGGGGGGGGAAGAAACTTATAACTCATTAAATCTGGTAGTCTTGTCTGGTTTGTTAAACATTTACAAAATGTTAACTGTATTTAGCCATAGTAACATAGTTTGTATCATGGTTTCTATCTTTTTTTGATCCTGCTTCATTTTGTTGGGGTTGTATTTTTCCTAATGCATGGAGTCCTAGATCATATGACAATGCAGTGGTTAATCATTGTTTGATTTAGCCACATAAAAATCTGTATAAAAGATGTGACTCAGAACTCCACTTCTTTATTTCTCACTTTTTGGTTTAACTTTTGGTAAGGCCACATGTTTGCCAAACTCCTTTCTTTTCCCCTTTTCGATTTAATCATCGAAGCAACAGCAGCATTGCCCATTGGTCCTATTTCGTCCCGTCTACTTTTGTGACATACGATCGGTCTCTTCACTCCTTCACCCGAACAGACCAGTTCTGTCATTGTTGTAAGAATAGGATCAAAATAATAATACAAATATAGTTTTATTTTAAATTTCTAAGTTTTACAAGCCAAATTACACAATGCTTACAAATTCTGATGTTCAGTAAATTATAAATTATGGTTAATTAGAACAAAACAATTTTTTTCCAAACATAACTCAATCCCAGAAGTAAAGTATATTTTAGCATGTATTTTATTTATAAAAGTATATAGGAGAAAAGCCTTAGGGAAACAAACATTGACGAACTCACATTTACTATAATAATAGTAATAATACTATAATAGATAAATAATTAATAATGAAAATGCACCTAGAAATGTTTCTTGGTTAAAATTATGAATTTTTTCACATTTGAGAAATTAAAATACATGCTAAAATATACTTTATTTCTGAGATTGAGTTATGTTTGAAAAAAAAAAAAATGGAAAACATAAAAGCATGTAAATTATGTGTTAATATAATTTTTAATATTTCTGACAGTCCTCTGTCCTTTATTCAAAAAATGTTTTTCTTTATAAAAAAACGATATTCAACTTTTATGAATAACTGGACATCATACCATTTAAGGGTCATTTTCATTACAATTTTTTCCTTATTTCTTTCGTTTTTCTTTAACTATAAACAATGCATGTATTAACATATTTTATGTGTACAGAGGCTCTATGTGAAATTGTTTGAATCACAAAGCACATTTTTATTTATTTATAGTCTTATATTTATGTTATTTCCTTTAAATGTAAGCAAGCTGTCGATAATTAAAACCAGATTTTTCTTAGTCTGTAAAGAATATATTTTTATTATATTATTATTTTCATTTTTCATCTGTCTCCTGAGGTGAGACGTTTTGTGAATGACTTCTGTTTGTTGTTGTTTCACTTTTCAAGTAAAGTATTTATATGTATTAAAAGTAAACATGTCAGAATCCAGACTTCATTTGTATGTATTCAATTTTATTATCAATTTTGATTCTTTGTGGCTAAGAATTTCGTGTTTATTTAGTGTGAATTTGATATGATGTATGATTAAAGTGTTTAGCTATTAGTGATTTTTGTCTGATACTAACTTTGTGGTTATTGAATCTAGGTTTGAAATGTAAGTTTGTTTCAACTATATATCCGCTATTGGCACATTTTATTCCATATATATTTATATATTATACTGATGACTGTGAGTATCAGCTTTTTGGTCGGCTCAGTTTTTAGTTTGTATTGACCACTGTATAATTATGCATTCTCAGACGGAGCTTTATAGTACCTAAAACAATTACGTTTTTTAATATGCCATAACCATCGTTTCACTTTTTTACGATCATAAGCTGACTTTATACACAAATAAAAACAAGCTCAAATTTGACCTCAATTTATGCGTTAAGCCATCCGACGATCGCACAAGGGTGAAACCATGGTTATAGCATAATAAAAAAAATGTATTCCTTTTAAATACTATATATATATATATATATATATATATATATAAGATATTACCAAATTTGCTATTTAAGTTGAACATGAACTGATCTCTTTGGTTTCGATATTTCCCTCTATTTAAATTTTTATTTAACATCTTTATTGGTGAGGATTCATCAAATATTGTTTTTAGAGAAACTCGACTTTTCATGTAAATTTAAAAAATAGAAAACAAAAAATGAAAATAATGAAGTGAAAATTCTATAATCGCGTTTAAAAAATTTTTTTTTTTTTAATTACTGCTGCAATAAATTTGAGTTTTCGACTCACTTTTATACATGCCTTTTCAGATACCGAATGGGGGAGGATATTGCTTTCAATAGATATAATACTCTGAAGATTTTTTCCCCCTTTCTTCAAAAGATTGAATAACAAAAAATCTAAAGGATGATGGAGAAATATCAAGTTTTTTGAAATCACAAAAAATTTAAATAAAATTTAAAAAAAAAAAAAAAAAAAAATTTTTTTTTCTCAATTATTTGTGATTTACAAAAAACTTTGATCAGTTCCAAAGAGACTTTTGT
Source organism: Sepiola atlantica (assembly GCA_963556195.1). Taxonomy (NCBI): domain Eukaryota; kingdom Metazoa; phylum Mollusca; class Cephalopoda; order Sepiida; family Sepiolidae; genus Sepiola; species Sepiola atlantica. The sequence goes on from OY744515.1 coordinate 93,446,331, forward strand.
TTATATTATTTTTATATAAACAAATTATCTACACATTAATGATGTTATCACCATCTATATTCGTATGTATATCCTGCTTTGAATTTGTATGAAAAAAGATGCTGAACTTAAATGGTTTAATTTATTTAATTTTAGAATTCAAACACACCATATAGACAATAGAAAGTAAATAAAATGTAACTACGAGACTATTTCAGTCAAACTTTGAAATGGGATATATATATATATATATATATATATGTACTTCCATCGCGTCACACAAAAGTTAGCGAGTAAAACAAGTGCCCTTTTCTAGTGCAGAAACAATTTAATTAGTGTCGACCGATTTAATGTTTATAAAAATTATATGTATATATATATGTGTGTGTGTGTGTCATCCATATATATATATATAATTTTTATAAACATTAAATTGTCCGACACTAATTGAATTGTTTCTGTACTAGAAAAGGGCACATGTTTTACTCGCTAACTTTTGCGTGACGCGATGGAAGTACATATATTTATTTATATACAAATAAATGCACATTGGTCCTTATTATAGAGTGGAGGGTTTATCATGGACTCTCCCGTCGATTTCGACGTATGAGGTCTTGACAACTCAAAATTTGTTTAGTCTACAATGGATGTAGCATGCTTACATTTACTCAATCACAAATGGCATTTGAGTCCTGTGAGAGATTTGCAAACCAGCCCACAATGGATGCAAGAAGGAAGATCTTGAAAAAAATCGGCTGGGATACTTGTAGATGTTTTTGTTCTTTCGCGCTGTTGATCAATGGCAGTTACAGAGAACCGCCTGATGCCTCTCTGGCAGTCAGATCACCATTCCTTCCGTCGAGAAGCAAGCTGTTCAAAATCACGATAAGCAATATTGATAGATGTCAAATTCATCTTCAACTTGTCCTTAAAGCGAAGCAGCGGTCGACCCACATTTCGCCTTCCACTGTTGAGCTCGCCGTACATCAGTTGCTTTGGTATTCTATCATCTTCCATACGTAAGACATGTCCTGCCCACCGCAGTTGTGATTGCATCAAAAAGCTTTCAATTTAGCCAATACCGCAGCATGTAAATAGGTCCGCATTAGACATCCGATTTCTTAGGGTGACACCACAAATCGTTCTAAGGCAATTTTTGTGAAAGACATCAAGCTTCTGAATGTGGCTGCGATAGACTGTCCATGATTCCGATCCATAAAGCAGTAATGTTAGCACAACTGCTCTATACACAAGTACTTTTGTTCTCAAACTTATCCCCCTGTCCTTCCATAACCGATGACGCAGTTTTCCAAAGGCAGTGGTTGCTTTCGCAATTCGGTTAAAGATTTCGTCATCAAGGGAGGCACTCCAATTTATCTTACTCCCAAGATAAGTGAAGTTTTTCACATATTTCAGATCTTTACCGTCCACTTGGATTGGAATATCTGGAAAACAGTGTACTGGTGGTCGTTGCTTTACTGGTGGCCGTTGCTTCACACCCTGAACTTGTTTAGGCGTGGGGTGAGGTTGGTGAATCACTTTTGTTTTCTTGATGCTGATTGTCAGACCAAAAGCCTTGCAAGCAGCTGAAAACCTGTCCACAAGCAGTTGCGCTTCCTCCCGAGATGTTGCACAAAGTGCAGCGTCATCTGCAAACAAAAGATCCCTGATGACAGTTTGTCGAAGAAGGGTCTTAGCTTTGAAACGTTGCTGGTTGAAGAGATCACCACTTGTTCTAAATTTAAACTTCACCCCAGTATCTATATCAGCGAAAACATATCTCAGCATAACTGAAAAGAACAAAGCAAATAGCACAGGTGCCATTACGCAACCCTGTTTGGTACCATTTGTCACATTGAAAGGTTCTGAAGACTCTCCATTTGAAACAACCGATGCCTTCATTCCATCATGGAAAGAAATAATTACATTCAGCATGTTGTCAGGTATTCCCAGCTTGTCCAACACTTTCCAGAGGGCTTTGTGGTTTACTGTGTCAAAGGCCTTTGTAAGGTCAATGAAAACCATATACAACTCCTCGTTCTTTTCCCGAACTTTCTCGGCAACCTGGCGGAGGGAAAAGATCATATCGACAGTACCCCGACCAGCACGGAAACCGCACTGAGATTCGGGATAGATATCAACAAGGTGTTTAATTATTCTGTTGAGAATAAGCCTTGCCAAGACCTTCCCTACAATTGACAAAAGTGAGATGTCTCGATGGTTGTCACAGATGTTTCTTATTGCCTTCCTTATACAAGTGTTGAATTAATGCATCTTTGAAATCCTGAGGGACATTTCCACCTTGCCAGATCTTCACAAAGAGACTGTGCAGCTTCTTCACTAGTGTCTGGCCACCGTACTTAAACACCTCAGGAGGTAAGGTGTCTTTCCTTGACCTTTTGCCTGACGACATTTGCCTAATAGCAACGAAAACTTCATGTATTGCTGGAAGGAAGGAGAGTTCAGGAATCTCAGGTCGTTCAGTGATAGATGAAAGTATTTCTTCATCAGTTATGGAAGTATTGTTTAGGACCGCTTCGAAGCGCTCCTTCCAGCGATTCAATATATCCGCTCTATCATTAATCAGTGTGCCATCATTTGCAGATACGGGAGAAACGCCAGATTCGTGCGGTCCAAAAACTTTCTTAATACCTTCATAAAAAACTTTCAAGTCTTTTCTGTCAAATGCTTCTTGCATTAATTTGGCATGTGAGGACCACCATGCCTCTTTCATCTGCCGTAATGCTTTCTGGACTTTACTTTTGCATTCCTTGTACAATTTCCTCTTTAGTGTTGAGTTCTTATCATCAATCCAGGTTTTATGAGCCTCATGCATTTCATTGATTAACTCCTGGGCCTCAATGTTCTGGTCATCGAACCAGTCCTGATGCCTACGGACAGGTAACCCCAAAACCTCCAATGCAGATGTGTGAATTACGTCCCGCAAGGATTTCCAGGAAGATTCGATATCATCGGTTATCTCAACAGAATCCAATGAGCGATCAAGACGGGCCGACAGTGCTGCCCGCTGAACGGTATTCTTTAATGGTAGAATGTTTATCTGTTTAGGGACAGAGGAGCGTTTCACTCGTCTGTGCTGTAAACGAAAAGACGTTTTACTTCGAAGCAAGGCATGATCTAAAAGATAGCAACTTGTATGGAACGAACGAGTGATAAGAAAGTCCCCAAGGTCACGTCTCTTGGTGATGATGTAGTCAATCAAGTGCCAATCCCTAGAACGAGAGTGCATCCATGTAGTCTTGTGGGAGTTTTTCTGCTGGAATACAGTGTTGGTAATGCACAGATTAAGCTCTCGACAAAGAGACAACAAACGAAGACCATTCCCATTCATACGACCAACGCCATGATGACCCAGAACACCACGCCATGATGTACTATCCACACCCACACGTGCATTAAAATCACCCAAAAGAATAAGTTTGTCCTTGTGTCGAACATTAGTGATAATTTCTCTTAGTTGCTGGTAAAAATCATTTTTCTCCTGCTCTGGTCTGTTCAGCGTGGGAGCATAACAACTAATTAAAATAGCACGGGTATCACATTCAAGATTAAGGGTTAACGTCATCAAGCGATCCGAAAACCCCTTTGGAAGGGTCAGCAATGACTTTGCAAGATTGGACTTGATAGCAAATCCTACTCCAGAATGTCGAGGCTCCTCTGGGCCTTTGCCACTCAAGAAAAAGGTATAACCACCCTTTTCTTCTGTCAGTTGTGAATTTCCAGCCAGGCGAGTTTCACTAAGGGCGGCAATATCGATGTCAAACCTTTTAAGCTCAAGTGTGACAAGAGCCGTCCTACGTTCTGGCTGAGTATCATTGTCAAGTAGAGTACGGACATTCCAAAATCCAAAATGAAAGTTTTTACTTCTTCTGTTATTGGGACTGCATGTTGGATACCCAGACAGCTGCAGTTGGCTGCCAAGGGTAATGATGAGCAAGCATATGTTTAGGGCTCTTTTTATCGCCCCCTCTCCAGCATAGGGAAAGCAGTGCTATCCCTAAACAGGGCTGCTTTGTCACCGATAGAGGACACGGACTGCACAATTGCTCAAATGTTTGGGCAGAACGGCCATCACCCACCGGTCGCCAAAGTGTAGAGATCGAGCTAAGAACTTCCAGTAATATCCTTTACCTGTTCCCGTCGCCTTACCCTATCGCCTGTGGACTTTTTTTTTTTTTGTGTGCGGGACTTTGGTATAAACTTAAGTTGTCAAGAAACCCACACAAAAGATTTGTTTATAGTGGTGAAAGCCTGTGTAAATACTATCCACACTTTTTGGACCTTTTCATAAACCCAAGTCGGTGCAGAAAAATCGCCACAGATTAAGCAAGAAAAGACCTCAGGTTTAACACCAGAGTTTTCCATCTAGATACCTGTCTTAACAAAGACTAAGGGAGGTATCTTGCCCAGTTGTATTAACGCGCCCCCAGACACTATCCTGGGAATTTTCATAACCCGGCACCATATATATATGTCTATACATATATAGATACAGACCACTACCCAGTGGCAGGGGGTTAGATTGGTGAGCGCCGGGACATATCTACATGCCAGCTGGCCCTGCACACTGAACCTCTGGGTTTCTAACCTACTCCGAGATCTCTAGTCTATTAGCCTGGGGCCGCAAGGCGCCCAGTTACCATAGTGTACCACGGGGAGGTCAGACTAGAGTCTTGTCTGGGGATAGGCTATATACCAGCAGGGAAGACTTATTCACTCGGCTCCCTTTTCGCTCAGCTAGTGGGCTATCTGGCGGCTAAGCAAAGAGTAAGAGTAGGAAGCACATGCAACTACAAGTACGCTCCACTGTTGCACTAGACGCATCACGCAGACCTGTGGATAACTCCACCACACCAGGAGGGTTTATATATATATATATATATATGTCATCCAAAAACAGCTGCTCCACTGTATCACAGCTCTTCCGTGTGGTTAGACGTGGTAAATGTTTTCATGCTGAGATTGAAACCCCGACTGCTAGAACAAACTGCGATTCAACATTCAGGAATTTTACCCCTTATCTATTATGCTCGTCCCGAAAGTATTAGAAGAGATTATAATGTGTATGTTTTTAGATTTGCATTACCAGCTTCCGAGAGTGCTCTTTTTTTTTTTTTTTTTTTTTTTTTTTTTTTTGAAACAGCTATGCCTTACACTAAGTGACAACTGTTTATTCCTTTACTAGAGAGCTCAACCCACAAATGGGGAAACAAATGTATGAATCACCATCAGGATCTTTGATCACTCCTGCAGGAGGAACCCCTCTCTGGTTTCCGACACCTTATTGGTGACTGTCATTCAGGGGTTTTTTTTGCCATAGTCGCCACGCTAGGCACTGCGGGTTGGCAACGCTATTTGCCCATATCTAGGTGTCCACATACAACGCCTAGTATTCTCAAATGGTAACCCATCTAGTACTGACCAGGCACAACGTCGCTTAACTTCGGTGATCTAGCGGGAATCGGTGTGTTAACGTGATTATGCTGGGTGTATATATATATATATATATATATATATATATGGAAGAGAAAGCTTGTTTGAGTGTTATAGAAATCAATGTGTTATCAAAAAAAAAATTTAATTAGTTTCAATAAAGGTTAAATTTTTCAAGGAATTTAATGACCCCATTCAAATTTCCCTCCGATTTCATTTAGTATCACTAGGGTCTAATTAACGATTCTAATTATCGATTACTGGGGATGCGATTGAAAATAAAGCCCTCTACCGAAAGCAAACAACTTTTCTCAAGTAAAATTTTACAGGGAATCCAATGGTGGTAATAATTTTGTATTTGGGATTTTTGCAATAATATCGTGGTGTACGTGTTTTGTGTTAAATATCTATAAACAGCAAAGATTGTCTGTATTTTAGAAATTAAAAAATAAAATAAAAATAGTAACATAGGGTTCAGAGCTAGTAGCATGTGTACACAGTTCTCATTACGTACTCTGCTAGCGTGTGCACGTGTGTGTGTGTATATAATATCTATTTTATTTATAAATATACAGGTTTAGTGTATTAAAGAAACCGGAGTTTCACAAAGAGACCTGGTTCTGTTCACAGAAAAATAACATGAACTATGGACTCCCCGATCGTCAGTTCTGTACACAGTGGATATATACCTTCCGCTTTAGATCTGGAATGAAAGGCAGTCTTAAGAGCTTATCAAAACAGTACAAAATTAGGAATTATGTTTAGTAGTAGGTCAAGTTGGTTAATGATGACAGGGCGGAGGGGGGGGGGTCTTAATTGGGTAATATCTTTAGAAAGTGGCAAGCTTTATATAACCTCAGTAAATGTACATATTTTGTAACGTCTTCAGTATTTTTTTTTATTTTTTTATTTTTTTTACCAAACTAAAGTAGCAATCTATGATTGGAACAAATTACATCATCAAATTAAAATGCACTTGTGTAGACATTTTTAAGAGTAAACTAGAAGAATTGCTATTCGGATTACTCTTCTCATCTTGGATGTTATTCTCACAGCGTTTTGGCCGATGTAACCAGGGGTGGGACGTAATGGGTGAACATTTCAGATTCATGTGAGTAGTATTTTTTTGTGTTCATTTATACATAAATAACACTAAACAATCAAACATTTTGAAAATTTTAGTAAATTCAGAAGGTGCAGGCCAATAGTTTTTGGCTATTTTACATTCATGAAAACCCTTTCACAGCCTGAAAATGGTCCTAAATTAAAGTACTATATCAGATTTAACCATCTATATCCATTCATAGCTTTTGAGGATGTTTTAGGATCTGTAATGTCACATGAAACCACTTTTTCACTGAAAAATGATGGATTTTGAGTCCTGTGGAGCCCTAACGGCTATTTTTGGCCTGCACCTTCTGAATTTTGCAAAATTCTCAAAATGTTTGATTGTTTAGTGTTATTTATGTATAAATGAACACAAAAAAATACTACTCACATGAATCTGAAATTTTCACCCATTACGTCCCACCCCTAATGTAACCTATGTAGCTTGTTTAGTAATGGAACGATTCCAATATTTTTCCCCGATTCTGATACAATTACTGATTCCGATTTTTTTGTTAAATCTCTAAATATTTAGCTATAGAGGTGTTTGTTTTTTTAATTTTTAAAAAAAATTTTTCGGATTACCGTAAAAACCCATGTAATATGTGCATATATTTTTGCAAATGTAAAAATAAACTTGTGCTAGGGGTGATCTATAGATTTTAGTTTTACTGGTAGTTTAAAATCAATAAATATTTATCATTGTATTATTAGTACCAGCAATGGAAAAATTATGGTTTAAACAAAAAAAACAAAAAACAAACAAAGGAATCATTTTGGTATCGGAAAATAGACACAAATTTTTCTGATACTCTGAAATGTTCAGATTTTTCTGATTCCCAATTCCAATTCATCATCTGAATGTAGGAGGTTACATCGGCCGAAACGTTGTGAGAATTAAATCCCAGATGAGAACAGTAATCCAAATAATACAAATTCTCATTTAAAAAATTCCGAAACATGATACTTAACTGAAGGTAAAAAAGAAAATTTATTTTGCATTTTTTAGAAATAATCTTATTAAATCAAAATGAATAAATGCGAAAGTTTGACCCATTTCTCACACTAACAGTGAAGTCAAATGTCCTATTTCACGTTAATTCTACTTTAGACTGTAGACACCATCTTTTTTATATACTGCTTATGTATATGTGATATCAGTCGCAAGGTTAACTAATTTGCATATTGGTTTTGAAAAAGGACATTTTATTAATTAACTATTGTTCGTTCTAGTTTTTTTAATTCAATGATTGTTTTGATTTTAATATAACAACTAGTTCTGTTTTGCAATATTTTTTTATTTTCTGGACAAATATTTAGCATTTTTATTCAAATGTTCCTTTTTTAGAGGAACTGACTTTATTTTCAACAAGTTGTGATCTATTTCTAAATTGTAAGTGAAAAAACAAATTCATTTATTTTATTTTCCTTTCTTTAGTCACATTTGAAAGATAAATAAATTTTGTATTGAAATTACCAAAATGTCAATGTTTATCTGCCTATATGAATAAATGAAAAAGATTTTATTTCATGTTATGAATGAAATGTTTTTATTTTAAGGTAAGGTTTCAAGTAGCAAACTTTATTAAGCGATAAAATCTTTAAAACTAATATCACTTATCACGAAGTTGATATTTATTTGGGGGAAAAAAAAAAATGAGATGTTGATATTTTTTGTTTCGAGATGAGGGTCGATAATTTGTAGAATTTGGTATATTCGGATTACTGTTCTCATCTTGGGTGTTTTTATCACAACGTTTCGGCCGATGTAACCTCCGACCTTCTTCAGGTGTACTATGTCGAACTCAGGAATCTTGATAGAATCTTGAACGGAACCCTTTATTAAGTCCACGGGGGTAGCATGCCATGACTGGAAAAAAGTCTTCAGTAATTCGCAATTCTTCATATTACCCACACTGAGGATTGAACCTTCAACTTTCAGATGACTGTCACTGAGAACTGAATTTTACTTAGTACTATATCCACTGCCCCACAGGTTCTTGCGGACAATTCTAGTATGAATTTTGGGAGCATTAAACCTATTCTTACTTATCACTATAGATCACTACTTATCTATTATTTGTAATTATAGGTTCCCATATTGTATTGAATTCTATACTAGATCTGCTAACATAGGTGCTATATATACTATGATATATACTTGACATATTTCACCCCAAACAAGGCAGGCCGCCACTGTAGACGTAAGGGGTTACTGAGAATTAGGGTGTAGGTTTTGGGTGTCACCCCAAGTTGGGAGTAGTGTAGCGAGATGTCTGTTTACATTAGTTTTAAACCTCTGCATGTCGTGGAAACAGGGAGCAGGGAGGGAGTTCCAGAGGCCAGGAGCACGAGAGAAGAAGCTATTGGAGTAGAAGTGATTCATTTAATTAGGCGAACTATTTGTACGGGTAAATTTTTTTTTCTTTTGTTTCTTTCTTTTTTCTTTTTCTTTTTTTTCTTTTTTTTCTTTTTTTTTCTGTATTTTTCTTTTTTGTGTGCTGATCTAAAAACTGAAAAGTTTCTTTCCACAAGCAACTGACTTATGAGCTACTTAAAAGCTTAATAAGTATTTATTATGATGCCTTTTTAGAATACGCTCTCTCTGTATATATATATATATATATATATATATATATATAAACAGACATTTGAGTTTAAATAATTGACATTTTCAATCAATCACGATAAATCAACAGAAAATACTTGCAAATCGTGCAACGTAAGATCGAGCCCTCCGTAAAAAGGAGTCGCTTAGAAGTTATGTCGTAACATGAAGCCCCACCTACCTTAATCACTACTATCAATCAGCTTCTATCTTTCGTGCTATACACTGTATCAAGGTAAATTTTTTATCCAATGAGCTCTTGCTAGACTCTTATTCTTATTATTGTGAACATGTACTGTAGCTCACATATAGGAATGCTGCTTGCTTGTTGGTGATACACTTTTGCTTGAGCTTCCATTCTCTACAGTTTTTGTCAAGACAATATTGTTGCATACTAACCCGTGTTCAGTCTACTACAATACGTTTGAGTATTGTTTGGGGTACAAGTCAATGAAACACAAACTGCTTCGAAGAATTCGCACTTACCAAGATGTTGATTGGAGTAAGTGATATATATATATATATATATTAGAAAAATTTAATTTGATTTTTATCTATTACATTTCTTTTTATGTACAATTATATATATATATATATATATATATATATATATATATATATATATATGTATATATATATTAATTGAATGACATAATAAAATGAGAAATTAATCAGATTTTATTAAAGTTCAAAAACAAGGAGTGATACTGCGTCCTTAACTCATGAGTTTTCAAAGAAAATCTTCTCCTCAGAGGACCATTACTGCAATGACATTACTGCAGGTAATAAAAATTAAGCTTAAAAATACATTAAAAAAAAAGTTATATATTTTTTATATATTTTCAAATCTTAATTCTTATTACCCACAGTAATGGTCCTCTGAGGAGAAGATTTTCTTTGAAAACTCATGAGTTCAGGTCGCAGTATCACTCCTTGTTTTTGAACTTTAATAAAATCTGATTAATTTCTCATTTTATTATGTCATTCAATTAATATTATTGCTCTATACACTATATTGAGCTTTGTTTTTATCTTGATAGTCTACTGTGTGAAGATATTATTTATATTTTTAAAGCATCTCTCTCTCTCTCTCTCTCTTATATATATATATATATATATATATATATATATAATTTTATTTTTTATTTTTTTCAGTTTGGAAGTTTTATTCAAATAAAAAATAAGAAACAAATATTACACTGATCCATTCGGTGAAAAAGTAAACTATAAGATAAATAATTAATAAATCCATTATTCGTCACTTGGACATTGGTTAGTTCAATATCGAGATTATATATTATAATCTGTTTACATTTTTTTTTTTTTTTAATATTTGAAAAGTTGAACTTGTAACTTTATAAATTGACTAGGTGTATCTACCCCACGTTGCCTGGAGTCTTTTTCTCTTCATTTTTTTTGTTTAGCTCATTACCCCCTCCCCCATCCTTTTGTCTTAATTTCTCGTAAGAAAATACATACATTATTATTTTAAGAAAATTCAATGAAAATATGTTATTTAAAAGAAATCGGTTTTTCAATTCAATAAAATCTATCAGGTGCCTTATGAAATGTTTAAATTTAATTCACATAAACACTTTCAAGTTTTTTTTTATAATTATATCGTTTTTTTTGTTTTTGTTAAACAAATTATTTTTTAAATTTATTTAAAATAAATTATTAGTTAATTAATCGATTTTATTTTCATCATACAAATCATGCTGATTTGTATTATATATATATATATATATATATATATATATATATATATATATATATATATACATACACACACAATATCTGATCAGATATTTTTATTTATAGATTATTTCTCAAGTTTTTTAGTTTGCATAATATAAATAAAATGCCAATTTTTACTTCAAATATTTTTTTTTTTATTAATACATTTTGAAAGCAAATTTATATAGGAGTAAATGGTTGCATGGTTTGATTTTTATGTCAATTGATCTTTTTTTTTTTTTTAAGTTTTCAATATTATAGTCAGTAGATTTTTGTTCATTTTGAATGACATTGTTTAGTCTATAACAAATCAATTCAAAGGAATGTTTTTCTTTCCTTCAATTCATATATCAATATAGATATTCCAATTATTAGTTTGTCATCCGATTTATTTTTGGTTCAGATATTTAAATTTATCAGCCATGTTTTTGTTTTGTTGTGAACCTTGTTTATAAGATTTGTATAACAGTCATAATATTCACCAGATCAGAGTCACTCAGCACTCATGAGACTGGCACAAATCTATGATACAGGTGCGTCCCCATGCTTTATTTTATCTTAAAAACTAATCACGCAACCATTGTTTTTTTTTTCTTTTTTGCTTCTCCAATTAGATTTATTTATTTTCAGATTTTTCTAAAGGGCGGAGGGGGAGTAGTGGAAATAATTATTTTTAATATCCTGAATTCAATTTTTGGAAAATCTCTATATTAATAAAATGATAAGACAAGTTCATGTGTGTGCATGCGCGCATGTTAATCGATTATTTATTGAAACAAGCGAGACCCGTGTAAATTACACGAAATGATGTTTTCAATACTAATTATCTTGTTCCTAACCTATACATGTTTGACTTGTATATTTATTTAAAAAAATGAACAATACATGAAACAATTTACAAAAATTCTTTATATACAATATTTCTAGTGAAGGTAATATTTCGACGACTAAACCTTACTTTGTAAATGCTTTAGATTAAGTTAAATTTGGCTCCAATTCATGAGTAGCATACAAAGATTCAGAAGGTCGTTGTTTTTTATGTAAGCGTGACACACAAAATAACACACACGCTATCGTATTAATATGTGTCTTCCCGGTCGTACCCCCTCCCCCCCCTTCCTTCGATGTAGAAAAAAAAATCTTAGAGGTTGGTTGGGATCGAACTATAAACCAGTCGGTCCGACGTAAAAATCCTACGTCACTAACCGTTACACCAAAGGAAAATACATGAAAATGTTACGAAAATTAAGTGACTCGAATGTTTTTCCAAATCTAGGTGCGGCATGCATGCGCAGAGCTTTTGATGTAAGCATGACACACGAACACAAACTATCGTATTAATATATAGATAAAAATGCTATTGCATGAAAGGAAATTTAATTATGAAGTTATATCCACTAATATGCATTTCAGTTCATTTGTTAACAAGTCAGCCGTTTTAATCTTTGTGATCCTACTAAATGTTAAAGGAATTTGAAAGCATTTAAACCGTCAGTTTTTAGCTTTTAAATTCTTAGCAAATCCACACGTATCGAAAGTTTGGGAAGCTAATTACATCTAAGAAGTTTATAGAGATTAAAACATTACCGTAACAACAATTACTTATAGTTTTATAACAATTTGGTTCAATTTATAACTTAATGGCAAAACGGTACCACAGTAATCAAATTTAACTTTTACCCTTTTAAATAATCATTTGGTACAAAAAAAAAACTCAAACAAAATTAAAAATATTGGTACTTATGCAATTTATGGACCGTGCTGAAATAATGTTATTATTTAGAAACGCATTCTTAACATGGGGAGAGGGGGTCTTTGTTAACTATTCTGTACTTTCACCTAACAATTTAATAAACAAAAGATACCGTAAAAATTGAATTTAATTTGAAATTCTATCTAAAAAAAATAACACGGTCCGTAAACTATAGCAGTGCCAAAAGATTCCTTGCCAACACCGGGTATGATTAACTAGTTTTTCATGAAAATTCTTTACAATATGAACTTTTTCATTGATTTTTATAAATGTTATTCCACTATGCAATTTATATTAATTTAATAGAGAATTATAGTTTGCTTGAAGCATTGCTGGAAAATAGTAGTAGTATGTTTAAGAAGGCTGAGGGCAATGCAGAGTGCCGGGTAGGTTGGAAGCTAAAAGGAACAAAAATAATAAATCGAAGTTGGGGGGGGGGGGGGTGTATTATTTATTTTTTCTTAAAATTTTACATAACAGCAAGTTTGGTGTTGGTTGTTTGTGTGTTGTCCGGATGATTATTAAAATCATCAAAATCATATTAATTATATTAATTTATTTTGAAAAGAAAAAAGGTTTTATCTTGAAATATTAAAATTTGAATATAGAATAATGAGTATCTTTTCATGAATATTATATTTGTATTAAGTAAAAAAAAAAAATGAAAAGGGAAAGAAATCAACTGCAATAAAACGAGTTACTGTTATGTTTTCCAAGCTTAACATGTGTAAGAAAATGATTTGTGAATAAATAAATTTAGAACGTATCTTGTATTGATGCTTTATCTGATCTCTAATCAATAAAACAAGGATAATATAAATCTTGGTTAATGGAGCACTTTGCCTAATGTGGATTTGTTTCTACTTTATTAGATTATGCCATTTTAAGTTAGCAAGTTTCGGTGCTGTTATAGATGACGCGCCTGATTTCCGTGACTTCGCGTCGGCAACAATTGGGCAGAGTTGCCGAGACGAAAACGCCAAGCGTTGATGGAAGACTTGCAGGCGATAATATAAGACGAATAAATTAAAAAAAAAAAATACATAAAGATAAAAATCGAACAAACTGTGGGTGGAGTTGGGGGTCAAATGAACCATTTTCACTCAAATGTGTAGAAAGAAAAATTTTTTAATTTTTTTTTGGGGGGGGGGTGTCAATGTTTTCTTTTTCATTTGTTTTGCTGTTTTTCTTTTTTTTTTCTTGCTAACATAAAACAAAGAAAGAAAACTGGGTTAGGTTTAGGGGTTAGGGTTTAGAGTTAGGGCTCCCGTTAGGGTTAGGGCTCCCGTTCTTAGCGATAGCCAAGCCCTGCATTCAAACTGCCAAGCTCTAACTGGAAGACTGGCAGACAGTAATATAAGACGAATAAATTCAAAGAAAAAATATATAGATTAAAATCAGTTTTTTTTTTTAGTTGGGGGGTGAAAATGTTTTTTTTGGGGGGGGGGGATAAAATTTTGTCAATGTTTTTATAAGATAAAAGAAAGAAAAAATGATATTATTCCGTCAGCGATCGGGCGCTTCCGCGACCTGTCCGATCGTTGTCGATGCGAAGTCACGGAAATCAGGCGCGTCATCTATAAATAACAGTACCCAAGTTTGTTATACTTATATCTCAATTTATATAAAGTTAGGTATGCGTATATGTTTATATATTTCTATCTATAGGATTCACCCCTAAACTAATTAACCTATCATTATGAATTTTGGAACACAGCTGTTAGATATAAAGGTTGGTAATGTGGTCTATATTTAATTTAGTTGTATGCATGGGGGTAAAGAAAAGGTGGAAACCCTTCGTGACAATTCAGATGTCTCCAATTTTTATGAAATTTTAACAATAGGTATTAGAAATCAATTAATAAATTTTTATGAAATTTCAGTTTCTTTGAAGTATTTTAAAGGGTTTTTGGAAAGCGTAATATGGGCACAACCTCCCATTTGAAAATTCAAATATTTCAGATTTGCATTGAATTTGATCCATCAATAAGACAAGATTACCTGATTTCAATTGCTTAAGCTTAAGCCTTAAATTTTAGACATTTTCTAGGATTAAAATCATGTAATGGATTTTGGTAAAAATTGAAATAAAGATCCTAGCCATAAGGTTTAGTAGCAATATATGTTGATTTTAATCTTGGTAAGGGAACAAAAGTTTTTACTGTTCTGTTCGGGAAATGTTACCCATCTTCTCTTCTTCTATTCATTTAATGTCACTTATCCCTTGTTCAGGGAGTCCGACGTTTTCTGACATTATGCAAACTCACTCTCCACTTCTCGCAGTTGAGCGGGTCAACAGTCTGCAAATTCCACTCTGTGTGGTCTTGTCCACTCACTTGCCTCTAAGTTCTTCTTGTCCGGCCAACTTTGCTGTGATTTTTAGATATTCATGCTTCTGCAACAGTTTATCCAGAAAGATAAACATTCCACATGGCCATACCAGTATAATCGAGTCATCCTTAGGATTACCTCCATGCTGGGCAAATGTAGTGCTTTCAGCAAATCATCTGACCTGATGTGTTGAGTTTGGTCGGATTTCACATTGCAGATCCATCTGATCATGGATCTATCATTGCGCTGCAGATGGGAGAGAGAGGACTTGGTGAAGGCCCAGAATTTACTGCCATATATCATGACACGACTGCTATACAATTTACTCCGAATGTAGAGACGGACAGCTTGTAAGAGTCACCAACTTAATAGGTCCCTTACTATCAACCAAGCTCCAGCCCCTGTCCCACCGCCGCAATGTTGCTTCCTTGTGCCCGTTTTACAAGTACTTCAATGGACTGCGCTCTGATGAACTTGCTGCTCTGGTGCCCCCACGATGCAAATTCACTCGACCAACCCGACAATCTGCCATCCATTCACTGTGGAGGTCCCCAGATGCCAAAGAGCTTTCTACTCCAAAAGCTTCTTTCCTTGTGCTGGTGGACTCTGGAACTCCCTCCCTGCTCCCTGTTTTCCTGACAGTACTGACATGCAGAAATTTAAAACTAATGTAAACAGACATCTCGCTGCACAGCTCCCAATTTAAGTTGACACCCCCTCCCCCCCAATAAAAAAAAAATACAAAAAAAACTCTCACCCTTTTTCTCAGTAGCCCATTACATCTACAGTGGCGTACTGCCTTGTTTGGGGTGAACTATGTTAAAAAAAAATTTTTTTTTTTTTAATTATCAGAGGTAACAGCATACTTATATAAATTACATTATCTTTAAGTATCAAAACTCTTGCTTTTTCTCTTTTGGAAACAAATTTTATTATATTTAATCAAACTATTTTCAAATGAAATATAAAGATATTGAAAAAAAACTGATTTTATTTTTTCTAGATGTTTTATTGTATTAATAATTGCTCTCATTGTTTTTCTCCTCAAAAAAATTCAGATAAAAATGTTTTTTGGAATTTTTGAGATAAGGATTGATTATTTGGATTACTCTGACTACTATTCTCATCTTGGTTGTTATATTCACAATGTTTTGTACAATGTAACCTCCGACCTTTTGATACATATAAATCATAAAATATTGTGAATGTCTCCATAAATGCAATCATGTTTCGATCATAGATCACAGCATGCCTGATGAGATCTATGATCGAAAAATGATTGCATTTGCTTAACCATTCATATTTCATTATTTTTTTTATTATTATAATTATTATATTTCATTAATATTATTGTTATTATTATTAGGCTCTATTACTTTATTCAGCATTATTAAAATACTTTAAAATTCTCCCATGAAATATTATCATCTATTTTGTATTTGGGTATATCATTTTTTGGAAATCTTTTTTACCATCGTTTATCGTATTATTTTATTTGTAAATTTATAATCGAATTTAATACTTGTTAGCTGTATTTATCTGGCGTAGTCTGGAATTCATTAATGTTATTTAATTTATTTTTAAAAATAATAATGTGTACGTCACGAAGCGATGAGAAAAGAAAGCTCTAAATGTAAGAGAGGAAACTGATGTTTTTACCTTCAAGCTAAAATAGGAAATTTCTGCTTTAAATTTTCAACTTTTATGTCATTATTTAAAATTGTCTCTGTTGTAATAATCTTCCTTGCCAGAATAATTATTTTCGGAAAGAAACTGGAGCGAATTATAATATTTTAGTATAAAGAACATGCTGCAATGATAAAAAAGGAAAAAAAAAAAATTCACTAGTCAGAATCAAATATCAATTTGTCAGATGCATTGCTATATAGGTCCGAAATGGGAAATCTGACTGACTTAATTTTATATATTAGAAGAAGAATGGAAACCTTTAAAATTTTTGTTTTGTATTATTGGTGTTACCATTTTCATCTTGGTGGTTATTTTCACATTGTTTCAGCGAATGTAGGCTCCAACTTCCTTTAGGTGCATCTTTTCAAACTTAAGAATCTTTATATGTCGAACTCGAAAACATATACTGAATTTCAAACTAAAACCTTTATTTAATTAACAAAGGTAGATTGTTCTCATTCTGTCAGCCATGACCAGGTAAAAGTGTTAATTATTATGTTATTCTTAGTTATTATCACCTTTAGTAATAATTGAATCTTCAACTGTAATACAGGAGATAATAACTCAAGTTTCACTAAAAGTTTCAAAAGTTGCATCAGCAGAAGGCGGGAGGTTACATCGGCCAGAAATATTGTGAAAATAACAAACAAGATTTGAATAGTCTCTTCATATTATGTTTAACATGCGTTTTACACGCTGTCTAAATAATACAATTATCAATCCTCATTTCAAAATATAATTTATTTTGATTATGCAAGAATTAATAATTTAACCAATGACGAATTAAGTGTTCTTTGATCTAAAATTTTTCTCATAATGTTATGAAGATTATAAATTTTTTTTTTAAATTTTTTTAGACGATATTCAAATGTTCACTTTAATAGCATTACAACATTCAAAGCAGAAAAAAAATCTATTAAAATTAATACTTTTTTTTTTTTTTTAAATATTTTTCAGGTGGAGATTTGTTACCTGGAGCAGAAACGGCAATTAAAGCTACCTGGGAACCTATTATTGGAAATGACTTTGAAGTTGTTGTAAGTAAAATTATTTATTTATAACTAGCAGGGTCACTCGGCATCGCACAGAGTTCTAATTTACATAAGTTACAGAAACTAAACAGTTTGGTTAATATTGTAAATTTGAAATGTTTAACTTCATTTTGGCATAAAAGCAGAGTAAAAATAGTTATGCCCGGGTGAGGTTTGAACTCAGAACCTCTGCCTGTAAGTACGACAATCTAACTGATTGAACCACAGAGGTATGTATAATTGGTGACGTTAGTAAGTACATAAATGGGAACAGCTGCTTACAGTTCTTGCTTTCTCCCCCTCTCTCTCTCTTTACTTTTTTTCTTTCCCCACTCTTTCTCTTTTTATAGTCGAATGTGAGTCTGCAAAAGGTAACGAAAGAAAGGAAAGATGAAAGCGAAAAGGAGAAATGAAGACTTACCTTTCCTCTTTTTCTTCTTAAAAGTGAATCGCCAAAAATTTGTCTCATTAAATTTCTTCCCGATATCCATGAGGACAGTGGGAGTAAATGGGTAAGAGTTCCTTCCCCTTCTTGTATTTATGACTAATTAAAAACAAAATATCGATCAGGATTAAATATGAAAATCGATCGGAAATACAATTGTTAGTTTTTAACAACACAGACCAATATTTGCCTTATGACTGACGAAACAGATTTTATTGTGTAGCTTGTAGTAAAAAAGCTATTGATCACAAAGATTCTTTATTTTATATATAAGATTACTTTGCTCTTTAGTTGGTATAGTTTCTGTATATTGTCTTATATCTGTTTAGTGCGACTTCAAGAACCAATAGAAGAAATGAAAATAAAATATGCATTACTTATTTCTTTTAATCATTTAAGTGTGCCTGTAGCTGAATTGCGACCGCACACTTCTCATTCCGACGATTGTAATTTTAATTTTGTGTGCATAACTCAGAAACCAATCAGATCATTTCGTAATATGCATATCTAGCTCATGATTCATTCACTTATAATATAACAGGCACCTTCTCTGTCTGTCTGTCTGTCCGTCGTGGAGAATTTTTGTGAACAGAAGAGAAGGGGGGCTCGAGTAATTACCATTTAATTAATCTTTTCAAGTCAGCGTTCATAATATTTGTATACCTTTAGAATTAGGAAACTATTGATCAATTAATTTACATTAGATAACATTATATTATATTACATATAAACAAAGAAGAACGAAATTTCAAGACAAGACTGCGATTAGAACGGAAAACGTGTCAACAATCTTACTTAAACTAATACTTTTTAAACTTATATACTGTTATCAAAAGTCGTTCAGACACTAGACGGGTTTCGTCATTTACATAGTACATTCTTTTTAACCTTCAATTAAATTCATATTTACAAATATACACTTATAACTGCTATTATCAAGTTTACATATGTATTTACAATATTTTCCGATAAGGTGATATTAATAAAAATTATTCATACAATTAATTAAAGCCATTTTCTTCATAAACCAGCGTGTTTCCTGAACCATACTTTCAATGGCAAATACTGTTAAAATTGCAAATTCATCCTTTCGAAAGTGACGTCATTTTGAGAGGATATCTTTTCACATAATAATTCTTTATTTTCATTACGTTAAGACACTGTGTTCTACTATAAATTAAAATTAAACAAGGCATATCCCAGCCACTAGTAAATGGATGACCATTTTGGTAAACTAAATTGCTGACTCATCCTTCCGGTTCTTTCCGGAAGTGACGTCATCGTGAGAGGATTTTTTCAGTTTTCATTCTTTATTTTCATTACATTGTTAAGACAATGTGTTCTACTGTAAATTAAAATGAAAACTGGGTTCGCTGAGGGGTCTGCCATTTTCAATGTTCTTATGTACTAATTTGGAAAGAAATCTATGAACTATGAAATCGCGCAATCTATATAAAGGAGAGCTGTCTGTATGTCCAGAGAGAGGAATAGGCTGGGCGGAGGAGAAAGAGGGGGTTGAGGAGATCGAGGAAGAAAACGGAGGAGGGAGAGATATAGAATTTTAATAGAAGTATGTTAGACATTTGCCCCTAGTAGTCCTGCTAGTCTATTATATAAAGGAAAGTCAGATTTTTTTGTATCTGGCAGAATGCCAGAAACTATACAAGATACACCTACAAAACTTACATCATCAGATTCGATCCAAGCAGGTTAAAAAAATAAACTTTATTATTGATATATTGAGTGTCAACAGGAATTAGATTTGTTGTGCAGAAATTTTGAATGTAAGAAAAAAAACAACCCTACTTTTTTCAATCGTTTCAAAAAATAATTTTAAAAGAACATTTTATTTAGATCAAATTCCAAGAGTACAGTGGCAAAAGAGAGTGAGAAAGAAAGAATGAGTGAGAGAGCGAGACTAACATTCCTGTCTTTCTTTTTGTTAGAAATAATATTGTGGGGGGTGGGGCTGTATTTGTGCTAAATGTACATAAAAAGGGAATATGTCACAAACTCCTCGTAAGAAGCAGGCAGATAGAGAGGTGTGTTCAAAAAGTAACATGACTGAGAGAAAGGTTTTAAAAGAAAAATGTCACACCCACTTTTTTTTTATTAACTTTTCTACTTTTTTGTAAAATTTCAGTAGCTTTGATTGAAGATTTCTTTTTGATAAATGTGTACTGCAACACACGTCATATTTGATACTAGCAGAACTACTTAGTATTTTTGCAGTACAAATTTATCAAAAAGACTTCAATCAAAGCTACTGAAATTTTACAGTTCACTAGGGCAGACATGCACACACATATAGGAAAGGTAGTTGAATTAAATAGCCATATTATTTATTCAAGATGGCTGCCATGAATTATGCAAATTAGACTGAACTGATTCGCATATTTTTAAAGTTTACTGAATATAAAACTATATTTATCAGTAGGTAAGTGCTATTATCATCCTTAATATATCACACCTTTCTAATAAAGTAGGTTGATTTTCAACTCTTTTTTTTTTTTTTTTAATCTCAAATATGTTCATGCGGAGAAAGATCACCTGATAAAAAGCACTGGAAAATCTTCGTTTTTGAAACATTTTTGTACTAATGTAAACATCTTTGTAACTACAAGGGTTGAGCTTTGAACAATTGTATTGATTGTGGCAATAGTCCTAGATATTTACATAAAATTTGGTTCGAAAATAGCCTAAAATGTTGAATTTATTTTTAAAAAACAAACAAAATAAGCTATTGTCATTTTCTTGTCAGCTCAAGTTTCGTTTTTATGTTGCATACTTTGTATAAATGTAAATATCTTTGAAACTACAAGGTCTGAGCTTCTGAAAATGGGTATATCAATAGCTACTTTAGTTTTCAAAATGTGTATCGAAAATACCCCAAAATGTTTAAGTTTAAACATATTAATAAATAATTGTCATTGCTTTCCCAGTGCTTACTAAACTAATAATTAAAAAAATGATACAAGTTAGAAATCTAGTTTTTCGTGTCAATACTCACCATTGACCAATAGCCAACATTTTTTGCATGGACATATTTGAGATTCAAAAATTTTTAGAAATATGATTAAAACAACATTATCTTAACAAAATTAGTCTTATAACAATTGTGTTGAATTAATAATTTTCTGAATAAACGATACTTTAATAGTTACATTTAACTTTCAAAATCCTATGTAAAAAAAATAAAATAAAAATTTGTAAAAAAAATAAATTTTTTAAACTTATCAAATCTAAGCCTGTCTCACATAACACATCCGCGTCA
>OY744515.1:93470238-93552738 GCA_963556195.1 Sepiola atlantica
TTATTCCATGGGAGATAAAAAATCCATTGTATAATAAATAGTGAATTCGACCCCAACCTTGGCGCTTAGACAGTCTGACGATCATGCACATGTGAAACTATGGTAACGATATATATATATATATATATAAAACTTAGCTTCACTTCCATATTCTCTGTCTGAGAAGTTACTAAGCTCTGTATACAAGTGCAAATCAAAACCAATCAAAACAGTTGATTCTTGCAGCTATCAGTGTGTGTATATATATATATATATATATAATCCAGGTGAAACATCCACAGGGTAGTAATCCAAAGAATTTCAACCAGGTTTATAAAAAGTGCTAAATATCAAATAGAGCTTTTATATATGATTATTTTTATTTACACAGACATGTACAAAATCTGCGACACTGGCATGTCGATATTATTGATCAACAGCTATTATAAACTGAGATCTCATAAGGCAGAGTTAGGATCCGATCTTAACCGTAGATCATATTTGGAAAGAATGAAATGGAGAAAAAAAGAAAAGAAATTTAAAATTAAATAATCATATATATATATATATATATATATATATATATATATATATATATATAAAATTAAGTCTGTCGGATTTTCCAAGTTAGACCTAAATAGCAATGCATCTGACAAATCGACATTTGATTTGGACTAGTCTTTTACTTTATTTTTCTTCTGTTATTTGCCCGAAAATAATTTAGTTTGCTTCAATTTCTTTCTAATATTAGGATTATGAATCAAATGATGGTGATTTCCATCTTATACAGTAATAAAAAAATTGACATTTTGCTATCTTAAATGTGTTTACATTATAATCATTACACTATTTATTTCTTAAAACTTCACAATAGCCTTACATAAAATTATTTTATATTAAAATATAAACAAACAAAAAAAAACAATATGTGCTTGATTCTTAAAATTGGGAAACATCTGTATAATGACCGCCTAATGCATTTTATAAAAATAAGGGTTTAAGGGAGAAAACTCTGAATTAGTTCACATTGGTTATTTCCCTTACTTTGTAAAAATCTATAAAACCTTTTTTTTTTAAATAGAGAGATAGACAGAGAAATGTATAATTTGGATTATGCCCGGGTAGAAATCTTCTGTAATTCGCAATTCCTAGTATCGCCCACACTGAGGATTGAACCTTGAACCTCAGTCTTACTATCTATCACTATAGATCACTACTTATTACTGCATATTACTATACAGTACTATATATATATATATATATATATATATATAACTAAAAAACGACAACAAAAAAGCACACTAGTTTCACAGGCTCAAACGGTAAACTATATATCCACCCCTTTCGTATTTTTTCAGGTATAATAACATTACAAAAGAACAGATAAATAAATAAATAAAACTTGCTAACAGATAAATAAATAATAAATAAAACTTGCTAAGGAATAAAATGAAGGCCTCCCTTGAGCCCTAGTTAATTACTATCCCACAGTGGTTTTTTTCGGGGACGTCCTCAGAGATGCACCGTTTTTCTGTCATTGTTGACGCCATTCCCTGTCGGGCGTGTCTACAATCATTTCAGCTTGCCGATGATTCCACTGGGCACGGAGATTTACTAAAGATGTCTAAATCTGCCCTTTTGGATGAAACCGCGGTACATTGCTGAAATATGTAATATACAGTATCTAATTAAATTATATTAGCTCTCTTATATAATCGAGCACTTTATTTGATTTCTTTTCATATGCAACCTGACACTATATATATAACTCTAAATTTCTTAAGTGCTGCTATTCCGCCGAATTCGTCAACGCTGACACTTTGGCATGAAATGAGAACTTTTTTTATCGCTGCAAAAAAATGTTACATTCTTTAAAACAAAAAAGAAAATGCGAAAGTAATTTTTAATAAAGTCACCGTTTTTAAATGTCACAAGGATAACTTTTAAGCACTTTTATTTACATGTAACATTTTATTGCAGCGATTTAAAAAAAAAAAAAAAAAAAAAAAAAAAAATTCTCATTTCATGGCAAAGTGTCAGCATCGACGAATTCGGAATACCGGCGTTTAAGAAATGTAGAGTTATCTCCCTCAGATCGGTTACTGTTTATCCAGACGCACCAAGAGTACTTTTTTATTTTTTAAGTAAAAAAAAAAAAGTTAAAAGTATTTAATATTTGTATTATTTGGACTACACTCCTCGTTATGGTTATTTTATTCACAACGTTTTAATCGCTTGTGACTTGTGATCTTCTTCGGGTGTTTCTTTTTGAACTTGTGAATCTTTGTCGAGCTCAGGAACCTGGATGGAATTTCAAACTGAACCAAGTTCGACCAGACGGTTTCGAAGTTCAACTAGACGCACCTGAAGAATATCAAAGATTTGTGAATATAACAACGAAGATGAGAAAAGTAGTCTGAATAATCCAAATCATCAGTTGTTATCTCAAAACTTCTGAAACATTTTATTTCTGTAATAAATATATATATATATATATATATATATAGCTGACTTAAACTTATGCTACATGCTTTTTTAACCCTAGACTGATTTTGACACGCCCCATCGCATGTGTCTTCCCTTCCTCCCCCACTTCTGTCTAAATGATCTTATTTTATCCCGTACCGTTTTATTTTATTTCATTTTATTTCATTTTATCTCTATTTATCTATCTATCTATCTATCTATCTTTTTTATTATTTCTCTCTCTTTTCACTTTATTTTATTTTATATTATATATTATATTTTATATTAATATTTTTTTTGACATTATTATTTCTTATTTTTTTATTTTTATTTTTTGTTTTTGATTTTGATTCTTAACGGTTCCAACCACGTGACTTTCCAAAATTAAAATTTTAAATTTCTTTTCTTTTTTCTCCATTTCGGTCTTTCCAAAAATATATATATATATATATATATATATATATATATATATATATGTCTAAAGAAGCTTTGAGTCATTTTAAACAAAAAAGAAAAAAAAAAGAAAAGTAAAATGCAGTTTAAATTCCTAGAGAAACTAACTAAATCCAAGATATTGCAGACTTAACATTCGTTGGAAAATTAATAAATAAAAAAATAAGTAAATAAAAAAAATAAAAGGGGGGGGGGGTTAATTATCTAAGAGTGAAACAAAAACAGGAGACCTTAAGCGTCTAATATTAACACGGGGATCATCAGCTGTTTACCATGTAACTGTTTCGGAGATTTAAAAACAGGACAGTTATAATATTCAATGGTACTGATTAAACTACTATTTCCCCAATAAGCAAGTGTCGAAATAATTCAGCTTAAAATTTCACTAATATATACATAAATAAATAATAAAATAATAATAATATATATATATATATATATATATATATATTACTATTTCATGTATCCAAATAAAATTTTATAAGGAGATAAACGCGGGAGCCTCTGTGTAGCTTAATTGCCATAAATATATTTTCATAGCTTACTATATATATATATATATATATATATATATATTAGTGTTGTAAATGGTTTGGAATATTTTAATAGAAAAAATGTTATTCTGAGATCATATTAATTTGAATATGTGTTTTGTTTATGCTAAATTCATTTCTTTCATTTGTCCATGGTAATTTTCTTTTATTATTATTCACTCGAAACAGGGCATATTGCGACTAAGACATAAGATCTACTGTGATTAGGGGCCATCCTAGGTGGTGAGGAGTTGTGCAGCAAGATGTTTGTTCACATTACATTTAAATTTCTGCATGTTGGTACCGTCGGGGAAACTGGGAGCATGGAGGGAATTTCAAAGGCAAGCTGTCTGAGAAAAGAAGCTATCCGGGTAGAAAGTTTTCTGACATCTGAAGGCCTCTACTGTAAAGGGGTGGGATTTTGCTGCTAGTCGGGTTGATTGGGGGTATATACGTTAAGGGTATACAAGTGCAGTAAGTTCATCGGAGCAGATTCCGTGGAAGTACTTGTAAAACAAGCACCAGGATGCAACATTGCAGCGATGGGGCTGTAGCTTGGTAGACAGTGCAGGACCTATTATGTTAGAGACTCTTTTTTTTGTAACCTGTCCAAGAGGGAGAGACAAGTGGTTGGTGCACCAGCCTAGATGAGGCAATAATACTCAATGCATGGGCGAATAGTAGCTTTACAGAAATATAATATACTGGCAGGTAGAGGGAGCCTACCTTATTTGCAGCAGACTTGGCAACATCTTCTATTGAAAATAATTCATGATGGCCATCCTAAATTTTAACCTAAATCTCTGAACTTAAATTATTTATGTTTGCATTTGTTGCTTCTCCCCATTTCTAACCCTAACCTTAACCCCTAACCCTTCTCCCCATTCCTAACCCTAATCCTAACCTGGGGATTTTATTAGTGTCAAATAAGATGGTCACTTTTAGAATGGTATAAGGTCTTGAATGGCATTCACTCCTCCTCATGAGATGCCAGTTCCTGATAAGCATGGGTCAACTGATAATTGGGGCTTATCTTTATGCAGCCTCATGAGATCCTGCTTCTTCATCAGATAAGTAGCTTCCTCATGGTTAAACTTGTTGATAATAGTAATCATGTTCGAATCAGTTTGAAAATGATTCGCAAGCAGAACTGCACTAAGAGACCAGTTAAGATACTTTAAACATTTATAATAGTGATAAATGAATTTAGAGTAGCTACATTTCAAAGATTCACAAAGTAATTAAGTCATTTTTTTTTTTAACTGTTAACAAAAATTTACAATGACTGATTTGCTTGCAAATAAACCAAATAGATTTATATTGTTATAAAACTATAACTAATTTTTCTTAAGGTAATGTTTTAATCTCTATTTATAAAATTACTGCAAATAGTTTTCTAAACTTTAAATCTTTTAATACTTGCAGATTTTCAATGAATTTTAAAGACAAATTACTTTTTATTCAATAGTTTAAATGCTTCCAAATTCTTTTCATTTAGAAGAGTCGCAAAGTAATTAATTTTTTTTTCAACTATTAACAAAAGATTAAAATGGCCAACTTGTTTGCAAATAAACCAAAACGATATGAGAATGATATGGTGAATATGTAATGTGATTATTAAAGACAGGTTTAGTTCTGATGACCTCAGAGGAAGATTAAACCTGAACAGTATGGAGAGATATGTGCAGAACAGGAGACTTGGTTAGCATTGCCACATTCAAAGTCTTGCATGAGAGTTCTTGGGTAAATAGATGTAAAACAGTTGAGGTAGCAGGGTTAGTTCACAGGGGAAGACCAAGGAAAACATAGGAGGAAGTGATAAAAATGTACCTGAGGAAAGAGGCATAAATAAAGACCTGGACAGAGATAGGTTTGGAAGTCAATTTCTTCAAGCTGTCCAAGGTATGCTAGCATGTAAAACGGACCTTAAATCGAATATAGTGCTGGTAACCCCCCCCCCCCCCCCAAATAAAAAACAAAACAAAAAAAAACAAAGGGTTTAGTTTTTACAAAAAATGTAAGAGTAAAGGCTCTCAGGTAATGCGGGTGGGTATAGCTAGTATGGTATAAGGGTGACTAAAAAATCTTTTTATATGATAATAGGTTTTATTCAATTCATATGCTGTTTCAGTATATTTTATGCCTTCATCATCATCCGGTTTTGCTATTTACGGTGCAGCTAGTGTCCCATACCCCGGGGTGGGCAACACCCGGCAACGTTTCATGCCTGCTTTCCATGTGGTCCGATCCAAAGGGTTGATACCAGTCATGTTGCAAGCAGTCAATTCACTTTGTAAGCACTCAAGCCAGGTCTTCCTTGATCTTTCATGTACCCTTGTGCCTGGGGTATCCATGCGTGTTATTGAGTTGATGCAGCAGGTAGCATGCTGTATATGGCCAAACCACCCAAGATGCTGAGCGTGTATGGCATCCGAAACCCCACCACTACCAAACTCCTGATAGAGGATGGCTGAAGGGATTCTCTCCTAGTTTGCTGCCGCATATTTACCCGATCATGGCATGTTCGTTACGCAGAAGCTGTTGCAAATCAGAAGCGTTTAGGACCCATATCTCACTGCCACTTCTCAATTCTTCAGATAGGCAAAAAACCAAGAGAAAAATTTTTACATTGAAGATAGCATTCATAGGTAACATGAATTGGAACAAATACATTGAAGATATTGCCAAGGCTGCAGCAAAGAAGGTGGGCTCCCTCTACTGTGCTAGTAAATTCCTCACACCTGACATTATCCTGTATCTCTACAAAGCCACCATCCGCCCATGCATGGAGTATTGTTGTCACATCTGGGATGGTACATTACCCACTAGTCTCTCCTTCTTAGACAAGGTCCAAAAAAAGAGTCGCCAACTTAATAGGTCCCTCACTATCCACGAAGCTCCAGCCTCTGTCCCATCGCCACAATGTTGCATCCTTGTGCCTGTTTTACAAGTACTTCAATGGATTGTGCTCTGATGAACTTGCTGCTCTAATCTTTTTTTTTCTATTTACTTGGTGCTACCAGATCAGGCTGTCTGAAGATACGGGCTTCCTGACCAAAAATGCGCCAAACATTGATGTTATTGTTTTTTTCCTTTCCCTTTGCCAAATCAATCATGTTCTGCAAAGTCAAAAACAAAAATTTTCCTCTACAAAGCAACCAAGCGAAAAACCATGATTAAATATTTGAAGATATATAGAACTGGAAGCATAAAAACTTTTACCAAAATGACCGGATTCGACATTAAAACAAAACAACCAAACTATTTACTCTGGCTCTTTGCTTATATCTTTTTACCATTTTATACTGATACATGCGTATATATATATTTTTTGATTCATGCCATCATGGAGATCTCTGTAATACCTTATGTCAGCATTTCTCAACCAGGGTTCCCCTGAACCCTAAGTTTTTGAAAAAGATCTCTAAGAATTTGGTATATTCGGACTACTGTTCTCATCTTAGGTGTTTTTATCACAACGTTTCGGCTGATGTAACTTCTGACCTTCTTCAGGTGTACTTTCTCGAACTCGGGAATCTTTCTGTCGAACTTGGGAATCTTGACGGAATTTCGAACGGAACCCTTTATTAAATCCATGGGGGCAGCATGACTGGGAAGAAGTCTTCAGTAATTCACAATTCTTTGTATCGCCCGCACTGAAGATTGAACTTTCAACCTTCAGATGATTGTCACTTAGAACTGAATTTCACTTAGTACTGTATCCACTGCTCCACGGGTCCTTGCGGACAAATCTCTAAGGGTTCTGCAATTTTGTCTTGATTTACCTTATGTCTGCAGATAAATAAATAAATAAACAAATGCAGCAATTATCTGTTGTCATTCTGTCTACATTTCTATTATAAGTATATGATATTGCTTACTAAAATGTGTTTTTTTTAACGTTTGTGTTTAGAATTGTTTTGTGTGAATGAAAACTCTGATGAAGTATTGTAAACAAACAGTATACATTTTATTTAGTATTACTGAAAATTTGGTGCTTGTGCAGATGAGCGGCCGTACGAAAATTTATTTTTTTATAAAAACAATATTATATACTTATTCAGCATTATATTCTTCCTCACTCTACAAAAAAGTAGAAATATTATCTAGTAGAACTTTAATTACAAGTATTTTTTCATTCTTCATATCATAACAGCGATTCGTTCAGTAAACGGCCATCTTTTTTCTTAAAAATAATTCAAGGGCAGATAATCGCAAGGGAGATAATCATGCAATTAAAAAAAAAAACAATTGCATATATAAAAATTAAATTTAATTCAATAAAACATTTTATAATGCAATAAATTAATTTAATTTCGTTTATTTACTTTCATTTTGTTTTATTGGAATAAATTTAATTTTTATATATGTAGTTTTTTTTAAAAATTGCATGATTATCTCCCTTGCGAATTATCTGCCCTTAAATTATTTTTAAGAAAAAAGATGGATGCTTACTGAACGAATCGCTGTTATGATACGAAAAATGGAAAAATACTTGTAATTAAAGTTCTAGTGGATAATTTTTTCTACTTTTTTGTACAGTGAGTAAGAATATAACGCTGAATAAGTATATGATATTGTTTTTATAAAAAAATAATTTTTTCGTACGGCCGCTCATCAGCACAAGCATCGAAAATTTTGACATACTGGATGAAAATGATCTACCCCCGTGGATCAAATAAAGGGTTTAGTTTGAAATTTCATACAGATTCCCGAGTTCAACAAGATGCACCTAAAGAAGGTTGCAGATTACATCGGCCGAAACGTTGTGAGAATAACATCAAAGATGAGAACAGTAGTCCGAATAATACAAATAATCAAATCCTCATCTAAACAATCTTAAAAGTTTAAATTTTTCTTTAAAGCAGTTATTCAAAAATATATACCATGATATTTACTATGTGAACTACAAAGAAAAGAAAATGAGATATAGTATATAATTTTGTTTTCTGCGCACGTGTAACATATTTTAAGGGTAAAATGGTTGAGAAATGTTGCCCTATGTAAACAAAAAGGGGAGGGTACAATTCCATTTGAACATGTAAAAAGAAAGAAAATATTCACACCACTAAAATTCACCAGTTTCAACCATATCTAAAAATGCCTCATTTAAAACAAACAGCCCTCAAATACACACAAAATTGTTTAAAAAAACACACAAAAACAAAGCA
The DNA here is from genome assembly GCA_963556195.1 of Sepiola atlantica. Classification (NCBI taxonomy): domain Eukaryota; kingdom Metazoa; phylum Mollusca; class Cephalopoda; order Sepiida; family Sepiolidae; genus Sepiola; species Sepiola atlantica. The sequence goes on from OY744515.1 coordinate 93,478,841, forward strand.
ATTTTAAATATTGAAGAAGTTGCTTTAAAAGAACTAACACAAAAGTTTTTAATATCTGCATAAAACAACACTTCTAAATAAAAAAAAACATTAAATAAAACATTTCTAAATAAAAAAAAAATTAAATAAAACAACATTTCTAAATAATAATAAAAAATTAAATTAAATAAAACCTTCAAATTAAGTTAAATCCTATTTTTTTAAATATTTTACGATCCGATAAAGTAAAGATGAAAATTGTTTTTTCATGTTCCTCCCCAACACATCAGTAGAACTTCCAGTGAGTTAAAATCCTATTAAAAGTCTCATCTGAAAGCTCCCAATACTGACCATTTTTATACCATAATCATAAAATCAGTCAGTATTATTAAACAAAAATATTTACACTAGTTAGATTCTTAACTTGCTGTTGCGTTGTCATGAGGTTTTTATATATGCACCCTTGTTTTGTTTCATGAACCCACATGGATTATGACTTTCTTCTGCTGAATCAATTAGAGGACACAGGACTTCTTTTTGATGGAGGATTTATTTGCATGAGAAATATAAGCAGACATTAATTACAGCAATCAGAGAATTACACACATGACTTATATATATATATATATATATTTATTACACACATGCCTGTGAGTTTGAGATGCATTAAGCTACCATTATGCTAAGTTATTTCATCATTTGTTCTGCCCCCATCCCATTGGGGTTTTGAGGTGAGCACCTACTTTTTGCGCCAGTCTGTTGTGAAGTTTAGCTGATCAATGAAGTCAGGTTACTTTTTAGCGGAACTGATGTCAGATATCAACTTCTGCCAACCTCCGAGGTCATACTTTAATCTCACAGTTGCCAATCATTTAGCAAGTTGCCCCTTTTTTTACTTATCTATTATTCTTGCCATTCTAGAATGAGAACCTTATGCTATCATTGCTCCAGTAATTAACCAAAGAAATCAAAAATTGATGAACATGTTTTAATAATCAAATTTAAAAAATGTCTATATCAGAATCAGGTTTAAAGTTAATTATTAATAACTAAAATTAATTATTAGTAACTATTGGCAAAAAATATTGATATGTTTTACATTATACTTTACCCATGTTTTCATTTTATTATAAAGGTTGCTCAATTATCCAAATTTCGTAAAGGAGGAGGTCTTGGGATCAGTTTGGAAGGAACTGTGGATGTCGAAAATGGTGTTGAAGTGAGGCCACACCACTATATTCGATCAATACTTCCAGATGGTCCAGTTGGTGTCAATGGCCAACTGATTAGTGGTGATGAACTCCTGGAGGTAAGTTGTATGCAAATCAATATTCATTTCAACAATGTGCATTTAAATAGATATATTTAAACGTCCGTTTGTATTTTAATAAGGGTAAAAAATAGAATTAATGGGGTAAGTTCCGCAGTTTTGAAATTCGGATACTGTTTGAAAAGAAAAGACAGGAATTACAATTGTTATATAAGAAAGAGGAAAATGAGAAAAGTAGAAAAGCAAAGTTTGTGGTTTGTAGGACTTACCTGAAGCAGTGTCCAGCAAACAGTTTTGTTCAAGTTCACCATTTTTATTTCAAGTTTTGTTGGTTGAAGTTAGAATTGAATATTTTCAGTTGGGTTCAAAGTTCTTGATTGCGCAGGTGGTGTCCGTTTAACTTGCATTTCAGTTACTTCATAGTTTAACCACTTTTTAGCTTGGTGAAATGTCTGATTTTTTTTTCTTCTTTTAATACAAGTTATATTTTCAAGGAAGTAATGCTTACTATGTGTACATAGACCCTAAAAATGCATTACTGTTTTAATGAAAATGTTAATCCAACTAACGGGGGCACTTAGTATAATTTCTTTTAATTACAAACGTACAATTACATTTTCATTTACCCAGTAAATGTAACAGGTCAATTTAATTTTGAGACATAAAATATTTTCTTAGAAGGTATGACACTGGATATGGGGATTAGATGTGTCGGTAGTGTGAAAATCAACGATGGATAATTTTGACAGCGGGCGGATGAAAATATCGAAGTAGCGATACTTTGAACAAGCCTAATTCACATGTGCACACACAATGAAAATAAATACACTTCGTTTGAATTTCTATTTGTAACGGCTTGTCATCTTGTCGAAAGGAAAAAAACTCCATTCTAGTCAATCTATGATAAAACCCTGATTGTGTGAATGTCTCCCGCTTTGTTCCCACTTTTTTGAGTAGGTGGCCTCTACATATGTTTTCGGTTTAGCAACGGTTAAAAAAACAATTTATTAATGCCAAGATATCTAGAAGAGGAGGAGGGGGGGTCTCAAAAGCATAAGGATTCTGTCTGCGAGTCCTTCATGGACACAGAAAGAAGAAAAAGAAGACAAAATAGTCTCTCTCGCAATGTCTTATGAACACGATGTAAAGTGTCAGCGAACAACTTTCTGCTTCGTTTGATTGCATCGGTGTTGAGGATTTGGAAGAAATGAAGGAAGGCGGGGAAAAAAACGATTTGATAAAAAAACATCAAAGCGGTATACTTTCTAATCTTCGAAGAGAAAAGAAAAAAAAGAGGGACAGTTTTCTGACCCTTTTTTGTTCTTTCTTTTCTCTTTGCAGTATTTTAATTTTTTTAATAAATTACTAGTCTTTTTTTTTTTTTTTTTTTACCAAAACTGCCTTGGTTCAATTACAGTTGACAAAATTCAAATAACATTTTGTCAACTTACGACAGAACTACTGCAAATCGGCTTTGTTTTAAAAGAGAAATAAATCTTTAGTTGCCTCATTATTTTCAACCAAAAATATTCAAGAAAAAACTAGTTAGGAACATCTACTTGTGCAATCTAACTCCCAAACCAACATGTGTATTTTCACTTTTGTAAAAATATATGCATGCATTACACAGGTTTTTATGGTAATCCGAAAATTTAAAAAACAATTACCTTATAATTATATATTAAAGAATCGGGATCTGTAATTGTATCGGAATCAGGAAAAACATTGGAATCGTCCCATCACTAATAAAAATGTCAATATATGGCTATCCAACTTACATCTACATAAACGTGAAAATTGTTGAAATTGACAACATTTCAGTCACTTTTTTTCCCTTCTATTTAATATTCGGTAACTGAAAATAATTAAAAATTAATTAAAAAGCGATTAAAAGCAAATCTGTAATTAAGTGAAATTATACTAAATGCAGCTGAAATGAAAACCAGTTTCTTCCCATGGCAATTCTGAAATATTTAGGGTGCACATTTTACATGGGTAGATACTTTTTTTAAATAAATTAAATGCTTAAAATCATCTATGCACATTACATGTTTTTTACGGTACACTCGATTCAGCAACAACTTTTAATATTGTAAAACTTTTTTTTTTTAAACTTACGTGTTTAATTTTTAGAGGAGTCATGGGGTGGGTCAAGTTTGCTATGTTATTTTAGTGTACATTGACCACCTACATCTACATGAAAGAATGTCACTCCATACCACCTAGGGATTAATTTACATCAAACTTACATAGCCTACTGACTTCTCCTCCCAACTAAATATTAAACAGATAAGTTTTACAAATAATTTTATAATCTTAACATTTGTGGTGTCTGGAAAATTGGATAATTTGTCAAGGTAGTATAATTCCAAATTTGATAACTATGAATGGGGGGGGTCAACCTAAATTGGGAGCTGCACAGCGAGATGTCTGTTTACATAAGTTTTAAATTTCTGTATGTCAGTACCGTCAGGAAAACTGGGAGCAGGGAGGGAGTTCCAGAGTCCAGCAGCACGAGGGAAGAAGCTTTTGGATTAGAAAGCTCTTCGGCATCTGGGGACCTCCACAGTAAATAGATGGGATTTGGCAGATTGTCGGGTTGGTCTAGTGAATTTACGTAATGGGGGCACCAAAAAGCAAGTTTTGTTTATCCAAATACAAAATTCTAATTTATTTTGAATGTATATAAAATTAAACTTTTATGCCTACCCACCGACACCTGTTCTGATACTACACTTCATCTTTTCTGTTTTCCATCAGTAAAAGATAAATCCTTCTAGACTGAGGCAATTAACATTTTTGTTGCAATCCAGAGTGCCCCTTTTTAGGGAGCTGGATTTTCTGTGTCTAATCTGCCCTTGTGGGGAGACAAGTACATAGGAACTAGAAATTCTGTTGAAACTTGTTTCTTTTTATACAAAAAAGAATGCTAATTTGTTGTGCCAAAAAGTTCTTTGTGTGTAATAAGAGTTCAAATATGTTTCATATCTTTTGAAATTTCTTTTTCCAACCAGTTCACAGACATGGAAACTCAAAATCAAAGAAGAACTGCCGCCGAAGTGTGGACTTCTGACACATAGATGTAAAAATCTTTAAAGTCACTAATTCATTTATAACTAATTGAACTCCACTCCAAGCCTTTCAAAGCGTTCAGTTATATTTCCATCTTTTGTAAGGTCTGTGAATGCTGGGGTACTGGACAGAGGCAAACTGGAAAAAATCCCACCATATAATTAAAAAAACAGATAAAAGTTCAACAGCATAAAATAAATGAATTACAACAAAGCTTAAACATTTTCTTTATATTTAATTTTTTATAATTTAATTATTAGTAATGTTTGTCCGTATTCTTTCTTGACCAAATGTTATATTTAATTTTTAAACATTCTTTGGGACCTTGTAAATACAACTGTACTTTTTTAAATGAGTAAAATAAATTTACATCTTATTTTGATGTTATAACGGTGCACAGTAAAAATGGAACAGGTAAAATGGCAAAAGTGAATAAATAGGAAAAAATGGCACAGGTACAAACAATTCGGTAACGAAAAATACGGACCGTTCGAGAGGACCGTTTAAATAGGGACTAAGCCACCCCCTCACTTAATATTTTAAAATAAATATTTTTTAATAAGTATTTATTTATCACCACTATTATCTATAATTAATGGTTTCCATATTGTATTAAATTTTATACTAGGTCTACTTGTCGCACAGCATATGTGCTGATTCTTTGAGATGTCTTACTCTCCACCGTTTTTTGTCTATAATTTTTACTTCATCTCAAAAGGTTAGACGGTTTACCTTTTCCCTCCATATGTGGTCAGCCATACCCGACTTTTCAACATCTCCACGTATTACGGCTTTCCAATATTCTTTTAGCCTTTTTTTTGGGAAATGACGGTAGTTAAGTGGATAACAACACGGACTGAAGACCTGGGTGTTCCGAGTTTGAATCCAGTCGGTTCCACAGTACCACTTTCACTTAGGGATGTTGGCAACCTTCTCTTGGTCCTTCCCGTAAGTACCCAATGTCTTTCCAGAAAGATTTCTAACTAGATAAACATCGGGGAAACTAATGCCAACACCAGAATCATCTGATCCACATGAAAGAAAAAGAAAAAAAAGAAGAAGAAGAAGAAGAAGCCTTACTTTTGTATATTTTTTTCACACTTACATACAATTGCATACACACAGTTCTTGGTCATGATTTTTTCTGTAAGAAGCTCGACTCGGATGTTTTTTGGAGAATTGTCACTCCTGAATACTGTCCTTCATATATGGTAAACTGACTGTGGTGAATTTCCGGATGGTGTCCTTCGATATTTCATTCAGATTTCTTAGAGCTGGAGTCATGCTCTCAGGATAGTTATTTCGATGAAGGGTTTTTCTTAGGTTGTCCATCTCCCCTTGATATGTATTAGTGCTACTAGATATTGCCTTTGTTTGATGTTGTAGGCAATGTTGATTCCTTTCTTTACATTATATGGAGGATTGTGGGAGATATTGTTCAGTGAAAATTGGCTTCCGATATACAGAGGAGCTGATCCCCTAATCAGTGAGAGTTATCAACACATTTAGGAAGGCTGATTTGTTATGTTCTTTTTCCATGGTGAACTGTATAGATGGACGGATGTGAGTGGGGTGATTATTTCTACCAAGAATCAACTCAGTGGATACATGCTTAATCTAGGGTGCTGACAATAGGCCTTAATGAAATAATTACATAAGACTTTTACCCGGTCATGGCTGATGAAACGAGAGCAAGTTACCCCTATGTATAAAATAAGGGGTTAATTCGAGATTCAGTGCAGATTCCCGAATTTGACAAGATGCACCTGAAAAAGGTCGGAGATTACACTGGCCTAAACGTAAGAATAATATTCAAGATTTGAACAGTAGTTTGAATAATCCAAATAATACAAGTATTTAGTCTGTTTTCAAGCAAATAAAATCGATTTCTCCACGTGTGTGTGGGGGGTGGGGGGGGTTCTCTTTGTAGTTTTAAATAGAGGCTTAGTTCCCCCCCCCCTCCCAATATTTTAGAATAAATATCTTCAAATTTATTCTGTTGCGAGCAAATACAATCGATTTTGCTAAATATGGTTTCCTCCCCATTAATTGTAAATAGGGGTTAAACAACCCTCCTCCAATATTTAAAAAATACTTGTTTTGTAAATAAGTACGTATTTACTCTGTTGTTTTCATGCAAATAACATTGATTTGTCTAAGTTATGCAGGGGTGGGGGCTTGGTTCCATCCCCTATAGTTTGAAATATGTGATAAGACCCCCCCCCCACTCCACACACACATACACATCCAATATTGAACCCAAAACATTAAACTTTTTTATTTGTTGTGTTAAATCTTAGATGTAACAATGTTTTAGTTCTTTTTTTGGGGGGGGGGATTCTGTTGCCATCCGGATTTAAAGTTATTAGTGGAACGGTTAAGGGAGTGATATGGGTCCCTCCACCCATATTACTCTCGAACTTAGGGCTTTTGGTAAGGTTAAGAAAGAGTTATTGATTTTTGGGGGTGGTTGTTGCTACCCGGATGTAGGGTTAGTGGTAGAGTTAAGGGAGGGTTTTTTATCCTCTCACCCTCAAAACGACACACAATAATCATTTCCCTTAACGAAAAAGAAAGAATTCTGTTTATGTGATCTTAAAATGCTATTTAGACACTGGCCTGGAAACGTGTGATCATTTTACATAAAATTTATGTGTGAAACTGATTCCCCATTCTAAATTCTAAAAATTATTGGGTTTTCTTCGCCCAGATTTTTCAGGACATTCACGTGTAATCACCTAAATAAAGTAAGATCTTAGTATTTTTTTTTGGGGGGGGGGGTAGCTGAGGGTCCTCGTCTACTTTTAAATGTAGATATAATTATCTTTTAATTTGACAAACTTCATGTTTTCTCTTTTATGTATTGTATCCAAGATTTTGATAAACTCATTGTGAGATTTTCATCTATATTTTTTACTTGTGCCATTTTTTTTCTTATTTATTCATTCGTGCTATTTTTACCTGTGCCATTTTTACCTAAATTCATTATTATGATCTATAGATCTTGAATATTATTCTCTCAACGTTTCACCCGATGTACCCTCAAACCTTGTCGAACTCGAGAATCGGTACAGGATTTCAAATTGAACTCACAGGGATATATTGTTCTCGTTCTGTTAGCCATGACCGGGTCGTAGTCTTAAGTAATTCATAATTATATTCTTAGTATCGCCTGTATTGAGGATTGAAGCTTCAACTTCCAGAAAACTCTCACTTATAACTGATTATTACTTAGCACTTTATCCGTCGTGCCACAGGTCCATGTTTACGACATAAAGTTTCTTGAGTTCGACAGGACACACTCGAAGAAGGTCGGTGGTTATATCAAGTGATCAGAACAGTTGTCTGAATAGCCCAAATAATACAATGACAACGTTATCGGAGAAAGATTAAATTAAACTCATAGTTTTGCAAAGATATTTAACCTTTTCTATGTGGTGTGTATCTTTGGAGACAAATATGTCTTGAAATATTGATTAAAAATATACAGAAAATGAATGAAGCTTAATGGTTAAATTGATGAACGTGATTAACCGCTATCTTTGAGTGTAAACTTATCAGCTCTTTCGAATTATGCTATCTGATTTGAGGAGTCTCGAGTTCAACATAAAGATTCCCAAGTTCGAAAAGATATAATTTAAGTAGCTTCTTTAACTTTCAAATGACCTTCTATTCAGCAGTTTTTTCAAATTTCAAACGGTCGAAAATTGATTCATTTTTTTTTTTTTCAACTAGTAGCAAAAGATTAAAAAAGCTGACTTGTTTATGAAAAAAACCCAAAATGCATCTGATAGATTTAATTTTGTAATTAAATTATACTTTTAAATAGGATTTTAACAATTGTGTCCTATTTTAGGCTAGTGCATTGTTTATTTGAATAAATAATAGATTAATCTATTATATAAAGGGAAGTTGTGTGGGAGTGTGTGTGTCCCGCTGAAAGTCAGGATTACACAAGACACACCCACAAAGCTGATATATTCTTTTTCAGCATTCCCTCAGACAGAATATGGACACATTTCTTCTTATTTTTTTTTTTAATAATATTCATTCTTTTAGGGTACCAGGAACAAAATTAGTCAAGGAGGGATGAGGGTCGACATTAAGAAGGATTTTTTTCTATCAACAACTTTTGGTCTGAGAATCTAACTAAAATACATTTTCTTGGCGCTTGGGCAAAGATCCATCGAAGGGTAGTATCTGTTATGTCTGAAGGAGGTGAAATCCTTCCTCCTTCCTTTCTCTCTTCCTCCGTCCCTTCTCTCTCACTTCCTCCGCCCTCTTCTCTCTCTCTTCCTCCGCCCCCTTCTCTCTCTCTTCCTCCACCCCCTTCTCTCTCTCTTCCTCCGCCCTTCTCTCTCTCTTCCTCCGTCCCCTTCTCTTTCTTCCTCCGCCCCCTTCTCTTTCTTCCTCCGCCCCCTTCTCTTTCTTCCTCCGCCCCCTTCTCTCTCTCTCTCTTTCTTCCTCCGCCCCCTTCTCTCTCTCTCTCTTTCTCTCTTCCACCCCCTTCTCTCTCTCTCTCTCTCTCTCTCTCTTCCTCCGCCCCCCCCCCCTCTCTCTCTCTCTCTCTCTCTCTCTCTTCCTCCGCCCCCTTCTCTCTCTCTCTCTCTTTTCCTCCGCCCCCTTCTCTCTCTCTCTCTCTCTCCTTCTCTCTCTTCCTCCGCCCCCTTCTCTCTCTCTCTCTCTCTTCTCCGCCCCCTTCTCTCTCTCTCTTCCTCCACCCCCTTCTCTCTCTCTCTCTCTCTTCCTCCGCCCCCCTTCTCTCTCTCTCTTCCTCCGCCCCCTTCTCTCTCTCTCTCTCTCTCTTCCTCCGCCCCCTTCTCTCTCTCTCTCTCTTCCTCCGCCCCCTTCTCTCTCTCTCTCTCTTCCTCCGCCCCCCCTCTCTCTCTCTCTCTCTCTCTCTCTCTCTCTCTCTTCCTCCGCCCCCTTCTCTCTCTCTCTCTTTTCCTCCGCCCCCTTCTCTCTCTCTCTCTCTCTTCCTCCGCCCCCTTCTCTCTCTCTCTCTCTCTTCCTCCGCCCCCTTCTCTCTCTCTTCCTCCGCCCCCTTCTCTCTCTCTTCCTCCGCCCCCTTCTCTCTCTCTTTCTCCACCCCCTTTTCTCTCTCTCTCTCTTCCTCCCCCCTCCCCTCTTTCTCTCTTCCTCCCCCCCCTCTTTCTCTCTCTCTTCCTTCGCCCCCTTCTCTCTCTTTATCTTCTTCGCCCCCTTCTCTCTCTTTATCTTCCTTCGCCCCCTTCTCTCTCTCTCTCTCCTTCCTTCGCCCCCTTCTCTCTCTTTCTTCCTTCGCTCCCTTCTCTCTCTCTCTTCCTTCACCCCCTTCTCTCTCTCTCTCTTCCTTCGCCCCCTTCTCTCTCTCTCTCTTCCTTCGCCCTCTTCTCTCTCTCTCTCTTCCTTCGCCCCCTTCTCTCTCTCTCTCTTCCTTCGCCCCCTTCTCTCTCTCTCTCTTCCTTCGCCCCCTTCTCTCTCTCTCTCTTCCTTCGCCCCCTTCTCTCTCTCTCTCTTCCTTCGCCCCCTTCTCTCTCTCTCTCTTCCTTCGCCCCCTTCTCTCTCTCTCTCTTCCTTCGCCCCCTTCTCTCTCTCTCTCTTCCTTCGCCCCCTTCTCTCTCTCTCTCTTTCCTTCGCCCCCTTCTCTCTCTCTCTCTTCCTTCGCCCCCTTCTCTCTCTCTCTCTTCCTTCGCCCCCTTCTCTCTCTCTCTCTTCCTTCGCCCCTTCTCTCTCTCTCTCTCTCTTCCTTCGCCCCCTTCTCTCTCTCTCTTTTCCTCCGCCCCTTCTCTCTCTCTCTCTCTCTCTTCCTCCGCCCCCTTCTCTCTCTCTCTCTCTTCCTCCGCCCCCTTCTCTCTCTCTCTCTCTCTTCCTCCGCCCCTTTCTCTCTCTCTCTCTCTTCCTCAGCCCCCTTCTATCTCTCTCTCTCTTCCTCAGCCCCCTTCTCTCTCTCTTCCTCAGCCCCCTTCTCTCTCTCTTCCTCAGCCCCTTCTCTCTCTCTCTCTCTTCCTCAGCCCCATTCTCTCTCTCTCTCTCTTCCTCAGCCCCCTTCTCTCTCTCTCTCTTTTCCTCAGCCCCCTTCTCTCTCTCTCTCTCTTCCTCAGCCCCCTTCTCTCTCTCTCTCTCTTCCTCAGCCACCTTCTCTCTCTCTCTCTCTTCCTCAGCCACCTTCTCTCTCTCTCTCTCTTCCTCAGCCTCCTTCTCTCTCTCTCTCTCTTCCTCAGTCCCCTTTCTCTCTCTCTCTCTCTCTCTCTTCCTCAGTCCCCTTTCTCTCTCTCTCTCTCTCTCCTCAGCCCCCTTCTCTCTCTCTCTCTCTCTCTCTCTCTTCCTCAGCCCCCTTCTCTCTCTCTCTCTCAGCCCCCTTCTCTCTCTCTCTGAGCCCCCTTCTCTCTCTCTCTCTCTTCCTCAGCCCCCTTCTCTCTCTCTCTCTCTCTTCCTCCGTCCCCTTCTCTTGTACTTCCTCCGCCCCCCTTCTTTCGTACTTCCTCAGCCCCCTTCTCTCGTACTTCCTCAGCCCCCTTCTCTCGTACTTCCTCCGCCCCCTTCTCTCGTACTTCCTCCGCCCCCTTCTCTCGTACTTCCTCCGCCCCCTTCTCTCGTACTTCCTCCGCCCCTTCTCTCTTCGTACTTCCTCCGCCCCATTCTCCTGTACTTCCTCCGCCCCATTCTCCTGTACTTCCTCCGCCCCATTCTCTAGTACTTCCTCCGCCCCATTCTCTCGTACTTCCTCCGCCCCATTCTCTCGTACTTCCTCCGCCCCATTCTCTCGTACTTCCTCCGCCCCATTCTCTCGTACTTCCTCCGCCCCATTCTCTCGTACTTCCTCCGCCCCATTCTCTCGTACTTCCTCCGCCCCATTCTCTCGTACTTCCTCCGCCCCATTCTCTCCCTATTTTTCCTCCCACTCTTTCTCTCTGCTTCCCCCTCTCTTTCTCTCTGCTTCCCCCTCTCTTTCTCTCTTTTTCCCCCTCTCTTTTTCCCCCTCTCTTTCTCCCCCTCTCTTTCTCTCTTTTTCCCCCTCTCTTTCTCTCTTTTTCCCCCTCTTTTTCCCCCTCTCTTTCTCTCTTTTTCCCCCTCTCTTTCGCTCTATTCCCCCCTCTCTTTCGCTCTATTCCCCCCTCTCTTTCGCTCTATTCCCCCCTCTCTTTTTCGCTCTATTTCCCCCTCTCTTTCGCTCTATTCCCCCCTCTCTTTCGCTCTATTCCCCACTCTCTCTTTCGCTCTATTCCCCACTCTCTCTTTCGCTCTATTCCTCACTCTCTCTTTCGCTCTATTTCCCCCCTCCCTCTCTTTCGCTCTATTTCCCCCCTCCCTCTCTTTCGCTCTATTCTCCCCCTTCCCTCTCTTTCGCTCTATTCTCCCCTTTCCCTCTCTTTCGCTCTATTCTCCCCCTTCCCTCTCTTTCGCTCTATTCTCCCCCTTCCCTCTCTTTCGCTCTATTCTCCCCCTTCCCGCTCTTTCGCTCTATTCTCCCCCTTCCCTCTCTTTCGCTCTATTCCCCCCCCCTTCCCTCTCTTTCGCTCTATTCCCCTATTTACTATTAAGTAAATTCTAAAATAATTTCATAAGTAGATTACAATGCATTAAATTATTGTATTTTAAAAATGTAAAGTAAAATTATTGGAAATTGATTTCGATAAATATTTTTTTATCTATTAAAAGAAATTAAATATATAGAATGTACTAGAAATTACGATAAATTAGTATTTTGCTGTTTATATTTTCGAAGGAATTATATACTTAAAGATGAGGATTAAAGTTCACGATGAGCAGATTATATCCAATTGATACTTGTTTAGCGACCTGGTTCTTTTAATCTGTGCATAAAATGTAACCTAAATATCTGATTTTGTACATAATTCTCTTACGTAGTTAGAATTTATTCTAAATAAAGAATTTCAATTTTTTTAATCAATTTTTTTCATAGTAATTTTTAAATTATTGTTATCAGAATGCAAGGAAAAGCTTAAAGATTTTAATTTAGAATAATCAAATAATCCTTGTAACTTATTTCTCCGCATACATTTGTAGAAAATAAATGCACATTTCTCTTTGATTAAAATAATAAAATAGTTTTTGTTTTTTATTTTTGCTTGTTTATTAAGTAAAAATATACTTGATAAATTTATGCATGCCAAATATGACTTCACTTTTTAATAGTTACACAAGGGACATAACTCTAAAAAAAAAATTAAATTTAAAAAATAACAAATAACACAAGCTATTTTTGTTTATTGAAAATTGAAGCTCAAACATATTTTCTTTATTCACAACCAACTGTACCCAGGTTTCTTATTACTTTCATTTTTATCCCTCCTATCTATTTTTTAAATAGGATTTAAATTATTAATTAAACCAATTTTTTTTTTTTTAACATATTTCACCCCAAACAAGGCAAGCCACCACTGTAGACGTAAGGGGCTACTGAGAATTAGGGTGTAAGTTTAGGGGATCATCCTAAGTTGGGAGCTGTGTAGCGAGATGTCTGTTTACATTAGTTTTAAACCTCTGCATGTCAGTACTGTCGGGGAAACAGGGGACAGGGAGGGAGTTTCAGAGGCCGGCAGCACGAGGAAAGAAGCCATTGGAGTAGAAGGCTCTCCGGCATCTGGGGACCTCCACAGTGAATGGATGGGATTTAGCTGATTGTCAAGTTGGTCTAGTGAATTTACGTCGAGGGGGGCACCAGAGCAGCAAGTTCATCGGAGCATAATCCATTAAAGTATTTATAAAACAAGCACAAGGTTGCAACATTGCGGCGATGGGATATAGCGAAGGACCTATTAAGTTGTCAGCCCTTTTTTGGACCTGGTCTAAGAGGGAGAGACTAGCGGATGATGCACCAGCTCAGATGTGGCAACAATACTCCATACATGGGTGAATGGTGGCTTTGTAGAGATACGGGATAATGTCAGGTTTGAGGAGTTTACTAGCATGGTAGAGGGAGCCCACTTTTGCAGCAGCCTTGGCAATGTCTTCAATATATTTGTTTCAATTCAATTATAAAGTATAACTAATTTTGTTTAGGTGATGATGTTTTAATCTCAATTTCTAAAATTATCGGATGTAAATAGCTTTCAAAACTTTCAAAAACGATACATGAAAACTAAGAATTTTAAAGTCAATTAAAATACTTTCAGATTTCAAAGAGTCAGGAAGTAATTAATTTATTTTTAAATTAAAAAAAATGTTTTTACAACTATTAAAAAAAGATGAAAATGGCTGACTTGTTTATATTTTGGTGCATTTAATTTCTTCATTCATTTTTTAAAAGGATTTTTAAAATTTCGTTTTGCATTAATAGTAAATAATTTTTAAAAATCGATGTATAATTAGTCAAAGTGGTCTTATTTATTTCTTTTTTTTTTTTTTAGTTTTATTTTACAAATAATAAAACCGTGTGTATCAAAAAGTTTTCCACCCAGACTTAGGGTTAGTGATAGGTGTAAGGATGGGTTTGTTTTGTAAGAAACAAGTAATAAAATCGGTGTTTTATTAAAAATTAAATTTAAATATATTACAAAATTAACATCATAATAATGGTGTATCCAGTATAGAATATTATCAAAGAAAGTGTCTTTTAAAATACGATTTAATTTGCAAAAATCGGATAACAAATTACTATTTGAAAATAATCTGCTAAAATCAGAAAACAAATTAATATTTGAAAAAACAAAAATAAATCTGCAAAAATCAAATAAATTAATACAGTGGATTAATTTGGCTTGTCACCGCTTTGCAAATTGGACAAAACTAGTCGATAAAATTTGGCAGCCATTTTGGAAGATTACCAAGTGTATTGATATAGAAATAAAAAAAAAGTCGATTTGGGGACATAAACGTTGATTTAAAACTAAAAAGGAAAGAAAACGATGGTTATATTTGATTTTTAGCTCATCAGGGTCATATTAAAAATAAAATGAAACTGATTTTACGACCCCCCCATAACCAGTAATTTTGTTCCTTACGAATTTTTAATGATTCCTGGTTGTGTGTGTTTTCAGTGTTCCAAATTCTCTTCCAAAGATAAGATTATTCGTTTTGTAGTTTTAAAATTATATTGCAATTTTAGATGTTAGTAAAAAAAATATTCATAAAGATTTAATTTAATACCGATTTTCTTGTTTTCAAGAGAACTTAGTATTTTATTTTGCTAACTTTAATATTACATAAAAAAACAACTCTATAATGGGGAGAGAAAAAGAACTAACTCGGATACTGACAAAGACAATAGATCCAAATTTAAAACTTGGTAAAAGAAATATATATATTTTCAAAATTACAAAATAGAAACCTTTATCAATGCAAGATTAATTAATTTTTTTTTAACTTTAACTCCATGAAAAATTGCCATAATACTGAAATCATATGCCCTTAATAGGGTTAAGATGAAAATTCTTATACACTAAATGTACAAAAGCAAGGAAATTCCCAAATTTTTACACTTTTATTGTCATTAAGGATATGCAAGCACAACAGGGCTATGTATTTTACTGGTAGGAATTTTTCTTCAGCGCACCTCACACACTTCATCCACTCATACATAGAGATTTATACTGTAGTGATGTGATAATGAAATGGTTTGGTTGATATGTAGTCATACCCTTAATGACAATAAAAGTGTAAATATTTATGAATTTCCTTGCTTTTGTACATTTAGTGTATATGAATTTTCATCTTAACCCTATTAAGGGCATATGATTTCAGTATACTGGCAATTTTTCATGGAATGTCACTACTTTTGTAAAGGCTATGCCTCAATACAATACCTTCTCAACTGATATAGTTGGTAGTTTAACTAATCAAGGTATATGGTAAACTGAAATTAAGATGACATCAACTAGACACTAGAACCTCTATCTTTGCCAAAAATCAGCTGAATCCATCAAATAGTTGATGAGATACAGGGTGGCACATACGTACATACATACACACAGATAACATGATTTCATGATTGAACTTTCTGGATCTCTGGGTTGCCTTGACTAATGATGATGAAATTCTACACACTTATAGAACCTATCAAATAAAAAATTTTGTGCGAAGTTTTAACTAATTTGGTTTATTGGTTTTTGAGTTAGGATTGATCAAAGAAATGAGATTTCCAGCATAGGTCATTCGCGCCTCCCTTGATTAATTTTGGAATAATATTCCATCATCAGAGTTGACCAGTATTGTCATTTAAAAAAAAAAAAATAAAATAAACAAACTTTTTTTTATATAATATCCTTGTAATGGGCGTTATCCGCGGTGATGTACTTGGCGGTTATGAATTCAAATTCTGGTTGTCGAATGAAGACGCATTGGCATGCTGGTTGTTTAGAAAGATAGGTTATTCATTTAAAAGCATTGGTGGGTCAGAATTATTAAAATTGAAAATAGAAGACTTTATCAATGCAATATTAATTTATTCCGAAATTAATAAGATTAAAGTAAACTCTTGCATTGGCTTCTATTTTCAATTTTAATAATTCTGGCCCACCAATGCTTTTAAATGAATGACCTATCTTTCTATATATATTTCGTATAAAAATAAAATCTATATTAAATCAAATATTTATGAATGTTTGTTACATCTTAAATTGCAATATAATTTTTAAACAACAAATCGAAAAATTGTATTAGAATGATGTCTTTTGAAAAGAGAATTTGTGATGCCACCTCGGCAAAAGGGCTGTTTTAATCATGTGACGAAGCTTTCCAGAGAAAATATGCAATCATGTTTTTTTTAAATTTTTTATTCTTTTTTGGATAAATGATATCTTTTAAAAAAAATAAAAAGATACAATGGCTGAAATGTGATTATAACTACGACGTTCTAATCGTCATCTGTTGACTCTCTCTTTCTTTCTCTCCCCCTCTGTCTGTATCTGTCTCTTTGCTTCTCTTTCTCACTAACTTGCCAGAGATTGTTGTAAAGTTGAGTTAATAATAAAATATAGAGACTAAAAAAAAAAACAAAAAAAACAAACACTTGTCATAAACTGCCCCGTAAGTAATCAAACTTAGTTAATTCCACTGATTGTTCTGACAATCTTTCCATCTCATTAAGTCTTATCCTCGAGTGGCTCTTAGCCTTGATAAGTGGCGACACTACGACAGTTAGAAAACCTAAACAAAAAAAATGGTAGCATATATTAGCAACATGGATGCAAGACCCCAGGATAAAAACAAAAGTTATCCATTATCTACTTGCGAGATATATTTGTTTGTGTTATTGAACTCTGAAGTAAGTTCATAACCATTATTATTTTGGCTAGTATATATGCCGATTAAACATATTCTACACTGCCCCCCCCTTCTCAACGGATGAGGTAATGACAACAGAACAGATACATTACTTCCCCCCCCTGAATTCAGCATTGAAAGATAGTACACTAGTCTAAAATAGTATAATAAACTGAATTGACCATTAGTTTTGTTCAGATATAGTAGTAATAGTATAGTTTCGACTTCAGACCGACAAATACCAAATCTCCATTAGTAATAGATTAAATTTTTACTTTCGAGTTAACAATAAATTTAAAAAAAACAAAAAACAGCTTAAAATATTAAAAATCTGGAAACGGTTTCTTCCACACAGGAATTGTATGCATGCATCTCGATAAAATACTTGCGCCTTCTGCAATGCACATAATACGAAATAAATATTCTTTGCACTTGAATAATGATCCAATCGATGAAATTATCAAATCTGCTGGAATTAGCCTTTCTATCTAAAGGCCGCTAATCACTTGTTAAACTTAGACAGATTAGCTTTATTTGTTGAAGTAATCGGGTGGGCTCGGCTTATTATGTACTAGTAGTTTAATACTCCCCCATTTGCAACCACCACCGTAACCTTCACACCCTCTATTTGTATCAAATATTGTCATCAGCATTATTTTTCATGCATTCTCTATGAGTCTGTTTTTTTTTTTATTATTAACAACATGTAAAAGTTGTTTCTGATGAAGACCCAACAAGGATAATGTATAGAAACTGTTTAGTTTAAGATGTCTTTTGTCAGCGTATTAACATCATGTAAGTAGAAAAGACTTGTTCAGTGTTTTTTAAAAGAAATAATCAAATTTAATTAACATTTTTTTTCTTTAGCTTCATTATATAAATCTTACAGTATTATCTAACTCTGAAATTATTTAGCATTTTTTTTTTTTGCTATGTATAATTGGGTATAGATGTTTTGATTTGTAATTTGTTACTGATGTAATTTAATTAATTTTTTAACTTCATTTTTTTTTTTAATTAGTGAATTTTATATATAATATTAATCATGAAACATGTATATCAAGGCTCTTGTATAATTCAACACCTTTCCTAATTTTAATTTCATTTACTATAAAACTTGTAGTATTGATATTCATATTGTTGTATTCATCTGAATATTATTACATTCTTAGTTTTTTTTCTTGTTCTTTTTCATAAATGCCATAGGTTTTCTATGGATTTGCATGTTTTGGCTAAAATATTTTCATTTAAAATTATGTAAATCTTTAAGTGGTCATTATCTTTAAAGAGAATTGTGGTAATCTGTTGTTCAAAAAAAAAAGAAAGAAAAAATATTTTTCTAATATATAATTGTGCAATATTGGATAATTTATCTGTAGTTTTCTAAAATTTACATTTTTTATTTTTATCTTTACATTTCTATACAAAACAAATCTTTTACATAATGTTTTAAAAAATGGAGCATTTTTATCAATATTGTGTATTAATATCTAGTGTGATAGCAATTTACAGGGGAAAAGATATTGTGTTAAGCTTTGTTGAGATATTCTAAACATTCATGTTGCCAAATAGAAATGTTTTTGAATAGAAATGTTTTATTCATGTATGCTAGTACAAATTAAAAATAAATTTATATGAAGAAATGAAAAAATAGAAAAATCTAATATTTTAGAGAATGCCATTCTTTAGAAAAAAAACTTGAAAAATCCAATATTTTAGAAAATACCATTGTTTAGAAAAAAATTGAAAAATCTAATATTTTAGAGAATACCATTCTTTAGAAAAAAAATTGTTGCCAAGTTTCAAGGGATTCCTGTTTTTTATTTTGTAATGACATTTTTTATATTCAAGTTAAAATAATTTAGTATTTTAATTTGGAGACTCTTATTAATTACCATTATATTTAAAAGAATTTGATTGCCGACTGGACACTGTCCTCGAGTGTCTAAGTTATCTCTGTACAGTTGTTTGTCAGGACAACCTGGCATGAGGATGCTTCACCCTACAAATAAACCCTTACCAAATATTCAAAATAACATAGTATTCAAAGTCCGAATATGACCTCCTCAGTAAGGCTACACCACACTGGCTAATACGAAGAATGGTGCACCTTCTCCAAGTAATGTTGCCTTAGTAACATCACTAAGCTTGATATTCTACCAGACTAGATGAATTCTTGTCCTGGAATCCGGTAAGACCAAGAGACAACAAGAAAGATATACTATAACATAGTTAATTGGTCAGTTGGGGAGAGGAAAATTAATGTTTTTCACTTCTTTACTAACTACATGTTTGAGAGGTAAAGGAGAACTTTAATAAAACACTTGAATATCTATGGATCTCATATAGAGATTAAGTGTTAGCCCCAGGAAGGGGGCCCTTGATTTCTGAGAACTTCCACTGAAGTAAAATGAAAAAAAAAAAATTAAGAGAATGACTTTAAAAAAAAAAGATATTACTTTTTTGTCAACAGACTAGAATGAATTCATAAATTATCTGACTTCTATCCATTTTTGTTTTTCTTTCATTTAGAGAAAAAAAAACTTTCATTATTTGATTAATTAATATTTGATGTTATTACTGTCTCTTTTTAGCCTTTGGGCTGGGATCAAAGTACAGTATCTGCTCTGTCCTCAGTCATTAAAAGAGAAATCCTTCTATACTGAGGCAATTTTAATTTTTGTCTCAATTCAGAGTGCCCCTCTTTGGGGAGGTGGATTTTTTGCACATTAAAAACCGACCTTGTGTTTAACTTTTCCCTTTGGGGGAGGCAAGTAAATAAGGTCATTAATACTGTACATTATATGATGAAAAAAAACTCTAAGAGAAAGAAATTTTATTGCCATATTTTTTTTCTTTGACATTTATTTTTATTTTGTGTGTATAATTAATAAGATTTCAGATGAATTGATATATATTCCTTTTCCTGATGTGATTATCTACTAATTTGGATATTTTCTAATGTAAAGAAATCGCTGACTCCTGGAGAATGCCAATACTTTTCTTGTATACAACATCATAAAAAAATGGTAAAGTTCTTTATTCCGGGCAATGCTGTGTTGTAAGATATATAAAAAGTGTCGGGGAGTGACAATGTTTACAGGCATTGGCAGGCAGCGTCTATTAAAATTTTAAAAATGCTGTCTATAATTAATAAGATTTCAGATGAATATATATAATATATATATAAGAAAAAAAAAGGAGTATACTGTATTTCCTGTTGATATTTAAATACTCCTTTTTTTAATTTCGATGAAGACTTTCAATATTTTACAAAGGTGAATTTATGATTGACAATTTGTTTTTAAAATGTCGATAAATATGTTAAATCATGATTTAAAAAAAAAAATTTTTATTTGAATTCTTTTATGGTTTTATTTTAAAACAAAGTTTATATGAATGTAAAATTTATTTCCAACATCATAGTTAAAGCAATATTGGTTGTTATATCTGACAAAACAAGCATTTGAACGCTTCTTTTTAAAAATTCAACTGTTTATCAAATCAAAATAAAAAATGGCTCTAGTGTAGACAAACAATTTAAGGAATTAACTGGATTATCTCAGAAATTATGGTAAAAGAATGCACTTCCAAAGACTTTTTTGGGGTCTATCTGGTGAATTATTTAAAATTTTCTATTATATATATTGTGATTGTATGTATATATGTGTCTATCTATTGTCATACTAAAGCTGAGGTAATCAAAATTTGTTTCCCTAAGGATTTTTTCCGAAATATTTTGATCACCCAAAAATACATCTTAAAATATTCCTTGGTTTTGGGATTGAGTTAGGTTTGGAAAAATATCCATTTTAATTGTTCTAATTAGCTGTAATTTGTGATTGACTCACCAAGTCACCCATTTCTTACTAAGTTTCTGTCTATCACTTTCATCCTCTCTCTCTGTTATACAGTGTCTATTCACTTTCGCTTCTATCACTCTCTGTCTCTTTTTATTAACAAAGCTAATAAAACTAACTATACAAGCGAAGATTGGAATAATCCATTATAAACAATAGGGGGCATTACCACAATTATTAATACTCTTTAGCCCATAGCTGGAGAGAGAGAGGAGAGAGGGGGAGGGCGGAGATATAGTGAAGAGAAAGACTTATTTTAGCTATTTTTCTTTTAATTTAACTGGTTTTGCAAACTCATTCTTTCTTGATTTAAACAATCTAATTCGAGCTCAATGAGTGACCCAACAGGTCGAATTTTTCCTAATATATATATATATATATATATATATATATAAAATAATGGAAGTGGTGTGGTCTAATGACTACAGGTGCAGACTGTAGGTTTGGGGTTTCTGTCAGGACTACTGCATTCCTTTCACTAATACCTTTTCCAAAGGTATGAATCTATATATCCCCCTTCCATCTATGGATTAAATAGTAGACAAGACTCTCAAGCCTTGGTTGTGCAACTAGTCTAGGAGAAGGAAAACTTTGAAATAACACTAGTCTTTCTCTGCTTATACCAGCATTGTTTCCAGTCGTATTGGATGTCTCCTTACCATTGGACTTGAGTTCAGGAGACGTGTAGTAGGTGGGGGTTTAGATTGCGCAACCTCTGCTTCACTATAGACTCTCTGTGCAGGCCACCCTTACCATGGTCTCTTGAGACTGAAGGGAGGCCTTTTTTGTGTGAGTAAATAGTTACAGAATTTGTTGGTTGAAATGGGATTATTGATTCAAATAAGATATCCAAAGAGGCAGAATAAAATCAAACTCTTTTTTGCAGCAAATGAATTTGGAATCTAAACTAAAGCTCTGGATGACTTTATTTTTTCATCAGAAAATTTTTATTGATTTGCTGAGAAAATTTATGTATTAAAAATTATTGAAGTAATTGGAAGAAGAAAAAGTCTAAGATTCTTAATTCTTTTTCAAGAATTTTTTTTTCTTTTTACATTTAAATTTTTTTTTTCTTTTCATTTTTAAATCTTTTGGAGAATTAGAAAAAAAAAATTTTTAACTTTTTTTTTCCATTATTTTAATAATTTTCTTTTTTCATTTTTTCCCCATTATTTAATAATTTTTTTTCCATTATTTTTATATTTATTTTTTTCCATTATATATATTTTTTTTCAATTTTCTTTGCATTATTTTTTTTTTTCCAATTATTTTTCTTTTTCCATTTTTTATTTTAACTTTTAATTTTTTTCTATTTACCTCTGTTAATCTTCTTCAGGTGAATGGCAAACGACTCTTGGGACTTAACCATAAAGAAATAGTCAGCATTCTTAAGGAGCTTCCTCAACATGTGCGTCTTGTATGTGCTCGGCGCAAAACATCCAAGTCTGAGAACTATACAAATAAAGAGCAAGATACCTTTTCAAGCCCTTCATTACTAAACTCTGGAGTGAACCCTAATTCTCCGAGTGCCGACCCACTGAAAAAAGCTAAATCTGAAGTAGCACTCTCGACTCAAGAATGGACTGCTGAAAGAAATAATCTAAATCGGACTAGATCTCGGTCCCTGGAGCCCCTAACGGGGCTTGCTATGTGGAGTAGTGAACCAGTGGTTATAGAACTTAAAAAACAAGAGAAAGGACTTGGATTCAGCATTCTTGATTACCAGGTAAATGTATTTTATTTGCATGCATAATTTTTCTTAAATTTAATTATTTTTCAGTTATTTAAAAAAAAAATGTGTTTTAATTTTACAATATTATTTCTGTAATAAATGTATTTTATTTGCATGCATAATTTTTCTTGAATTTTTTTTTTTTTTCAGCATTATTTAAAATTTTTGTTTAATTTTACAATATTATTTCTGCAATAAATGCATGAAAGATAAGCTTTTAGAACTGGGTTGCGGAGTTGGAAAGTATGAGGTCTGAATTACAAAATATTTAACCCGACACTTTATTTTAAAATCTTCCATTATTCAGACTGTCTGTTGATTCTTTGGAGATTAAAAATCAGACTCCGACTCCTAGCATTCTTAAGAGTTTAACTGACTCCTCCCCAAACCTCCGACTCCGCAATCCTGCTTTTGCAACTTTCATAAAGATTAATTTTATCATTCTGTGTGAATATTTGGAATGAGGAATCGTGATTATTTACATTTTAGTTGGTCTTAGGGCCATTGTCCTAATCAACATTGATTATTATATTATTTAAAATGAAGAGCATGTTGATCGAAATGAAGAAGTGATGGTGATGACGACAATTGTCCGACGAAAAATAATGTTAATAATTCAGTTTGTTTTTTTTAAACATTTTTAGTGTATTCAAAATTGAAAAGCAAAAAAAATGACATTGAAAAAAGTTTAATAAAAAAGATAAAACATTGTATTGCCCGGGAAACTTGAGGAACCTAAGAAACTCTTGCTCTCACCTCTGAACCACATATTATGCTACATTTTCGTTAACGGTCATATAGATGTCTATGTTAATATTACGCTTCTCTTGGATAAACAGTTAGTGTTAATGTAACATAGCCCATTGGTTTTTAAATAATAATGAAAAAAAGGGGAGAAAAAAAATTGCCTAATTTATGTCGTCGATGAATGCTGAAACTCCTGTCAATCTGGTTAACATTGCATTCATTGTTTGCTGGAATATGGCTGGAGCTGGTTTGACTCTGAATGGAAGGCAGTTGAATCTAAACATCCTTTGTGTGTGTTGATTGTCAGCAGCTCTTTAGACTCCTTATCAACCTCCAACTACAGGAAAGCATCCAAAAATCAATTTTTGCGAAAAGATCTTCTGACAAAGGTAACGGGTACTGATGTGCATCTAAAGAATTGTTCACTACAGTGGAATAATTACCACATATTCTAACTCTTCCATTCGTTTTTAACAACAATGATTATATAATGAGATTATATACAATTATTAATTGTATATTTTAAAAAAATGTTCTATATAATATTTTTAATTTTACAGGGCGTTTATATTAGTATTTATAGAGTAGTTTAGGTGCATATATTTAAAAGGGGGGGGGGTATCTTATTCTTATTTTATTTCTTTATCTCACGATCTCAGATATCTGTGGGTTAATTCGTGCATGCATTCTTAATAACAGTAAGGCCCTCTTGAAAGGTCGGGCCTGATTAAATGCTTTGAATTATATGAACTAGATTAGGTTTTCGTCTTTATGCTAATCTAGGAAGTTGAATTGAAAATTGCGTATCTTATGATCTTTAAAAACGTAATACCTAATATAAGCTGGAGAATTTCTAACCTTTCACCCAGGCCCGAAATATTACAGCAAGCTACTCCATATCACAACAAAGCCCTCCACGAAAGTGGCTATAAAGAAGACATCTCATCCACACCCACCAAACCTATCAAACTACAAAGACCCAATAGAAAAAGAAACATTATTTGGTTCACACCACTTTTTCCCTCATCGTAATATTTAACATAGGCAAATACTTCTTCCACTTACTAGACAAACACTTCCCACTGATAACTTATGGGTAAGGAGTTAATACCCTTTAAAGCCAATTAAACCTTGATATAAGAAAATGTGAATGATAATTACATATTTGAGCATTCGTACAGTTTAGAAGTGGTGGAGCGAAAATTACGTATCCTATGAAATATTTGAACTCAGTATTGCGATTTTTCATAATTACTGGTAACTCTCGAACATTGACGACAGATTACACGGGCAGATGGGGTTGCAACAAAAGGTTACATCTATTCACTGAGTAGAAACGGAACCCACATTTTTCCCCTTCTTGGCACTTTTGAAGCCAATGAGATCCTAGGAGGCTTCTAGGATACTATGTATCTATCAAAGGCACATGGTATTCTCTTCGCCTAAATGCAGTTAATTCTTTAAGTAACGGTCAGAGGACTATGCCTGACAGAGGGGTATCTCCTCCAACTATCTCTATGATATTACTAATCAAAAAGTAAAAAGGAAAAGAATCGATCGGAAATATAAAATATTTTTGGATTAGAACACGAAACAATATGTGCATTATATTACATATTAAGAAAACGAATATACATTTTTTTATTCATTTTAAGTTAATTACGCTGAATTTATACATGCAACTGGGGACCATTCCCGAGAAACTTCCTTCTTGAAAGAAGGAAGTCAGCTCAACCAACCCAGGGTTTATTGCCACACCAGGAGAGGACAATTACCCTGAAGATGATTCTTAGCAAAATTGAAAGTAGTAGGTTTATAAATAAAAGCAATTTTGTTAATTTGAATTTAAATAAATTTTTAAAATATCAGAAGAAATAAAAATTTTAATCAAACAGTTAATAGGTAAAGGGTATTTATTTTGGTTAATTAAACTTGTTTGACTGCATTTACTTATGTTTTGAAGAGAGCAATTTAAATGTTATTTCACGTAGATGAAATGTTTCTGTAATTTTAGGATCCTGTGAATCCTGCTGAAACTGTAATCGTGATCCGCAGTCTTGTGCCCGGTGGAGTTGCTCAGTTAGATGGACGTTTATTACCAGGCGATAGGTTAGTGTTTGTGAACGATGTCAACTTAGAACATGCAACATTGGACGATGCCGTACAGACGTTGAAAGGAGCTCCAAAAGGAACTGTCCTTATTGGTGTTGCTAAGCCTTTACCTTTGACTGTTACGTTACCTCAGTCGGAAGCTGCGGTAAGTACTCATTTTCATTTTAATCTTGACTACGACAACATCAAAAACTATTTTGTACTTGCTGTTTCTCATCGCATTTTCTTTTGCATAAAGTCGGCTTTTTCAGAAAAGTGCAGTTTTTGCCATTTTGTTTTTAATTATTGTTTAAAATAAATATAAATAATATAAATAATACTTTTTTTTTTGTCTGAATTTTTGGGATGAGAATTTATCATTTGCTTTGGGTTTTTTTTTCAAGCTATTATCCTCATCTAAATTTTGGAATATTTCTATTTTGATGACATTTCGGCCAATATTCACATGTATTGATAATTTATGGTGATATTTTTCCCTGTATTAAAGATGATTTGTGTTGATCGTGTACGTTGTTTCTTCCATACGTACATTTGGACAATAGGCTGAATAAATAATAATTAGCTTTGAATATATTCAAGAGAGTTATCTCATTACTCATTATAGTTATTTTTACTATTTAAATTTACCAATTATTTATTAAAAAATAAATAACAAACGGTAATTTTATCTGAGCCAAATTCATATTATATATTTCATTAAAAATATTTACTATAATAATATTAATATATAATAGATTTTTGTAACATAAATTAGATATTTATACGTTGTGATCTGTAAATGTTCATCTTTTAAGATTGATTTTTAATATTTATTGTATAATTTTAATATTTTAAAAAAGTTATTTAGGTGCAGAAATTAAAAAAAATATTTTAACTGAATGCAAATAAATGAAAAGTTTTGAATAATTCTATAATCTAACTTATGAAACTTTTTTATGTAAGCATAAATGTAATTATAAAATAAAACATTTTACAGGCAACATTAAGGAAATAAAATTTTGAATACTGATCTGTAATCATTTGAAAATTCATGTATTTTTATTGATGACATTTTGAAAATAACACAAATATTTTAAGATTTGGACTTGCTTGAGATTTTAATATTTTAATAGAGATACTTCATGAATATGGACACACTAACAAAATCTATATAGGCTCTACTGAGGGTCCCTTTAAAAAATGTTACGCAAACCATAAGACTTTGTTTCACCTTGATAAATACAGAGATAGTTCTTTGTCAAAATACATTTGGGAAATTAAGAAAAAATACAGGTTAAACCCAGTGATACATTTAATTTAAGGTATATTTTCTATTTTAATTTGCAGTTGAGTTATAAAATAGTTTAACAACTTATAAAAATTTATTTTCTCAAATTAATTATTATTTGACACATCTGACAAAAGTAGCACTTGGTTAGAGGCTGCAGAAAGACACTCTTGGAGGTCATATAACCTCAAAGAGAATGTTTGTTTAAGTGTTCGAAGCTGCCATATTTTGCTTGGTGCAGGAAGACTTTAATGCAAAATATTCCTAAGCATAGACTATAGGCTGAGAACCATATTTAATCCTGTGGATCGAATAATGGTTCTTGTTAAAAATTCTCAAAAAGTGATAGTTCTACCGACCCCCTTCCCCCTTTACACAAGAGCATTATGCCAGAGACTCTTTTGCCCAGCATCACATGAAAACAACCAGACCACTGAGAAAATAAAAATGGGGTCAATTTTTTCAAACTGATCTCTCTCCCTTGTTGTATGTAGGTCATAACATCTAGACATATGATCCCTCTCTCCCACTTACCACCTGAGACAAAGAAATCACTGTATGCACATGACAACTTGTGGTCCAATATGGCCACAGATAATGTGGTATGAGACAGTAAAGTGATGTGAAGGAATGCTGTGTATTCCATTACCAAGTGATTATGGCAGAGAATACAGACTTGTTACCCACTAAAGGTAAGGGGGTGCATTATTGGCCTAATGGTTACCTTCTTTGAACTATGGAATTGGCTATTCCAAGTTCAAATCCTATCAAATTTAACATGTTCAAATAATAATTCAGAGATGCATATTTTTTACTGCGATAAACTTTTTTAAAAATCATCAATAATTGAAGGATTTTCTTATTTGAGTTTTGGCAAAATTGCATCTTCCAAATAAATCGATGCAAACATAATTTCTAGTCTTTATAATTTTATTTTCATTCGTTCTGGCCGGATGAAATTGATTGTAATTTCAATTTTTATTTGTTTTACGAACATAGACAGATAATTGTGGTAATTGACTGGCTAGTCAGAATCAAATATGGCTTTTCTCAATATATAAGTTAAAATTTATTTAATAAATTTATATGGCTTTCCATGAATGCTTGAAAGGACACTCAATGTATGAGTTAAAATTTATTCAATAAATACATTTTAACATTTAACAAAATACGAAGCCTATATTCGAAATATCACAAAGTTTCATCGGATGTCCTGCTGGCTTGGCAGGCCAAGAGCAGGCTCAAGACGTTCCCTCGAATAATGGCGACTTGGTTTGGAATTAGTGCATAATTATTATGCACTTTTGTGAAAAACATAAACATAAATTCTTTTTTCTGCTTTTTTATCTAGTAAATTGTGTTTGACTAATTATTGACAATAGGTATTGTATTTTCGCATTAATTCATACTGAAAAGGTTGATATGCCGTAAAAAAAAAAAAACCCTTAAAGTTTAGGTTGGAGGAACTTTGGAGAAGTAGTTTGAAGAGAAACAATAATAATATCCAGACGAAACGTCAAAATGACACAATCCTGACTGTAGCGCATCACATGGAGAGAATTGCCGGTCGCACTGTAATGGCTTCCATGAGAAATTGCATTGCCCGGTAATATCTCAACTGGTACAGCCACATCACTCAGATGTATTCTGAAACTACATTACAGAAGGATAAAACTGTGGAATTTCTAGGGGTCTCACTAGTAATATAATTATAGAATGATTAAGTTTTGAGAGAGAAGTGACGCCATGTGGAATGAAGTCCAGATTAAAGCGACCAGAAAAGGAAAGTATGGGGATTTAAAGGAATTCGTAGTTCATACTTTAAGCTCCAATGACCTTTTCCTCAGAAGGCCGTGTGATAAATATAAACACTATATTAGGAGATTCTTTAATCAAGAAGGAAATACTCTGAAACAGCGCCACCTAGTTGGGATAGAAATGGCAGAAAATGAACTTTAATTGGCAAAAAATAGCATTAAGTTTGAGGTTCTAGAATGGTATTCTTAGAGGGCATATGATCTTAAAAAGAAAAATGCTTTAAGGAAGGACCAATACTTGTTCGTAAAATAATAAATTTCACCGATATTTCTTGGCCTTTTGGCCGGGGTCATAGTGTAGTATCTGTTTCGATGGATACTACACCCTATAGACCGGTACCGTCTTGGCCTTTGGGCCTTGATTTTGCCGGTTTGTGGATTTGTCCGGTGCAGTTCTAGGGGGTCCACCCTCCCAGGCTTTGCCTTCTCACCTTTTGAGAAGGGGTTAGTTTATTGCTAATCGCCTGAGACATCCCTACCGAGAAATGCCAACGGGGCTGCCCAGGCATTTTTTAAAGGTCATAAGTGCTCTTCCACTAGGGTGCTGACTTATCAAATCCCACTTTCTGACCTTGTGTCACATCTTACCGCTGTGGGAGGTAGAAATAAGATAAAACAAACGGGCGACAGTTATAGCTTATCAAAGCTAAAATCAAATAATTGATAAAAATAAACTAATTGGATGAAAAATCCAAAA
This sequence comes from Sepiola atlantica, assembly GCA_963556195.1. Lineage (NCBI taxonomy): Eukaryota > Metazoa > Mollusca > Cephalopoda > Sepiida > Sepiolidae > Sepiola > Sepiola atlantica. The sequence goes on from OY744515.1 coordinate 93,507,601, forward strand.
ATAAATATATAAAAAGATCGAATGTACACAAACATGACAGTAACAGAGTGTAGTATCTGTTCTGATACTACTCTCTATCTGTGAAGGAGAAATCCTTTTCAACTGTGGCAATTTTTATTTTTATCCCAATCAGCAGTGCTCATTTTTGGGAGCTTTATTTTTCTCACATTAAAACCGGCCTTGTGTCTAACTCTGTCCTCGTGGGGAAGAAAGTAAATAAGGACACCCTCATATCATTAATAACGAAGACTGCTGTCAGAGAGTCCTGATCGATCTAGATGAGATGATATTGCTTATTTTCCCTTCTCTGGTGAATTGGACAATAATTTGATTAACAGTGGAAAGCGGAATCCCGTTTTTTTGTTGATTTTTTTTTTAACATAGTTCACCCCAAACAAGGCAGGCTGCCACTGTAGACATAAGGGGCTACAATTTGCTGCTTATTAAGCCCACCCCCAGATTGATCTATAATGTCTCCTCTTAAACTCTGACAATTCTAATGCTTTTTTGGCCGTGTCATACATAAATGGTGATATATGATAGATATATTGATATTTGAAACAAAACAAAAATCTCAATTAGTATGAAATATTGATGTTTCAAACTTTTTTTACTGGTTCTTTGTACGCAGTTTCAGGGGATAAACACAGTAGAAAATAACAATTAATGTTTTAGACAGAAGAGGGGTTGCTAGTCTCGTTCTACTCTATCGTTATTTTCATGGTAGTTTCTCGACTGAGCTCCAATCTCTGGTTCTCACCTGTAAAACATTCACAGCAAGAACTCGTTTTGCTACAACCACCAAATAATTTTCCTTTCTTCCTTTGTGTACCTAAATCTAAACGGAGCTTCCATGAACAAAGTTTCTTTTCAAGAACTATCTGTGGAACACATTATCACTGGGCTGCTTCCCAGCTGACTACCACATGGTCGTTTTCAAGTCCAATGTTAACAAATTGTTGTTGAACTGTCCTCTTTGATAATCCTGTTCTGACCCGTTTCAACCAAGGTTACCAATTCTCACGGTGCTGTCTCACCGTCCATCTGACACTCATTAACCCTTGTCCTTGAGTGGCTCTTGGGCCTTGATTAGCGTTGACTTGTTAGGACATAAAAAATGTTTAAAGACATGAAATATGTATGAATTGTTTATATGGGTTGTCTATTTTGTCTCGGTTTTATATCAAATTATAATGAGATATGTAAATATGTATTAAATGTCATATTTTCAACTGGGGTGCTCAATGTATTTGAAGTACATTGATGAATAAAGGATAACAAAACATAACACATACTTGACAATAATTTTATTTTGGTTGGAGTTCCAGACCTGAAAGGGATCACTTAAGGCCAAAATAAGCTTAGTGTCTAGTAGGTGTTTATCCTGAAAGGGTTAAATAGTAAGCATTTTGCTCTGATTTCAATGTTTAATTAATATATAAAAAACTAGCGGTTGCCCATGTGGAGATATATTACTGGTCGGAAGGTTCCTTAGGAAAAATAATTTCAAATATTGTCATGTTTACAATTTTTGCTTTGAAAGGAAAGTTAAAAATAGCATTTGAAATATGAGGTCAAGTAATAAATTTAAAAAAAAAACTCAGCACGGTGTTTTTAAAAAAAATACTTGTTGATGCTACATTTCTTAACGTCTTTGTAAAACGGCAAATGGCTTTAACACATTGGAACAAATTCCCTTTTTCTTGAATTATTTTAAATTAAAAAAAAAACAGTAAAAATAATTATTTAAATGTTCAAAACTTTTTTAAATACATTATTCACTCAGATATTCTTTGGTTAATTTTATTTTTTGTTTTATGAAACGAAAAAATCTATTTGAAAAAAAAAAAATGAATTTTGTTTCTTTACGTTCTAATATATTCCAGTTATTTTATGGACCTAACCGATAATTGCCCCTAGTAACTCCAGATGGAACTGAAGAAAACTTTCATGGTGTCTTTAGATTCCTTGAAACTTATTTGAATGTTTTGTTAACCTATCGATTTTTATAACGCACAAACTAACATTGACTTTTCAATATATATCTTCGATATATATTGAAAAATTTCCCTATAAATTTTGAATAAAAACTAAATTAAAATTAAATACATGTATGAAACTACTAACAGTTGATACCTTAATCAATTGCTAAATGTTTATTGTATCCCTTTGTAATTTAAAATAGTGTTTTGTACAATTAGATTTTGAATTTAATATTTATTTCAGGCAAACCTATAGTTTATTTCCCTTTGAAGCTTTCCTAGCCTGTCTGGAATAATTCTATTCCTAAAGAAATTTGATATAAAGGACATGCGGATATCTCCTACCAGAAACAAGGTTTTCCAGTCTAGATTAAGCATGTATTTCTCCCAACCATCCATTTCACTAATTATATAAAGCACAAATTTGCAATTGAATTTTTCCAGTTTTTCTTATTGTTATCTAAAATGTCAGACTACTTCAGGAATTCTTACCGAAATTCGCTTTTACCAAATTAATATCCCTTTTCACTGATTTCTCTCAAATAATCAATAATTTGTTCACTTTTATTTGATTTTTTTCTTTCTTAAACTTCACTTTGTCCACCGGTTTATTTCCATTTTTATTTTATTTTTGTTCCCCACACCCACCCCACCCCAAAAAATCATATTTTTCCTCAGTATCTTTATTTCTGACCAGCAAGGCTACCTGACATTGCCCGTGTATTATATAAAAGAAAAATATCGGTGATAAAAAAAAATTTGTATCTAATTAACATTGGAATGCTGAAAATAAAAAACAAAACAAAAATAAATCTCTCCAGTAATGGGCTGATTCAGGATAAATTCTTTGCAATTAAATTTCTTTATTATAAATATAAATATATTTCACATGACTTATATTAGAAATAGCATCAGCAATATATACAAATTTGGATTTTTATTTTATTAGTAAATATGTAAATATTATAAATAAAATATTTTTTCATTGGTAAATATGTAAATATTATAAATAAAATATTTTTTTATTGATAAATATATAAATATTAAAAATTAAAAAAAAAAAATTTTTTTTCATTGGTAAATATATAAATATTAAAAATAAAAAAGTTTTTATCGGTAAATATTAAGAATAAAAATTTTTTTATCAGTAAATATAAAAATATTAAAAATTATATATTTTCTTTTTTGTCAACCATAACTTTTGAAACGATGTTGCCGTATTTTGTTTATTTCTAATGTTATTACATATTGCTTTTTAATTTGCCGAAAGATTTTCACTGATAAACTTTACAGGTATAATTTCTCAGACGAAAGCTTACTATAAAGTTTCTGAATATTAATGGTTTTTTTGGGGTTTTTTTTTGTGTAAAACTTCTAGTTTTGTCAAATTAGCTGGACACATACAGATGTCTTTTAATATATAGATTTAAATAAAACACCTACTCATTTTTTCTATATTGTTTTAAATTTTAGGAAATCATTCTAATGTTTATATATGATGAAATAAAAAAATATATATTAGTTTATAAAACATTGTGATGCAAGCATGTGAATAAGTGTTTTTACTAATTATTTTATGAGGAATTCAAATCTCCAACCAATTTTCTTATTTTTATAATATACTTATTTTTACTATGATGCATATATTCATCATACAATAATTTTCTTATTTTATACAATATTAAGTCATTCTCAGTGTTTTGAAATACTGTTCTCTGTTTTAGAGATATGTAACAGCTCACAAAAATCTTTCAAATAAACATTGATCATATATAATACATATACTTACATTGTTGCAAAATCGTGATATAAACATGTATGGAATGGGACATTTTAATTTTTAAACAAAGAATACTACAAAGTCAAAAATGAGACTTGTACAGCATTCGAATCTGTGCCTCAGAAGAGGGAGTCCCATTTTTCACTTTGTGATATTCTTTGTTTATTCCCAACCTCACAGACTAAATAAATAGTTTTAGTGAAGTTACCTATGCAAACATTAGCATCAACAAAAAAGCAGCATAAAAAAATAAAAAAATAAAATAAATAAAAAAAATAAAAATAAAAAAAACATAAAAAGAAAAAAAAAGCATCATAATACATAACATATTTACATGTATATCTATAAAAATTATAGATGATGAATGAAAATGGATGTCCTATCTGAAATCAGCATTCAAAATTAGGTCAAAACACCTATTTTTATGCTTGCCTCAAATTTCATTCTTAAATCAATATAATTAAGCAGTATTCTCATCAATATTATTGAAAACTTTCTTAGTAAAAAAAAAAAAAAAGTTATGGAGTTTTGTGTTTTTTTTGTTTTTTTTTCTTTAAAACTGTTGTAATGATTGAAATCTGTATTCTTGATAAATTATTTTATTTCATTAAATTTAGCATTTCTATTTTGTCTGATTTTTTTTTTTTTAATTCCTTGAAACTTTTGTTGTACACAAATTAAATAAACAGACATCAGTATGAAAAATTGTTTTCTTATGTAAATCATTCGCAGTGTTTAAAACAATTATCTCACTGAACTTGTGTTATTTAATATTAGATATTCTAAAAGGAAATGCTTTCTGCATTTTGATAAGTAGCATTAATAATGGTAATTGTAATGAATTTGCCACCAAGAGGATTTCAGTACGTATGGAGTGAGTCCCGAATCTTGACGGAGATTCCCAAATCTGAAGACATGATTTGGATAAAAAAGCGCAGTTACATGTTTAGCCGAGTAAGACAGACAATACAAAATTTTTAAAGCTGTGTAAAAAGACGATGACATTAATGCATATGAATGCAAAGGCAAGGCAGGTTAGTGTTTTAAAAAAAAAAGAACCCCCCCCCCCAAAAAAAATGAATAAAATTGAAAAAAAAAAAAAAAAACTTCTTTTAAATAAAGTTGATTTACTTATTGATTTTACTGATTTGAAGATAATTTATTGAACCCATTCTTCCTACCGCTATTGTGTTTAACAGTTTCCTCATCAGTGAGTAGTTAAAATAACTTTAGAATTAAACTAAATCAAGACTTCTTCAAGAATTAGAAAAAGAACCTTCAATTTCTCCATAAGATGAATTTGAACCAACATACGGCTATAATCACATTGAAACATTGGTTCCTACCAAAACGGCGATGTTAAGCCTGGTCTGTACTTAATGGGTGATCATTTGAGAAGACCAGATGCTGTATGTAAAAATCTCTTCATTGCCCGGGATTGAATAAGGAACCCGATCTCCTTTGTGTCCTACCCATAATATCATATTAATAACTTTTTTATTATTTTTTACATTTTATAACATTCAATCTTTGGTGTCAGGCTTAAGAATTTGCACGGCATAGATTGGGTGAGAGGCGATGTAGGTACAGTGACATTTAGTGAAGTAATGTTTTGGCAAATTTATTGTTTTTAACCCCTAGAGGCACCATTTTCTGGGAATCAATGAGCACCCCTGTGCACTTCTGCTCCAAGCCGTGAACCCCTTATTACATTTCTATTATTTTTAATTTCGATAATTTTCAAGTTATAAATAAAATACAATAATTTCATTTTATGGATATCAAGCTTGTGCACAGACCCCACAATAATGTTGTACCCCCCTTTTAATCAAAATGGAATATACTTATCCAAGTACCCTGGGTAATGTAGCTTCAGAATATGATTATGGTCCAAAATCCTAGGAGGGGTTTGTTCATGAAAAGACAGGAACTAAAAGTTTATATATAGATACTACTTTTTTCCAATACCCATCCTACTATATTGATTAGTAGTAGATGTTGATAATACCAATTAAGCAACAAGATTATGTTAGTTTATAAAACTTTTCAACTGATTTTACAATCTTATGAGAATATTTTAAATAATTCCTTTCCATTTAATGTTTCCACACAAGAATACATACCGAAGTAATGAATCTGCTATATGGGCTTTTCTTGTCATACACATAATTGGAAACCGGATAACCATTGCACACAATTCTGCTTATTCAGCTAATTTGTTCATTTTGAAATTTGCTACTTGTTGGTTGTTTGTTTTTTCTCAATTTTTAAAATGGTGTATACAAGTTAAAAGAAAAAACAAACATTTATATTTGTATCAGTTTAATGCTTATGTTTTTGCTTCAAATGCTTTTGTATTATTCATTTCATTATGTTTATTAATAAGTAGTAACATTATGTACCCCCTGTTTTGACATAAAAAGTGCATTTGATTGAATATTCCTGGAAAAAGAACAAAGAATTACACTGATGTTATATTGCCTTGAATTTATTATTGCAGAAAATTTATTTGGGCTTTATAATAACACCACCATGAAAGAAAATAGCTTTTTTTTCTTTCTTTTTTTTAAGTCCAATTTTTGGAATTCATATTCTAATTGTTATAAATACTTAGGATGTCTTTGAATTTTTTTGATGAGAATTAATAATTTGGATTATTCGAACTACTGTTCTCATTAATAATTTGGATTATTCAGACTACTGTTCTCATTAATAATTTGGATTATTCGGACTACTGTTCTCATTAATAATTTGGATTATTCAGACTACTGTTCTCATTAATAATTTGGATTATTCGGACTACTGTTCTCATTAATAATTTGGATTATTCGGACTACTGTTCTCATTAATAATTTGGATTATTCGGACTACTGTTCTCATTAATAATTTGGATTATTCAGACTACTGTTCTCGTTAATAATTTGGATTATTCGGACTACTGTTCTCGTTAATAATTTGGATTAATCGAACTACTGTTCTCGTTAATAATTTGGATTATTCGGACTACTGTTCTCGTTAATAATTTGGATTATTCGGACTACTGTTCTCGTTAATAATTTGGATTATTCGGACTACTGTTCTCGTTAATAATTGGGATTATTCGGACTACTGTTCTCGTTAATAATTTGGATTATTCAGACTACTGTTCTCGTTAATAATTTGGATTATTCGGACTACTGTTCTCGTTAATAATTTGGATTATTCTGACTACTGTTCTCGTTAATAATTTGGATTATTCGGACTACTGTTCTCGTTAATAATTTGGATTATTCTGACTACTGTTCTCGTTAATAATTTGGATTATTCGGACTACTGTTCTCGTTAATAATTTGTATTATTCGGACTACTGTTCTCGTTAATAATTTGGATTATTCGGACTACTGTTCTCGTTAATAATTTGGATTATTCGGACTACTGTTCTCGTTAATAATTTGGATTATTCGGACTACTGTTCTCGTTAATAATTTGGATTATTCGGACTACTGTTCTCGTTAATAATTTGGATTATTCGGACTACTGTTCTCGTTAATAATTTGGATTATTCGGACTACTGTTCTCATTAATAATTTGGATTATTCGGACTACTGTTCTCATTAATAATTTGGATTATTCGGACTACTGTTCTCATTAATAATTTGGATTATTCGGACTACTGTTCTCATTAATAATTTGGATTATTCGGACTACTGTTCTCATTAATAATTTGGATTATTCGGACTACTGTTCTCATTAATAATTTGGATTATTCGGACTACTGTTCTCGTTAATAATTTGGATTATTCAGACTACTGTTCTCGTTAATAATTTGGATTATTCGGACTACTGTTCTCATTAATAATTTGGATTATTCGGACTACTGTTCTCATTAATAATTTGGATTATTCGGACTACTGTTCTCGTTAATAATTTGGATTATTCAGACTACTGTTCTCGTTAATAATTTGGATTATTCGGACTACTGTTCTCATCTCGTTTGTTACATTCACAATGTTTCAGCTGATATAACTTCCAAACTTTGGGTGCATATTTTTGAATTTAAGAACCTTCTGGTTCAACTTGGGAACTTGTATGGAATTTCGAAGTGAACCCTTTATTTATCCCGGGTGACTGGATTGGCCAGTAAGGGTTGAGTACATGTGTTGCATGAAGGATGATATAAGAATGATACGATGGATGTGTAATGTGAGTCTTAAAAACAGGCTTAGATCTGATGACCTCAAAGAAAGATTAAATCTGGACAGTATAGGGAGATGTGTGGAGAAGAGGTGACTTTGTTGGTATGATTGTGTTGAAAGAATTGATGAGAGAGAGTTGGGGATAGTAGATATAGAACAATTGAGGTAGCAGGGTCAATTGGCAGGAGAAGGCCAAGAAAAACGTGGGAGGAAGTGATAAGGATGGATTTGAGAGAAAGATGTGTAATCAAAAACCTTGCTAAAGATAGGTTAGTTTGAAAGTCAATTTCTAAAAGCCGTCCAATGTATGTCAGTATGTAAAAATGGACGTTAAACTGAAGATGAGTAGATTGTTCTCATTCAGTCAGCCATGACTGGGTAGAAGTGTTAATTTTATGTTATTAGTTGTTAAGATTGAACTACAGTAATGATTGAATCTTCAACCCCCAGAAGACTGCTACTTAGAACTAATTGTTAACTATGTGGACATATGACGATATGGTTAGAGGCATCGGTTAATAATCTGTTCTAAATGACAGTCATCTGGCTGTTGAAGTTGATAATAACATTAAATAACATAAATTAATACTTTTACCCAGTCATGGTTGACAAAATGAGAACAATCTACCCCTATGGATTAAATAAAGTGTTCAGTTCGAAATTCCGTAATAGTTCCCGAGTTGGACATATAGATTCGACTAGAAGCTTCCCAAATTCCAAAAGATGTATCTGAAGAAGGTCGGAGGTTACATCGGCTGAAACGCTGTAAATATAACAACCAAGATGAGAATAGTAGTTCGAATAATACACACAAGTGGAGTATTCCTTTAAATTCTACTTAATCGATGATAGTATTACATGTGTCAGTTCCGTTGTTTGCATTGTATTTGACTACAGCGGCGAAAATGCTCACATGCACTTAAATCTCAAAATAATGAGTGTTCTTGGTTGCTGTAGTCTAATACATAAGGAAGCAAGATGGCTGACACATAATACTATTATGTATTGATTAAAATTAAAACAAACTATCTGTCATTGAAATGCATCAAAAATTCTCAGAGTTTATGCTTCAAAAATTGGACTATTTAAAAAAAAAAAAAGGCACTTTTTTTTTTTTTGGTGATGCAATATTAAAATAGCACCAATTTTCAAGTCCAATGTCAAGCTCTTACCCCCCCCCCCCTAAAAAAAACAAAAACTTTCTCGGCAAAAACTTGTCTTCTACCAACACTGCAAAGAACTCTCCTTTCTTATGTGTACCTAAAATAAAACGTAACTTCCATGTACAAAGTTTCTTTCCCAGAACTTCCCACTTGTGGAACATGTTACCGCAGAAATACTTCCCTACAAACTACAACATGGTCGTTTTCAAGTCTAGTGTAAACAAATATCTGTTGCATCGTCCTGTGAATTAAGCATAATTCTCAATCCTTTCATAATATTGTTCATCATCATCAACCGGTTTATTTGTTGAATCAGGCCACAATTAATCCTCTGATGAGGGTGGGGCCTGATTGTTCAATCTCAATCTAAGTCTTCCCTTCTATTCTTGTCTTTGGCGAGGCTCGACGGAATCAAAACCCAAGGCTCTCCTATCTCGTTTGATCACGTCCCCTCAATTGAAAATCTCACTAACCCTTATCCTCAAGTGGCTTTTGGCCTTGGTGAACGATGACAGATCAAATTCATAATTCTAATTATTTACATGGGTTGGAGTCAAAAATCTTTAAAAAGAAAATGTCTTATCAATTACTATTTTAATTATCATTTTTGACTTTTAATAAAAGTTATAAAAAAAAAAAAGAATTTTTTTTAAATTCTAAAATAAAACAATATATTTACTATTTTAGATTTTATTGAAAAGTTTTTAATATTTTACTCTTTCTATCTAATCAGAAAATGTAATTGCAAAGTTTATCAAAATTTCTAATTAAAAATTTTTTTTGTCTATATTTTGCTGAATTCGGACATGTTAAAACTCATTTGTCGGAATATTCTTTAAAATGTGGATTTTTGGGTTTACCTTTTTTATAACTTGATTTTGCTTTAAATTTTGCATGGTGTCTTTTTTTTTGTTTGTTTCTCTGTAACTTTTATTTTACGTTATATATTTTTTTTTTCTTGGGTTTTCTGTGTGCATGTTGACATTCTCGATGTTGTCATTTTCTTGCCTGCAGATCCTGTCTTTAAATGCACCATTTGCTCCATTGAGTCCTACACATGCTACCTGCAGTTCTACAGCCCCTCCATCTTCTTCACCAACATCACCATCACTATCATCTTCTATACCTGCTTCACCGCCGAATCTGGCAGCAACGGTTCCAACTCTTGATACCGCCACTAATATCGGTAGTACTGGGCAACAGGCTATTCCTCCCTTCTCTTCGGTAACCCCACTCCAGCCGCCTCCTCCTCCTCCTTCTAGCTCAGATCAGGGCTATCAAAGGGCTTTGACTTTGGAACTAAGGAACGCCAGTCTTTTTACTTCTCTCACAGAGACGACAAAAACAGATTTTGGAGTGATAGAAAAGCATCCATCCCCTCCTGACCCAGCACCGTCTCCTTCTACAGTGCTATTGGCATCGTCATCATCATCATCACCAGTAACATCACCTACCTCCCAGCCATTCCTCGATATAAAAACTCAAGAAATTCACTTATCAAAAGCGAGTAGTCTGTTTAGTTTGACAAGAAAAGATAGCTTCTATGATGAAGATGAAACTTCGGCGAGATTCATCGGAACTGCACCGTTAGAGTTTGAAAGTTCCGAGTCGTTGGACAAAGAGGTGAGAGTGAAAAAAAAAAAAAGATTGCTCTTTACTTGGTTGAATTACCTTAATAATAATGATAATAATAATGATAATAATAATGATGATAATTATTATGATGATGATAATAATAATAATAATAATGATGATAGTAATAATGATGATAATTATAATAATTATGATGATAATAATAATAATGATAATTATGATGATAATAATAATTATGATAATTATGATGATGATAATTATGATAATAATAATGATAATTATGATGATAATGATGATAATTATACTGTGCAGCATAAAAACTCATTGCATATATATTTTTTTAAGAAAAAAGGTTTCATTTAATGTCTTATTAACGTGTTAGTAACTGTATAAAACTTTAGTGAGGGTTTCCTCCTGTGAACTTTATACACATATACTAAAAAGAAAGTTTTTAAAAGTACTTGCATTTGTGACATTTCAAATATTATGGACTTATAAATTATTTGGAGAGTTTATGTGAATATTAATGCACTGCTTTTTAATGTAAATTCAATAAATAAAAAATAACAGATAAATCAGATTGATATAAAGGGAATGTAATTTCAATTATAAACGCCAAGCTCGATATTTAGAAATTAAATAGAGCTTATAAATGTATTTATTTCAAGATTTTTATAATAATAATAATAATAATAATAATCTTGATATGTTTTTTAGAGCCTCATCAATGCAGATTTTAAAATAAGATAAAATAACTTGGATGTTAATAGTTATCAGTATATTATCAGTTATTTTATTTTAAAATCTGCAAAGGCTCTCAAAACATACATTATTATCTATAGACGTAAAGCTTTTAACAAAACATATATGTATATATACACACACACACACACGTTGACATTTCATCTAACAAAAGTATGAAACTACTGTTATAATTATCAGAGAAACTATTTCCGTTGAATGTTTTTTTAAGATCTAAACATAATTATGTCACTGTTACAAAATATAATTACTGCATTTCTTTATTAGTAATGATTTTTAACAGACTAATTATGTTTAGCGTATAAAAAAGATTCAACAAAATCAGTCTTGCTTAAATAATTGCAAGAGCATAAAACAACTGCTGTGAGATGATATATTTGTGTGTGTATATATTATATATATATTATATATATATATATATATATATACATATTACTATTTCATGTATATACTTTAATATATATATATATATGTTATGCATTGAGCTGCTTTTTTTGTTGATGCTATTGTTTGCGCAGGTAATATTACTCAATAAGTTATTTATTTAGTCCGCGGGGCTAAGTATAAACAAAGAGTGCTACAAAGTGAAAAACTTTCCTCGTGCTGCCTGCCTCTGGAACTCCCTCCCTGTTTTCCCGACTGTACCGACATGCAGAGGTTTAAAACTAATGTAAACAGACATCTTGCTGCACAGCTTCCAACTTAGGATGACACCCTAAACCTACTACCTAATTCTCAGTAGCCCCTTTACGTCTACAGTGGCGACCTGCCTTGTTTGGGGTGAAATATTTTTTTAAAAAAACAAAAAAAAAAACCTAGTCTCATTTTTCACTTTGTGGTACCCTTTGTTTCTATCCAGCCGCATGGACTAAATAAATCACTTGTTTAGTAATATTACCTGCGCAAACAATAGCATAAAAAAAGGCAGGTTAATGCATATCATACTGTTGGAAATAAATTTCCAATATTAAAAGCACACACACACACACACACACACACACACACACACACTTGCTCTTTAATATAATGAGTACTCTAAAAATATAACAAACTCTACTATGCATATTTACATTATATATATATATATATATATATATATATATATATATATATGGTTACACAACTAGATGTCCGGATTTTATGTTTTAACCTATACAAATGAAACCATTTAATTATAATGATATACAGTCTATCATATGTATTCATGCAGTTAATGAGTTTTTTTTTCTATGCTCTCCTTCATCCATTAGCCAATTTAGTTGTGCCCTATAATTTGTGAAATATTTTACATTTGAAGTTGATGACTTTTGTCGTCCTCTAACAACATATTAGCAGTTTCTATTGGTCATTGTGTGCCATTTCTTAATACCTTTTTCACTGCACACATCCATATCCTTGCATTATACAGATTTAAACTTTTGTTCTACTACAGTTGCACTTCTCAAACCATGCTGCACATTGCGCTCTTTGTTGAACAGTAAACTGCATAGTCTTATTCTGCAATAATTAAAAGTGAAATTTCATATGTTTACACGTATACTTATGTCTTCTAATCGTCACCTCATCCGTCAAATAATGATAGCCATTCAAAATCCGGACATTTAGCAGTGTCACTCTTAATGTTTTGTGTACTCAGCAGTTTAAGGTTAATTTTCGATACTGATAAATAAAAATTAAATTTATAAACAAAATGGTGTTTTCATTTATGTCGTCTCTTGCAAAATAAATGTTCATATAAATTTCAAATATCTTTTAGATTTCTATTTAAAGCAGGTGTTTTACACTGATAAATGCAATGCATTTTTTGCTATCTTTTGCTGTTAAAATTAAAAAGGATGACTGTAAAATTGATCCTTGCAATTTTAGTATGTTTTATGCATATTAGTATTCAATTTGTATGTTTGATAAAATCCTATTGCTTTGTCTAATGTATACCTAAGCTATTTCCTCAGTAATTTCATAAGTAAACACTATGTAACCTTTTAATAGAACCTTTCATTAACATTGACATTATTCATAGATGGCTTAAAAAAAAAGCTTAGTATAGCCATTTTCGTAAAATATTTTTGTATGTTTTTGTGCATAAATGAATGTGATTTTTAAAAATTTGTATATTTATGATATAGTATCCTTAGTATTAAATGTTTTTATAATGTTAATTAAAAAATTTTTTTTCTTTTAGTCAATTTGTTTTCAAGTAGCAATTGTTTAAATGAGTTTGTTATTAAATATCACATATGTTTCTAATATATTTACAAGAAGCTAAAATTCAAAGAATACATTGTAAGGATACACTACATAGCATCATTAGTGACGTCTTGAATCTGATATTGAAGATTATTTATTGAATGCGATATGTAAATATAATTTACAAATCTAATGCCAATCAATCTTACATATAAAATTATCGTTTCATTTATAAAAACTCAAACACAAGTAGCATTGAAGCTGACAAATCAAACTTTACTTCTGATTTTCATTTGTTATTGTTGTACCGTGTTATTGGCAATATAATAACATACTTCTCGACAAAAAATTACTTAGTCCATTTATAGTAAAGAGATAATGTTGCTAAAATAAACTTGGTTCGAATATTTTAAAATTCTGTCCCAATTAACATTTAATTATTTTATGTTTTTTATTGCCTTAATTCATTTCGTTTTTAGCCACTATATTCTTTGACTTAAATTGTAGATTTTGAAAATCAATGAGAGTAAATTTGGATTGAAAATCTAACCTGCATCTATGTTACGGGGGCTCGTCTGTACTTTTCCAGCAGTTGAAACTCTTCTGCTTGGCCGAGGGTATTCATCTTATCACCGTTTCTTTATTCCAATTGATTCTACAGATGACATACTTCCATTATTTTGGGATTTATTTAGACTATAATAGCTTAAATTGATAACCTCTGCTTTTCATCAGTATTAAAAGTAAATTCGCGCTAATCAGACTGGCACGACTTTTTTGAACGGCTTGATTCTGTCGTTGGCATTGGTTCCTCCATCCTCACCTCAAATTTTTTTTTTTTTTCGAGAATCGGGTATTTACAGGAAGCATGACGTGAAATGAAACTTGCCAACCTCCATAAGTGGAAGTGGTGCTATAGAACTGACTGAATTCAAACTTAGTACATCCAGGTTATCAGTCCGCTCGTCATTATCCATTTTATCACCGCCACTTCCTCCTCATCAGTGTTGAACATTGGATAAATTTAAATTTATCAGATTTACATAAAAATCAAAAGTTATTCGTGGGTATTTTAGTTGTTCTAATCAGCCGTAATTTACAATTAATTCATCAAATGAACCATCTCTTAATAAGTTTAAGTCTATTCATATCTTGTGTGTTTTAGTTAACTTTTTTATCCTTGGCTGCAGAGAGAGAGAGAGAGAGAGAGAGAGAGAGAGATGATGTCTATCATTTTTGCTTTATCCTCCCTTGCTCCTCGGCTTCTCTCTCTTTTTATTTCTTTCTCTTCCTCTCTCTCATTCTTTCTCTCTCTTTATTTCTCTTACTCTCGCGATTTCTTTATTTCTCTCTTTCGCCAGCTTTCTCTTTATTTCTCTCTCTCTCTCTCTCGCCAGCTTTCTCTTTATTTCTCTCTCTCTCTCTCTCTCTCTCTCTGTTTATTAAGTCAAAGGCAATAAAAGTTACTACAAAATTCAAGATAGGAATAGTTCATTATTTTTATCAACAAAAAGGAAATATCACAAGTAGTAATACTATTTAACCTGCAGGTAACTGGAAAAGGAAAGAGGGAGGAAATAGTGAGTAGGAAGAGACACATTTTGGATTTTGTCATTTTATTTTAAACATTTAACTGACTTTGCAAACTCACTTTTGCGAAATTCAAACAATCTAACTCGAGCTCAGTGGATGACCCAACGGATTTCCACTTTTTTTTGTTAGTCGCATATGATCTATAATTTTACTGGAGTTGGTCAATTGCACTAATATTTTAACAATATTCCTCTGAATTGAAAAAATACATTTTGAAGATGCTTCAAAGTGAGCCATCAGTTATATCTTCATCAGTTGTTTCAGGTTTTTCAACATCATACCATCTCAACCAGTAACCCGGCCAGGTTGTCGATCAGAAACAAAAAAAAAACTACTTCAAAACCAATGTGCTGCGCAACTAAATGAGATGTTACTAAATGACCTTTTTGGAGTTTTATAAGCTGATGAATGTTAATTGAAAGATATTCTTTAGAGACAATTATACTAAAATGAATTTGCTTTTATTAGTCACTAGATTTACCGACCCGGCATTGCCAGGGATCCATTACATTCAAATTTGTTTTCTAAATATTTCTATGTTCTATAACCACGCCTTTTTTTTTTTGTTAGATTTAGCATCTAACCTAAAACCGCAAACAAGGAACGCTAACTCTTACTAAAAGAATAAGAGTTATTCTCCTTAGCTGATTTTTCCTTTTAGGTGTTTATTTAAGAATGTCTCCATATTAGCAACCTACCGAACTAGATTATTTTTTTAAATAAATTGTAGCAAAGTTATTACCAATAACATGGCACAACAATAACAAATGAAAATTAGCTAGTCAGAATCAAAGATTGATTTGTCAGCTGAAATGCTATTTAGGCCTGACTTTTAAAATCTAGATGAAATAATTTTATATATTATATTTAATTAATTTAAAATATATTTTAACCATTTCGGTTAGGTTTTTTTCCCCCCGATGGAAATGTAATATGAAGGAAATAAAGCTTACCATATTTCAGTTCGTCTTTTCTAAGATAAACGTGACCGTATGTATGGCATAATCATGTTGAAATACTAGTTTTCGTTAGATCACCAAAGTTAAGCGACATTGAGCCTTGCCAATACTAGATGGGTGACCATTAAGGAATACCAGGTGTTGTATGTGGGAAGATGGCGACACTTCCTTCTAAAAAGCAGTCATCAAAATCAGATTCAGGGTTGACAACCGTGAAATAGAGGTTATCCTCTATATAATGTCTACCATTCTCAGTGGGAGAAGCACAAGTGTGTAGTGCACAACGTACATGCATAGATAAAGATGGTTCAATGTCCCTATTTACTTGCCTCCCCATAAGGGCAGTGTTAGACAAGGGATCAGTTTTTAATCTGAGGAAAATCCAGGGCACTCTGGATTACGACAAACATTTTTTTAAATGTCCTCAGTCTAGAAGGATTTCTTCTTCACTGACCAAAGCAAAACAGATGAAGTGTAGTATCAGAACAGATACTACACTTTGCTCCTAGCCAAAAGACTATGTAAAATGGTTAAGGTCTTTTATTTCTTTAATCTAGTTGCAATCAAAGGTATCTAATCTCGTGACCTCTTTTATTGTCTCTCTTCCGGTTTCGTTTCATGGGACGAACCGTCTGGATCTGTGTAAATTACACTGTTTTATTATTATTCGCCTTTCATTTGTATCTGAGTTGTCTTCTTTTTTTTATCGTTAACTTAATTATATCTTAACATTGACGTAGCTATATTTTACGGAAGAGAGATTAAAGATATTTTCTCTATAACCACGCCTTTTTTTGTTATGTTCAGTATGAACAAAACAAACAAACAAGAAACGATAACTCTTACTAAAAAGAATAAGAGTTATTTCCCTTTGGCTGATTTTTCTTTTTAAGTGTTTATTTAAGAATGTTTCAATATTAGCAAACTGCCAAACCAGATTATGTATTTTTCCGAGTTATATCTAACATATTTTATGTTGTAATGTAGCAATTAAAATAGACGTTTTTTTTAAGTAAACAAATATTAACTTCCTGAAATGTAAAAAATGAAGAACTTTAGCAACATCAGATAAATATTAAATAATTTTTTCTTCGCATCTGGACGAGTCCATGATTTCACATAGGGAGCAATAAGTGATAACCTATATATAAATAAAGTAGCAATGTGTGTATATCAAATGTAGCTTACTGTCTACTTAACACCAAAAAATATGAGGGTAATTTTGTGGATTACTGAAGTTATTGGAGGATTGTAGTTTAAACTTTCATGAAATATTTTAACGGCTGTATCATATTTAATTTCAAGTTAGATTACAAAATTATTCACTTAATTTTCATATTTAATGACCATTCATATGTAACTTTTTACTTTTCATTTAGAATTAAAGACATTATTTATTTGTGTTTTGGAATTTTTGAGATGAGGGTTGATAATTTGTAGAATTTGGTATATTTGGACTACTGTTCTCATCTTGGGTGTTTTTATCACGTTTCGGCTGATGTAACCATCCGACCTTCTTCAGGTGTACTTTGTCGAACTCGGGAATCTTTCTGTCGAACTCGGAATCTGGACGGAATTTTGAACAGAACCCACGGGGGTAGCATACTTTCGTCCCATCTGCCATGACTGGGAAGAAGTCTTCAGTAATTCGCAATTCTTTGCATCGCCCGCACTGAGGATTGAACATTCAACCTTCAGATGACTCACTTAGAACTGAATTTTTACTTAGTACTATATCCACTGCGTCACGGAGGTTACATCGGCCGAAACGTTGTGATAAAACTATCCAAGATGAGAACAGTAGTCCGAATATACCAAATTCTACAAATTATTTATTTGATTTCAAAATAATAACTATTTGTATTTGAACTTGAACTTTTGGATCAAAGTATTTATTATATTATAAAATAATTAAAGTATCTATAATTTCCATTTCGGAATTTTTGAGATGAGGATTGGTAATGCGTATTACTCAGACTGCTGTTCTCATCCTGGATCTTATTCTTACAACGATGATGTAGGAGTCATGAACACTCATACTTCTTTTCTTTCTCGGAGAACTGTCCATGTTAGGCGATTTGGTCACACATTGGCCAAACAGCTTGCAGGGGGTAGTAATTTCGTCTGTCCCCTGAAGGACTACTTAAGCCACTTTCGGATTTGGATATCAGTGAGCAGAGAGTTTCTTGAAAGCAACCAAGGACAACACCCTCTTTCTCTCACCTGCCCCATTCACTGGATAGCTGAGCAAAACTATTCTTCACTGGAAGAATTACAGCTCGAAGAAAAGCGGCAGCCGAACTTTCTAACTTTTCCTTTTCGTCACTGGAACACTGTCCAACTTTCTTCAACCTATACCAGATGGTGTAGGTAACTTTAATAAATACCTTTTCGTTGTTCATGTTCCTAAAAGAGGTTTATTTTTCCTTTCGTGTGACAACCATTTTCGTCGTACAAATATATTATACGAGTTGGTCTTAACACTCTCTGCCAAGGTTAGCTCCTATAATGTCACTTCCGACCTTCTTCAGGTGCATCTTGTCGAAGTCTGGAATCTGTACGAAATTTCGAGTTAGACATAAAGATTCCCGATGTTCAACAAGACGCACCTGAAGAAGGTCAGAGGTTACATTGTCCAAAACGTGGTAAGAATAACATCCAAGATGAGAACAGTAGTCTGAATAATCCAAATAATACAAGCTATGATTTCTGTTCAATAACAGCAGAGATTTACTAGTGATCGTTTTTAGCTGTCAGTTGAGTATTATTAGTTTTATATGTAGAAACAAGAATATATAGAAAAAATAGAGAATGGTAGTTTGGTTGAAGCATTGCTGGGAATAGTAGTAGTAGTATGTTTAAGAAGGCTGAGGGCAATGCAGAGTGCCGGGTAGGTTGTAAGCTGGAAGGAACAAAAATAATAAATCAAAGTGGCGGGGGGGGGGGGGGGGCTTACTATTTATTTTTTCTTAAAATCTTACATAACGGCAAGTGTGGTGTTGGCTGTTTGTGTGTTGTCCGGATGATTATTAAAAATCATTTATTTAATATTTCGGGAAAATCTTCTCTTTGTCAAAAATAATAAACACCAAAGGAAAAATCCGTCTGTGTAGAGAATTCACCAAAATGGATAACGGCCGACACCACACTTGCTGTTATGTAAGATTTTAAGAAAAAATAAATAGTAAGTCCCATTTCGATTTATTAGTTTTGTTCCTTCCAACTTACAACTTACCCGGCACTCTGCATATTACTAATATAGAAAAAAGTTAAGAACTTCCTCATACTTTTTTTTTTTAAAATAATTTATTTCAATCTGAAGGTTCCCACTGATTGTTTGTGAAGATTTAATAATATTTACTATACATTTAAGATGTTTTACTCATTTTTAATACAGAAATAATTATTATAATCAACTTATAACATTTTTTAGATTTGTCTAATTTTATGTCACCATTTACACATACAGGAATTTGATTATAGAAATCATTTGTATTTATAACAAATCTGAAAATAAATGTGCACGCATTTCATGGGCAATTATGCAGTATACTTAACAGCCGAGAAATTAAAAAAATAATATATACAATAAATAACTTTTACCAAACGCAAGAAAATATAATTTTCTATCAACCTGCATAATTTTACAGTTCTGAAACTTTTTATAAGTGTTTTTTTTTATTTCAGAATTTGCTTTCGTGCCTATTATGTATTTTAAAAAATGTCTGGACACATGTAGGCCATAAGCTTCGAGACACTACAACTTAATTTAAAATAAAGAAAAATTTTAAAACAGTTTCAGTAAGCTAAAAATATACAGATCGGTTAAAAATTAAATTCTAATGCGTTTGGTGACAGTTATCAGTTCTAATTTCTTTTATTTTCGATTTATCAGTTGTTAATTAGAAGACATAGAAGCTAAAATCAAGAGCTGACGACAGCCATCTTGGATTGTTACTCCTTCAATAGAGATATCAACAAAATCTTGTATTGAAATTAAAAAAAAAAAAAAAGACCTAAAAACTATGCAGGTCAATAAAAAAAATTTTTTTTTTCTTACATTAGGTAAGTTATTTGTTGTATATTTTATTTGTTTTCAATTTTTCGGATGTTAACTATACTACATGAATGCCCATTTCATGTATAACATTTTTTCAAACACTAGTTTCTTGTATCAGAAATAATTTTCAGTACTTTGATATCAACAGAATTGTAATATGGCTTTTGAAAAAAGATTCTTAAGTTTTCACGTCAACTTACACAAGTAAATGCGATATTTCAATTAAACAATTAATATTGAATTTTCTTATTTGAAAGAAAAACATTGTTAATTATTTAGAGGGGGTGAAATATTTCATGTTTTGAAAAAAAAAATTAAATTGGAAGATTAGAATTTGTAGAAATTGCTATCCACTTGTCTAAATGCTTTTGATGCATGTATATACTGCCATGTAGACTATAATTCTTGTTCCATGTTTTTTTCTGTAGAGTGAACTTTATCCGACTTTGCCATCAACGCCTCCTCCTCCACTTCCTCCAACAACATCTCCACCTCTGTCTCCATTGGACATCCTTAATGTAACTGAAAGTGGAGCCTATTCAGAGGATATGAAGGTAAAATACTTTGTTTTTGTTTTTCTTTTTAGCAATAATATATTTAATTTTCTCATCAGGTATTTTTCCTAGCAGGGACTTGAGATTTCCGCTTTTTAGCAGAATTCTGCATTTTTGTAATTCAGAAGAGGCGGAATTCCGCTTAAATCTGCCGTTTTTTTACATAAGAAAAGTCTGATTCTGCCATAGCTCAATTTTATTTCTTCTAACTTTTTCTTTCTCTTTTCCTGTTTTTTCTCTCTTCCTCTTTCCATTTTGTCTTATCTTCTATTTCCTCTCTCTATGGAAAATGTTAACTTTGCCATACTTCAAACGATTCACGATGGAGCTAGGGTTAGTGGTGAGGTAAGTAATTCTTTTTTCTACTAACTTTGGACCAATTAGGTTTCAGGCACCCCAGAAATAAGCAAATATAAAAAAGGACGAATTCGGGTTGACCTTCGCGCACGCACATGGAACCTGTAAACAAACGGATAATAAACCTTTTTTTTTTAATTAAAACTATTCTGAGTTGTTTGGGTTTTTTGTCACAAGGTCTATTTTTAATATAGAGAAAGATTTATTTTAAGAAAAAGGAGGGGATATATTTAGTTTTTTAAGATACGGGTGCGTTTTTTATTTTATTTACAAAACTTTTTAATAAACAAACGAAACCTTGCAAAGGTCATAC
This sequence comes from Sepiola atlantica, assembly GCA_963556195.1. Lineage (NCBI taxonomy): Eukaryota > Metazoa > Mollusca > Cephalopoda > Sepiida > Sepiolidae > Sepiola > Sepiola atlantica. The sequence continues at coordinate 93,529,079 of OY744515.1, forward strand.
TCCTATTTGGCAAAACAGAAGATTACTTCAGTCCGTCTATTTCTCAGGTTGTGTAGGCTTTCAGCGTCCTAAATTCTCGTTTTCAAATGACTTCATTCTCTACGATTATTCGATTTATATTTAAATTATGATGATTTTAATAAATGTATAAGTTTTTTTCTTTTAAAGAACAAGATGTAGAAACAAAATAAGAAAAAATGTATATATTTATTGGAATTATAATAATTTAAATGTAAATCGAATAATCGTAAAGAATGAAGTCATTGAAACACGAGAATTTAGGATGCTGAAAATCTGAAAAATCGGCAAGCTCGAGTAATCTTCCATTTTACCTCCCCGCGATGGCGGAGCTAGACTAAAAAAAGAAATAAGTTTACAAACTTTTTTCTGTAAGCAAAAAAAATAAACAAACGAAATAGCATTTCATTTTTTTTTAAATTAAAATTATTCTGCATCATTTTGTCAATATATTTCCTGTCCTTGGTCAGTGAAGGAGAAATACTTCCAGACTAAGGCAATTTGAATTTTTGTCCCAATCTAGAGTGCTCCTTTTTTGAGGAGCTGGATTTTTCCTTACATTAAAAACCGACCTTAGAAATTTATAAAATGATAAATTTTTAATTAAAAAAAAGTTACAAACTTTTTACTTCTTCACTAGGGCAGATAAGACACAAGGTCGGTTTTTAATGTAGGGAAAATCGAACTCCACCAAAAATGGGGCACTCTGGATTGGGACAAAAATTTAAATTGCCTCAGTCTGGAAGGATTTCTCCTTCACTGACCGAGGACAGGAAAGATATTGTCAAAATGACGCAGAATAGTTTTAAGTAAAAAAATAAAAATTTACTTATTTCATTTGTTTATACATTTTGCTCACAGAAAAAATTTGTAAACTTATTTTTTTAGTCTAACTCCGTCCTCGTGAGGAGACAAAATGGAAGATTACTCGAGCTTGCCTATTTTTCAGGTAAATTTAAAATAATTATTCGTCTTTAAAAGAAAAAAAATGTGCATATTTATTAGAATTCTTTTGGTTAAGTGTCCTAAAAGCTAGAATGGCCCGGAAATGGGGGATCATTCTATGTTAAATTTTGCATGTGCACAGAAGAGGGCAGGTAGGGTAGAGAAGGGGTGACATGGACCCAGGTTCAGAAATTTCTTGATTTCAGATTTTTTTTGCCATTGGTAAAAATAACAACTTGTATATACTAAATCGCTTGTAATAGATATTGTGTATTGACATTAAATAATCCTGAAAGGGTTGATAAGCTGTAAAACCGACAGACCAAGCTAAACCAAATTCAACAGATTTTTTCAATTAGATTTTGATTTAAATCTGTAGGGTTTGGGGTGATGAGATGCTTGTTGGAGATGGGCATTTTGTACTAGCGTCTGTATTCATCTGACTGGGCTTGTTTTAGATGAAGAAGAAGAAGAAAAAGTGTCACCAGAGTTCCAGTAAAAAAGACAAACATCTTTTCTACAATTTATATTACCGTTATTTAGCAGTGTCATCAACACGGGCTTGTGTAGTATAATTGAGTCTGTGTTCATAAAACATTCAAACCTACTGTAGCTGGTTATCAAAACTACATTATTTTGGTGAAAAGTTGTTATTTTGTTTGTTTTTTATTATATCATCCTATCCGGTTGTAAAAGTTTCTTGGGGGTTGTTTTTATCTTTTCTTCATAGTTTTCAGTTATGTTATTGAAGAAGAATTGGAGGGGGGGAGGTAACTAGTAACTAATCTTGGCCATTTTATTTTCTAATTCTTTTTAAATGTTATGTAACTTTACGAAAAATATTATTTTTAGTTTGTTATATGTACTAATTTCACAAAAATATAGTTTTGTTACTGAATAAAAAAAATTAAAAATTATGTAAAATTTTAAGCTCAGATATCACTAGAACCCACCACAGCCTTCTATTTTATATCAAGTAAAAGTTTCACATGATCACCATTTCGATAACAATACAAAATATTTTCATATGTTGTCTCAGGGTGAAAATAGAGTAACGGGAGAGGGTTCACAGGAAATGGCACACACCTTTTTTTTCTTCTCAGGAAGTATTTCCTCATAGACTGTCTGGTCAAAAAATAAAATCTAACAAAATGCTCTCTTATTCGTTTGGAGTACAATTGATAAAAGTATATAGTTTCTAAAATCCTAACTCGTTTACTCATCATATGTGACAGCAGGCTCAAGGCGTTTCCACGAATAGTGGCGATTCAAGGCATTTCCACAAATAGTGGCGATGGAGAGGCACTCATAAAGCCAAGTCAATTTACGATGGTCCTTGGTGTGCTGCGTCATTAGTATAACATTAACATATGCATAAAATTAGCTGTTGAAAATTGCAGAAGAATATATTTTTGCTATAAAACTATTTGTACTGTTTTATATTACTAATTTATTGATCAAAATTGTCATTTACATGTCTATTTTTTTGTGATTATAATAATGTATGTATGGACATTTTGAACAAAGCTCTTGTTGGATAAACAGATGTACATAAAGAAGTGTTGAAGTTTGTTTGTAAATATTCTCTAGGTGAAAACTTCCCCAAAATATCTATTTTCTGTCCGTGTATCATTTTATCACAGTATGTGTCAATCGCTTCTTTTTTTTTCTTTCAGGTGAATTTAAAGGCTCAACTAAGTTGTAAGAAAACGGAAAGTGTCGAAAGCTCCTCCTCATCAGAGCATTTCACCCCAAGTGACCTTAAAGCTTTTTCATCACCATCATCAACTCCACCACGCACAATGTCACCAAGGATGTCACCTCTCCTTTCTCCAAGTCCAGTTCACTCTATTGGTGGCTCGGTTGAATCATTACCATCAACCTTGGAGAAAACTATCAAGATTAAAAAAGGACAAGAACAACTAGGTTTGTTTTCTTTCCATTGGACGTTCTGATTGGTTTAAAAATTATTTAAATATATAGCAAGAAAACTATTAGTTGAACTAATTAGTTTGCTATTTATGTTGTACTCGAAGAATACCCGTCCCAGGACTAGTAAAACTAATTTGCTCAACAGAACAGTTTTGTATCGTTTATGTCTCCTTACGAAGAATAAAATCAATAAATAATGATACTAAACCTTATGTCTAGAATCCTTATCTTAATTTTGACCAAAATTTGATTCTAGACAGAAGAAATTGAAATTCGGGGAAACCTTGCTTACTTGGTGTCGAATGAATATGGATCAAATTCAATGCAAATCTGAGATATTTAAATTAAAATATTTCTGATTTGCATTAAATATGATGCATAGTTATTCTATGAACATGCATGAGTGCATTTACTGCACTGGCCGTGATCGTCACGCTCGTTGTGCCTGGTGCAAGATTGCCGTTTGACTCAGTCAGTGCTGCAACAAAGAATTCTCGTTCCAAGCAAAACCACAAGTCCAGTCTATAAACAAGTAACAGATGTTTATTTATTGGAGGTTACAAATTGTTGGGGGTTGCAAATCATACTCGTGTTCTTAGGTTGAATGGCAGACTTGCAAAATGAGATTTTTGCCCGACCAAAAAATATAAGTCCCATGAACTCAATCCTTTAGCTAAGAGCCCCAAATGGCCCACCTTGCTCGGAGAGACACACAGACCCAACTGACCGCCAGCCCTCAGAAAAACCAACTGCCTGTGTCATGCTCAGATGGCCAAATTTAACTGACCACCCCTGCCTATAGGCTGTAATATATGTACTTTTGACTGGAAATCCGAGATACCAGGTCCCCATCTCCATTACCACCCTGAAATCGACCACTCAAGATAATGGCTAGTTGAGATATTCACTAGAGATAATATCCAGCCAGTGTCTACTGACGAGAGTTTATCATGGAGCCCCTTTATGACCATTATTTTTCTCAAGTCGACCGGTCCCAGCATAACTCTCCATTTAATGAGGCACTTATTTTTTCCAAAGGTAAATAAGATTCTGGGTGGCCCAATATAAAATCAGATATTTTCAATTTCCTCTGCACCCCCCCCCCCCCTACTTATTTTGGGAGAGCATCTATCACCTGCAACGTCTGCTATTCGCATGCACCACTAAAACATGCAGCTTAATGCATGTTTACATCTCGACACCAATTAAGTAAGATTTCCCAAATTTCAATTTCTTCTTCAAACCCGTTAACCTTCATCCTCAAATTTTATATATTTTTCTAGAATATACCTGTAATAGTAATAAAGAAATGCTCTGCTGAACTGGCCCCTGTCCTCTCCAAACTCTACAATAAGTGTCTAGCTGAATCTTGCTTCCCCGATAGCTGGAAAATTGCCTCTGTGGTACCAGTGTACAAGAATTCTGGGAATAGAACCGATCCTCAGAACTATCGCCCAATCAGTCTGCTGCCGATCTTTGCTAAAATCTTTGAATCCCTAATCAATCTAGCGATAGTACGGCACTTAGTTAATGCTAAATTTCTTTCCGACCGCCAGTATGGATTTAGACAAGCACGATCTACTGCAGACATCCTAACGGTCATCTCTGAACGCATCTATCATACACTCGACAAGGCAGGAGAAGCTAGGGCAGTAGCGCTTGATATATCCAAGGCCTTTGACAAGGTATGGCATAAAGGGCTCCTCCTGAAAATATGCTCATACGGTATTACTGGGCAATTACTTAATATAATTAGATCCTTCCTAGACAAAAGAAAAATCCAGGTTGTTCTCGATGGCCGCTCATCTATGCAACATGACATAAATGCTGGTGTACCCCAGGGATCTATCCTTGGACCCTTGTTGTTCCTGATCTATATAAACGATCTCCCTGAGGGCATAGTCGGAGATTGGTTTATTTGCTGATGACACCACCTTTACTCTCGCCATGTTGGCAAAACCGACGCAATCATATTCGAGGCAATGGCTGAATCTTTAGAAAATGACCTCCAGGCTGTAGTGGATTGGGGTCATAAATGGTTGGTAACTTTTAATGCCGCAAAGACAAAGCTCCTTTCCTTCAATAACTACAAGGAACCTTTGCAACCACCGATTGTCATAGCAAATAACACCCTACCTGAGAGTCCATCATTCAAACTCCTCGGCCTAACCTTCACAGATAACATGAATTGGAACAAATACATTAAAGACATTGCCAAGGCTGCCTCCCTCTACCGTGCTAGTAAACTCCTCACACCTGGCATTATCCTGTATCTCTACAAAGCCACCATCCGCCCATGCATGGAGTATTGTTGTCACATCTGGGCTGGTGCATCATCTACTACTTGACAAGGTCCAAAAAAGAATCGCCAACCTAATAGGTCCCTCACTGTCAACCAAGCTCCAGCCTCTGTCCCATCGCCGCAATGTAGCATCCTTGTGCTTGTTTTACAAATACTTCAATGGATTATGCTCCGATGAATTGGCTACTCTGGTGCCCCCTCGACGAAAATTCACTAGATTAACTCGACAATCAACTAAATCTCATTCATTCACTGTGGAGGTCCCCAGATGTCGGAGAGCCTTCTACTCAAATAGCTTCTTTCCTCGTACTGCTGGCCTCTGGAACTCCCTCCCTGCACCCTGTTTCCCCAACAGTACAGACATGCAGAAATTTAAAACTAATGTAAACAGACATCTCGCTGCGCAGATCCCAATCTAGGTTGACCGCCCCCTACCTTCTCCCCTTTTCTTTTTTCTCAGTAGCCCCTTACGTCTACAGTGGCGGCCTGCCTTGTTTGGGGTGAACTATGTTAAAAAAAAAAAACAGATTTGAATAAAAATTGGAATAAGGATTCTAGACATAAAGTTTATTAGCATTATATCTTGATTTTAATCTTCATAAGGGGATATAAAAGTGGTGCAAAACTGTTCTGTTTTGGTGGATTCATTTTATTATTAACTAGCACAGCGCCGGGGGGTTGGGATGAAGAATAGTGTCTAAAACATGAAAACAGTTAGTCTGTTTCTTAACTGGTAACATTGCGATTTAAGCATTTACTGTCATAATTGCGAGCTACTTAAAAAAAATAAAAATCCTGCTAGTTGCTTGAATTTAGTATCAACAGTAACAGTCGATTCGTTATTATTAAAGCAAGGAATACAGACGTTTGTGACATTTTTTGGGGGTGGAATGAAATTGAAAAGTGTAAAAACGAGAGGAAAAAAAAAAAAATTAAAAATTAAAAAAAAATTAAAATTAAAAGTTTTGTTTTTTTTAAAATAAAAATTAAAAAAATTTTTTTTTTTAAATAAATTAAACAAAAAAAAATAATAAATTTTTTTTTTTAAATGAATTAACATGTTCAAAGTTTTATTCTGGAAAAGAAATTCCTGCACGGGTGAAGTATTACTTAAAAATGAATGCGTTTGAAGTCTTTACTTGAAAAAAAATTCCTGCTGCCGTAAAAAGGCAAATGGATTTAACGAATACTGGATAATTTAATTTTTAATTATTTTACATCTTAAAAATATCAATAAAAATAATCATTTAAATGTTTAAACACTTTTTAAAATATTCTTCAATGCTATATTCTTTGGTTAATTTTATTTTTGTCTTATAAAACGAAGAAAATCTATTTAAAAAAAAATGAATTTCGTTTTTACATTCTAATATATTTCAGTTATTTTATGGACCTAACTGAGAATTGTCTTTAGTGACCCCAGATAAAATTGAAGGAAAATTTCGATTGTGTCTTTAGATTTCTTGAAAAATTGAACTCTTATTGAAATTTATTTGAATATTCTGTTAACATATCGAGACCACAAACAAACATTGACTTTTATATATATAATATAGACTAGCCGATGGGTAAAATGTATGTAATATCTTTTAATTTTTAAAAATCATCTTTCAGGAATCACGATAGATGCTGTTGACAAAGGTGTAAATGGCTGTGTTGTTAAATCTATCTCACCAACTGGTGCTGTTGGGAGGGATGGTCGCATTGCTGTTGGAGATTACATCATCTCAATCAACAATGAAAGCCTGAGGAGAATTACGAATGCACAGTCACGTGCAATCCTAAGACGCGCATCATTGCTTGGAATCGACATTAAGTAAGTAAAGTCTTTTTCTCCTATCTAATTTAAAGAATAAAATCTCCATCTTCCTTTATGTATGGACCGTGACAGCTGAGCTACGAAGGTAGACTACGTGGAGATGATATGCTTCAGAATAATCTGTGGCATTTCATACAGAGAACATATTACCAATGATGAAGACAGCAACATATGGGTCGCTATGAACATTGGGGAGAGGAGGAGGAGGGAGGGGGTTATGAGTTTGGAAATTGGTGGAGGGTCGTTGCCCCCCCCCCCCCCTCCATTACGGAATTAATCTCAATTTCAGCTTTTTTCGTCATTGGCAACTCACGTTCCTCATTCCATGGATTTATGGCTCTACGCCTGTCTCATTCTTGCTTGCTACATGTAGAGGCAGCGACAACCAGAGGACAATGGATCATGATGCTGTTTTCTCCTGGATTTTCACCAGCGCTCTGTTAGCCAATTAGCTCTGACACTACCATATTGATACCAACCTGTCACGGTGAAGAACGGGTTGCAGGAGAAGAGATGGATGGGCAGGTCGAAGGAAGGGGGACAAAGTCGTTGTTAAGTGGACCGAGATGAACTTTGCTACAACTCTGGCGGTCACCCACAACAACTGGAGAAGACGGCTGGTACAACACTCATTTTTGCAGCACCCATTACGACGCTGGCGGCCGAAACGTTGTGATAAAAACACCTAAGATGAGAACAGTAGTCCGAGTATACCAAATTCTACAAATTATCAACCCTCATCTCCAAAATTCCGAAACATAAACTGATAAAATTTTAAATTTTGAGGTTGAATGACGAACTATTCTAAAACATTCGTTAAACAGATGAACAAATAAGATCATTTGGATTCTTATTTTTATCTTAATTGTTATATTCGCAATGTTTCAGCTGATCTAACCTCCGATCTTCTTCATGTGCATTTTTTCGAACTTGGGAGCCTGTATAGAATTTCAAACTTTACCCTTTATTTAATTCATGGGGGTAGATTGTTCTCATCCAGGTTCCCCGGTTCAGCATAAACATTCTGAAGTTTGACGAAATGCTCCTGAAGTTGGTCGGAAGTTACATCGACTGAAACGTTGTGAATATATCAACCAAGATGAGAATGATGTTCCGAATAAATCAAATGCAAATTATCAATCCTCATCTCCAAAAAATCTCTAAAAACATAATTAGGATTATGTATTGGATGTTGGACAATGGCTGAGTCGACTCTTTTAGCGGAAAAAACAGGAAGTAGGAAGATTTTTATCATGCTGTCTTATACTTCGTTGTATTTGCTCCTTTTTTCTGTTTATAAACCTTTGCAAGGTATGACCAATATATTTTGTTGTTACTCATCTCAAACAAAATGGACATTTTTTTTTTCTGATACTCATTAGTCAACACTTATCAAGGTGCAAAGGCCACTCGAGGATAAGGGTTAATGAAATTGTCACTTGGATGATGAACAATACTATGAGAGGGTTAGAAACGATGAGTGGGGAAAGGCAAGATTTGGTTACTTAAGAGGACAGCTGAACAAGTATTTGTTGACATCAAATTCAGCAGGGAAGCAGTCCTGTGGTAGTGTGTTCCACAGATGGAAAGTTCTTAGAAAGAAACTCTAAGTACACAGAGGAAGAAAAGAAAAGTTCTTTGCAATGTTGGTAGCTAGACAAGTCCTTGCTGTGAATGTTTTACGGGGTGGGGGTGGGTGATTGTAGTTCAGTCGAGTACGTTTCATGAAAGTAACGATAGAGTAGAGAGAGACTAGTAACATCTCTTCTGTGAGAAAGGGACTGTAGGGAAAAGAAGCAATCATTTACTACTAGTCAAAGTGTAGTATATGTTCGTTCGTCATGCTCCCATCCTCCCAGGCATTACACCTCCATAATATATACTTGTAGAAATAGTAGTAGTATATTGAGAGTTAAAATGCATTGAAATTAGAATGTTAAAATGTATTATTGTTTCTAATATTTAATTATTTCTAAATTGGAGAACCAAGTTGAAGTTGAATAACTTTTTAATTCATTTGAATTTGATTTGTGAAATTGTGTAAATATAACAATTCCAAATGAACTTGAAAAAGTTTAACTATTTTTTTTTTCTCTCTTTTATAGTGTTACGTATATCACAAGTAGTGATGTTTCAAGTTTTAAAGAAACTGCTGGCAGTCGCTCGCAAGAGTTTAGCCCAACACATTCTGCAATGCCTTCACCGAAGTGAGTTCAATGGGTTTTTTTGTTGTTTTAAGATTTTCACATCATACAATTCATTTTTTTTTTTTTTTCAGCTTTCATTTTCATGATGAAAAATGTAAACTTTTTGTATTTTCAGATTTTACTATTCTCTTATTCTTTTACAAATTTTCATAAAAAAAATTGCTGTGTGCTTATATTTACTTTAGTGGAAAACTAATTTCAATAACATCCTTAAATATAAATAAAATGTTATATTTTGTTAGAAGTATAGTCAATAGGTAAGAATATATGCCTTGAGAGCCTTATCAATGCAAATTTAAAAATACTGCCTCTGTTTTGCGGGTTGAGGATCATTTTAGGCATTACCTTCTCCTCCTTTGAGGGGAGAAACTCGGTTGTTAATAGTTATTAGTATATTTAAAAAATTAAATATCATTTATATCTAAAATTCCTTAAATAAAATAAAAAACTTTTCATAACAATTATTTTAAAATAGCCCTTATTAAGGATTATTAGGTTCAAATCTGCAAACTAAAAGGTTAATGTTAACTATGGAAAAAAAGCTTCTTATATATATATAGTAAGCTATGAAAATATATTTATGGCAATTAAGCTACACAGAGGCTCCCGCGTTTCATCCTCAAGGGGAATCTTCAGGCTACTAGCTCTTACGTATCGAGCACTGTTGAAGTAAATACTGAAAATTAATACATAAAAAATTATATCTCCTTATAAAATTTTATGTGGATACATGAAATAGTTTTATATATATATATGAGCAAAAGATTTTTAGCTAATCAGAATAGAATTCCATACCAAGAATCTTTTTACAATTGTTTCTATATTAATTTACTTTTAGAATTTATGTTTACAAATAAATTTAAATTTCATCATTTTTTTTCTTTATAAAAAAATTTGAAATAATTTTAAAAAAATATTTATTTTTTAAATTATTTCAAATTTTCTGATAACAGAAAAAATTAAATGAAATTTGAATTTATTTGTAAACATATAAATTCTAAAGATAAATTAATTTTGAAACAATTGTAAAAACTTCTTTGTATGGCATTCTATTCTGATTAGCCGAAAAGTTATTTCTATATAGTTATTTCTATATAGTTATTTCTATATAGTTATTTCTATATAGTTATTTCTATATAGTTATTTCTATATAGTTATTTCTATATAGTTATTTCTATATAGTTATTAATATATGATACTTTTAGACACATCTCATCATAACAAAGAGTTGATGAGTCTTTTCTTTTTTTTTTTTGGTTGAACATGTGTAAGTTGCATTTGAAATTTTTTCTCTACCTTTTTTTATCCATTATTGAAATAACTCAAAGAATTTAAAACAGCTTCAGCTAAGCATAGCATTAAATAAAATGTTTTGTTAGAAGCATTTATATGTTTTGATAGCCTTATCAATGCAGATTTTAAAATAAAATAAATAATTTGGATGCTAATAGCTATTAGTATACAAGCTACATTTATTCTTTTTATTTTATTTCATTCCTACGCTCAAGCTGTTTTGAATTCTTCGACGGATAAAAGCTACAGGAAAAATTTCAACTTTCAAATGCAAGTTGCGTGTGTTCAACCAGATATCCTATAATAAAAGATACGGAGAAAATAAGAAAAAAAGACAAAAAAAAAAACGACTGCCATCAATTATATTTGATAATGAGATGTTTCCTGAAACAAAATATACTAAAAACTATTAACATCTTCTTCGCTTAACGTTCTCTTCCTCATCAGATGTGGGTTGCATGTTGTCCATGGAGGCACAAAGTAACTTTCTCCATAAAACTCATTTACGTTAGTTTCAATGTGCCATTGCTTGGATTCATCTTTGACTGAGTCATTTCATGTCTTCCTCGGCCTGCCTTTTTCCTGCTTACCTTCAGTTGACATGTGTGTACACCTGTTTATCCAACCAGAGCTTCATTCAACGTATCTGCACAACCATAGATGGTTGTAATGCGGAGCTGACTCCAGTTTGGGCACCTTCAGACTCAATAGCAGGGAGTCAGAACTAACTCACTCGTCAAGGCGTACACCACAAATTCACCAAACAATAGCCATACGATTCCTCTCTCTCTCTCTCTCTCTCTCTCTCTCCCTGTCTCTCTCTCTCTCTCTCTCTCTCCCTGTCTTCCTCTCTCTCTCTCTCCCTGTCTCTCTGTCTTTCCCTGTCTTTTTTTTCTCTCTCTCTCTCTCTCTTTTTCTTTCTCTATTTTTCTCTCTCACTCTCTCTCCCTCTTTCTCTCTCACTCTGTCTTTCTCTCCCCCTTTCTCTCTCTCACTCTTTCTCTCCCCCTTTCTCTCTTTCTCCCTCTTTCTCTCCCCCTTTCTCTCTCTCTCTCACTCTTTCTCTCCCCCCTTTCTCTCTCTCTTTATCTCTCTCTCTCTTTATCTCTCTCTCTCTTTATCTCTCTCTCTCTTTATCTCTCTCTCTCTTTATCTCTCTCTCTCTTTATCTCTCTCTCTCTTTATCTTTCTCACTCTTTCTTTCTCTCCCCCCTTTCTCTCTCTCTCACTCTTTCTTACTCTCACTCTTTCTTTCTCTCTCTCTCTCTTACTCTTTCTCTCCCCCTCCTCTCTCCACCCACCTTTGTTTAATTATATTGTTCTTTTGTCTCTTTATATTCATCAAAGAACACATAAGTGACTAAATCACTCTTAAACTAACTTTATTAAACATGAACAAGGTATTTTAGGTCGTTTCAATACCCAATCTATAAAAATGCAGCTTCTTTAAATATTATTTTCTGATAATTTAAATTTTGTGGTATTGGTTTATAAATAAACCCTCATCATTCAATAGCAAATATTAATTTTCAACTCATGGAACATTTCTAGACCATTCTCTTATCATTGAATCTTATTTTATTTTATGATATTCTCAGTGGCAACATTTTCATAGCAATTTTGTAATTCATGGAGGTACAAATAATGGGAACAATTTTTATTTTTAATTTAAAAAATGTTTTTTTCTGATAAAATAGATCCCTGGTAGTTGTCTATTTCCTGCTTACGTCCACCATGAGCACCGGTTTCAAATTTTGCTAGTGTACGTGTGGTTAGGCATAGTGAGATTCAAAACTCAGAGACTTCAGTGGTTTGTGCCCGGTGCTTTTCTGGCTGAGTTATCAAAGCTACTAATTGTAGTAGAAGAAAATTTAATCATATTTAAATGGGGCTATTCATATATTTATATTTTTTACGATACTAGTAACCAAAAGTACTCTGTTCTTATTATTTAAGAGTATTGCTTGAACGCTAAGTGGAAACTATCATGGCCTCCAACGAAATGCTCCACCTATAGGGGAGCGTGTATATATATATATATATATTTATCCACAAGAATGTTTTGTCTTTTCTATTACTCATCAGTGTGGCGCAGCAAGATTCGAAACCTGGACTCCAGTAGTTTGCGTCTGGTGCCTTACAGAGTGATATATATATATATATATATAGTAAGCTATGAAAATATATTTATGGCAATTAAGCTACACAGAGGCTCCCGTGTTTCATCCCCGGGCGGAATCTTCAGGCTAAAATGCATTTTAGACTGAAGATTCCCCTCAGGGATGAAACACGGGAGCCTCTGTGTAGCTTAATTGCCATAAATATATTTTCATAGCTTACTACCTAGCTCTATTTACGTATCGAGCACTGTTGAAGTAAATACTGAAAATTGATACATTAAAAATTATATCTCCTTATAAAATTTTATGTGGATACATGAAATAGTAATATATATATATATATAATTATTGATAAATAAATATTTTTATATCCATAGACATGTTTTGTGGTTTTATCTTACACTCGTCAGTATGGAATTATGTGACCATATCACTGGTCAAACAATTTGAACCCCGGATCACAGTATTATGAACCCTGATCTCATAATCATTCGGCCAACACAACGATCACGTTTTAAAATGCGAGAGAAATACATCTTGTATTCTTTCAATGTAAACACAAGTACTGTGATTCAAAAAAAAGTTCTATCTCCCAAGAGGAATACCCATGCAACGTGGCCAATTTATGAATCATCAATTTATTATCTCTTGAAAAAGCTCAACTTTATAGGAGCTTAATGATTATTATTCATAAATTAATATTTTTATATCCATAGACATATATGCTTTGTGTTTTTATTTTATTGTACTCAGCATGGAATTACGTAACCATATCGCCTATCGAATAATTCGAACCTTGGATCCAAGTGTGTATATATATATATATATATATATATATATATGAGAGTAGAAAGTGGACCTTGGGTTTACTTTCAGAACCCTTGTAACTCTCACTTCCATTATTTTGTCCTTTAGTCCTCACATTCCATGAGTGATCTTTCTGACGGGAGAGGGTCAGAATTTATCCATCTAACACAAATCGTTGGCTAGTTTTTAACCTTGAAGTAGTATATTTTTTTTTAAAGCTCCTAACATCAAGTGGCTTCATGCCTTGCCTGGAGCGACTTCCATAAATATATATATATATATATATATATATATATATATTTTCTAAATATTTTATTTATCCACATACATTTATGTTTCATCTTAATAAGGCTCATCAGTGTTACTAGATAAAGCTATATAACCGGTTGCTGGGTTCAAACGCCGGACTAAAATCACCTTTGGCTTCGATCCAACGTCTTTGCTCTCCTCACCCACTGAGATAACCGTACGAAATTATATATATATATATATATATGTATGTGTATATAAATGGTTATGAGTATAGAATTTAAAAAAAAAGAAGAAAAAAAAAGTAGTAATAGTAGATTCATATTGTTAAAATTATCCTCTTGGATCTTTCAACTGTCATTCATCAAAAGGAGTAGTGTCAGGATATGAATACACATTGAACCTGACTAAAGCTATAAATGGAATCCTTATGTCTAAAAAAATATGTAGATGAAAGAATTTGTTTTGTCTAATAAGAGATTGACAGGAAATTCAAATTGCTTTCAAAAGTTCAACATGAAAAATGGATCAAACATAACTGAAAGTTTTAAAACTTTCATCACTTTCTAATGATTAGTACAAATGATATTTTCGATAAAAAGCTCACCAACTTTTGATTCTGAAATCTCTCATTTAGATTTAGACCAAGCGTTGAACAACGACTGTTGTTTGATCACTGGTTGCCTGAGCCTACCAACCTGAACAACCTGCATCTTCTCACTGGCATCACCCCTGCATATGTGAGACGGAAAGTGCCAACCGAGTAGAGATCACAAAGGCTACCAGTGATTAACATCATCTCCTCATGGACATGAACAAACGACCTTACAACTTAAGTCAAGGAGAAGCTTCCTCAGCCATGTCGAGCCTCTAACAACATCTCAGGAAGAGGCCAGACTACAGCTGTGGACCAGAGGGCTGCAAAATGCCCCCCTCCTACTGATATGGGCATCCACCACACCCCCACCCATCCCACACTCTTTTGAGGCCCTCTTTCCTGGCTCAGAAGCACCCTGGGTCAAGTGGAAAAAAACTCAACTGCCTGAGAATGGGAATGGGGCTATCAAAAGTTGCTATGGCTAGATGAGGTTACAAACCAGACCCAACCATCTGCAAATGCGGAGAGGGGGACCATACGATGCAACACTGCCTTGTCTGCCCTTTATTTCCCAACCAGTGCAGCTTGAAAGGTTTTGTAGAGTACACCAATAATACAAAGGACTGGATAAAAAAAAGTAGGGAATATGTTTTATGACCACATGACACTTCAAATACATTGTTTCTGATTTTCATAAATGACATCCCCGATACAATCGTGTCTGAGGTGGATGTATTTGCCGATGACACTACACTCTATTCTCAGCATGACAACAAATCAAATGCTCGCTCTGCAAGACAATGACTGAATCCTTAGAAAACGACCTCCGATCTATAGTAGAATGGGGCCAAAAATTGATAGTTACATTTAATGTTACCAAGACAAAGCTCCTCTCCATAAACAACTGCAAGAAACCTTTCCAACTATAGATTGTCATGGCCGATAGACCCCTTCTCAGGAGTCCAACATAACCATTGTTTCCGACGCAGCAGTCTGCATAAGTTATCAAGCCATGGCTCTGCTTGAACAGTATATTTCCCATCAGAAAGCAATGCTTTATCAACACACAAAATTCAGATTTTTCCATTGTTTTGAAAATTTGTAACAGTAGTTTCATTTAAATAACTGTAATTTGTAAACTAATCATTCGATTGGACTCAAATTTTGACACATGCCACTTGAAGGTTAGTACTTTATAAAAATCATATCATCGTCTAATCTGATAGGTCCCACACTGTCTAGCAAGCTCCAGTCTCTGTCCCATCGCCACAGTGTTGCATCCCTGTGCTTGTTTTACAAGTAATTGAATGGAATGTGCTCAGACGAGTGTGCTGCACTAGTTTCTCCTCTATGTAAATACCCCTGATCAACACGTCATTCAGCAAGATCCCATCCCTTCACTGTTGAGGTCCCCAGATACCGGGGGATTTCTACTCTAATAGTTTCTTTCCTCGAACTGCTAGCCTTTGGAATTCCCTTCCTGCTTCTTGTTTCCCTGACATGCAGAAGTTTAAATGTAATGTGAACAAGATGTCTCGGCACAACTATCTACACTCATGATTCCCCTAATTCACAGTAGCCCCTTACGTCTCAATGGTGTTCTGCCTTGTTTGGGATAGAACTAAAGTAGAAAAAAAAAAATTAAAAAATATATTTAAAAAAAAAAAATTAAATTGTCTTGGATTTTTCCTTGCCACTGGATTTAAGCAATGCTAGATCAGGAGAAGTATCCATTGTTTCTTGAGACAGAATGAGGCTTTATAATAATTTAAAAAATATGGTGAATGACTACATAAATGCATACATATATATGTGTATATATATGAGCAATGATTTAATTATTAGAATAACATCATGCAGATGCCCTATCAGGGAGTATCCATTGTTTCTTGAGACAGAATGAGAATTGATTATAATTAAAAAAAATATGGTGAATGACTACATAAATACATACATATATATGTGTATATATAATAGCAATGATTTAATTATTAAAATAACATCATGCAGATACCCTATCAGGGGATATCCATTGTTTCTGGAGACAGAATGAGAATTGATTATAATTTAAAAAATATGGTGAATGACTACATAAATGCATACATATATATGTGCAATGATTTAATTATTAGAATAACATCATGCAGATACCCTGTCAGGGGGTATCCATTGTCTCTTGAGACAGAATGAGAATTGATTATAATAAAAAAAATAGGGTGAATGACTACATAAATACATACATATATATGTGTATATAAATGAGCAATGATTTAATTATTAGAATAACATCATGCAGATACCCTGTCAGGGGGTATCCATTGTCTCTTGAGACAGAATGAGAATTGATTATAATAAAAAAAATATGGTGAATGACTACATAAATACATACATATATATGTGTATATAAATGAGCAATGATTTAATTATTAGAATAACATCATGCAGATACCCTGTCAGGGGGTATCCATTGTCTCTTGAGACAGAATGAGAATTGATAATAATTTAAAAGATATGGTGAATGACATAAATGCATACATATATATGTGTATATATATATGAGCAATTATTTAATTATTAGAATAATATATATGTCAATATTTCTATGTGTAAGTATGTATATATTTATGTGTATATATTTGTGCATTTGTATGATTGTATTTTTTGCTGTGTATATACGTATGTTTTTGTGTGTATATGTATTTATAAATGTTCATTTGCATTTATGTATGTTATGTGTGTGTGTGTGTGTGTGTGTTTTGTGTATGTGCATGTCTACAGTTATATGTTATGTGTGTGTGTTTTGTGTATGTGCATGTCTACAGTTATGTATTTGTATTCGTCTGTATATGTTTGCTCTTGTATATGCGTATGCATTTTTTTTTGTGTGTATATGTTTGTCCATGCATGTATGTATTTGTATAGTTATATTTATTAAAATAGGTTAAACAATTACCGTCTAATTATTAGAGTCCTTTATTTTTGTTAAATTACCAGTAAGATGTATGAATTTTTAAAAATTTGATTATGAATAAACTAACTATTTATATAATATGCGTATACCTTCATTTGTACCAGTGAAACACCGGCCAACATGTAAAATGTACATTAAACCGAATATGATAATGATGTACTTATATTATCGACTTGTGCACGCATTTTAAAAAGTGACTTGTCTGATTGACAAATCTAAAATGCAAAAATTCAACTGAGAAATATTTGATGACATTGGTAGCCAAAAAATTCAGATTTTACTCATTTCGAAATGAATTGTTCCAAAATCAAATCAGCCATCATAAATAGAATTCTGTTTTTTTTTTTTTTAAATCTTGTCTTATTTTAATGTAATTTTAATTTTTTTGTCTGTTCTTGTGCTAATGTCGAGCTGTTCATGTGTATATGTAGGAGTCCATTTGACGCACATATATAGATGGAATGAGTATTGATTTACTCCTCTCTAGGAGTTGGGCACAAGGCCAGTTTTTATCTTACTCCTACAAGTAAGATGTGACCCAAGGTCTGGTCGGGAAAGTGGGGTTTGAAAAGCCAGTGCCCGAGACGTGATGAGCACTCTGGCCATTAAAAATTGCCTGGGCAGCCCCGTCGGCATTGCCCGGTAGAGGCACCTCAGGCAATAAGCAATAAACTTACTCCTCCCCAAAGAGGGGAGGCGAAGCCTGGGAGGGTAGACCTAAAATTGCACAGGACAGACCCATAGACCGGCGTAAATCAAGTCCCGAAGGCCAAGACACTACCAGTCTATGGAGTGCAGTATCCATCGGAACAGATACTACACTTTGATCTTGGCCAAGATGGAATGAGTAACTAGATAGAGGAATACACTTATTAAAAAAAAAAAAGAAGAATAAAGACATGTGACGCTTAAAGATATTAAAATATTACTACCAGAGTTATCAAGTTAATCTCACGGTGAGATATATGATCGAAAAAAAGATTGCATTTATGTAGCTATTCACCATATTTTATCATTATAAAGCGCTATTAATGTATTGTGCACTATTGTAACTAAATACTACAAAATCCCTTTCCACTCTTGTTTTTTAATATATTATTTTGTATATATTTATAAGTCTAAAAACCTTTTATATATTACAGCATTTTTTTTTATTTACGATCGCTTTTTATTTTCTTCCTTTTTAACCAGTTAAATGTAACATGCCCCTCCCTCCCTCCCCCAAAAACAAACATTATAATCCCGGGCAACACTGATAGGCCCAACTGGTAACTTCTAAAGTAATCTAGTGATTCACATATTTGTCAAACGTTATATCTAAATGAAATTATATCGAGACTGAACCGAGAAATGTCTAGTTCATTTTCGGATTTTCTATGAGAGTTTGTGCGCTAATAAAAACATCTTGAATTTACCACATTCGGAAGGTGGCGATATTTTTAGGACACATTTCAATTGTTGTGCATAGTGAGTTCAATATTTTTGTTTTCTTTGTGCTCCCTTAGGATTTTTCCAAAACATTTTCGGTAAGTCATTTCACTGAAATTATGTTTTTCTCCAATAATCAATGTTTGCACATTCAATAAGTATTTTTTCCTCCGATATTGTGTTCATTATCAACTGTATTACCTTTTTCAATGTTTTTAAAGTATTTGATCCGTTTTGTTGTGCCCTTTTAAGTGTGTGTGTGTGTTTTTTTTTCATTGTTGTTTTTCTCCACACACCATTCACTTATATTTCGGTGCTTTGTGAATTGTTTAAATAATGTCTTAGTAGAAGACATTATTTAAACAAGTCACATCATTATTGTAAATGGTTCTTCCCTACATCGCAACTAAAAGATACAGCATGAAAATTGCTGATGAAAATTTTCTCATGTGTCTATATTTTCGCTGTATTAAATATAACTCACATTAACCAAATTTCACTATTTCGTGCTTTGAGTATTGCACTTATAATCTCTGTCTATATATTTCACTAGCTGTATCTGCCTGGGAGACATTTTACTTCCATTTTTGCCCCCCCCCCTTTTTTTTTAACTATGCCACTCTAACAGCTTTGTTAGCTGGCACAAGTATTTTCAGAAAGAAACTGAAACGAAATAAAATATATTTGTGCCAATAACATAGTGGAAGGAAAAACGAACAAATAGGCTAGTCTGAATCAAGTATCGATATGTAAGACAGATTGCTATTTGGGTCTGACTTTGAAAATTCGACCAGATACTCTTATATGTTAGACTATTTTACTATTTCATTTTTCAAATTTATTTTTCTATATATTTCACTAGCTATACATATCCGGTATCACCCGGGAGGTGACAAAATAATACATTCTTTTCTGGCTTATTTAATATTGTGATTAAATTATTTACAAAAAAAAAGGAATTGTTGCCTGGGAGTAATAAAAAAAAAAAAAAAAATTAAAAAAAAAATTTTAAAAAAATACTGAATTGTTTATGAAGAAACGAAGATTTATTTTGATTTAAATTTTGTAATTAAATTATTTTGTGAAATAAGTATTTAAAAAAAAATTTTAGTACCTGATGCTAATTGATTAATAGTAAAGAACAAATAATACTGTGTAATTAATGTGGAAGCAAGTCGCATAATTTAATATATATATTTAATTTTTAAGAACTCAAGAGAAAGAACTTCTATATAATTGAACATGATAACTTCCTTTTTATGTTTTGATTAGTAAGGGAAAATGTCTTTACTTTAACAGTTAGCCGGAATAAGTATTTTCTGAAAAAAACTGAATCAAAATAAAATATATTTGTGCCAATAGCATAGTGAAATGAAAAACAAAAACATCGCCTCGCCCGAACCAAGTATCAATATGTCACATTGATTGCTATTTGGGTCTAACCTTGTAAAATCTGACAAGATAACTTTATATGCTAGACTAGTAGAATACCCATCATGGCACTGGTATTCTGATAGTTATTTATAAACATTCGGAAATTCAATAAATTTTTGGTATTAAGTTTGTATATTTTAAGAATGATTACTATAAATTAGATACATGTTTTGCCTTTTTTTTTATTGAATTTAAAAATGAAAAGAGTTATAATGTAATGTTTCGATTCTTTGGAAAAGTTTTTTTTTTAAATATCCATTGCAGAAATTTCTTTATTCTTTTTATGATTCTTCAAACTGTTGATTTTAGTTTGTTTTATTGAATTGTCTAATACTTTTGTAGTTTTGATACTCGAAAGTCTGAAGCAGCTGATATTTTTTTTATTACTGTCAAATGTTATCAAAAAATTTTATTTGAATTATTTTGACTGCTGTTTGGGCCGATGTAACCTTCGACCTAATTTAGGTGCATCTTTTCAAACTTGGAAACTTTTTAGTCGAACTTAGGAACCTGTATGGAATTTTGAACTGGTACAGGTTCCTGCGTTCAACATAATGTTTCCCAAGATCGACTAGAAGGTTCCTGTGTTTGAAAAACTACACTTGATGAAGGTCGGAGGTTACATTGGCTGAAACGTTTTGAATATAGTAATCAGGACAAGAATAGTAGGCTAAACAAAAATTATCAATCCTTATTAGAAAAAATTCCAGAACCTGTTATCAAAAAGAATTGGATTTTAGATTATATCAAGCATTTACTCTGCTGGCTTTTTTTAAATTTTTTTTTTTTTTACATATTACTTAGAAAATTTGCTTCTAAAAAATATTAAAAATCTGATTAAAAAAAAATTTTTTTATTTGTTTTTTTCTTAAAGTTCTACTTGTTATTCTATTTGAAATATATGTATAAAAATATTAAACCTCAAATAAGAGATTTAATTTCGAACTTGTGACAATAAATGTAAAAATTGATTGTAAAAATGCTATAATTATTGTAATATGTTTTGATTGTTTCGTTTTCTGTAGTATGGTTGAATTGTTTATTTTGTTATAATCATTTTCATTTTTAATGCAGGTTGTCATAGGTATTAAATGACATGCACGTGCGCACACACACACACACACAAACACACACACACACACACACATATATATATGTGTGCATGTTTGATTAAACAACAGGGACAATTCCTGTTTGTTTCTTTTTTTATCCATCTTTTCATGTTGACAAACTAATGATCAAGCTCGATATGAGGGGGGGGAGAAAGCATACTGAAATACCTTTAATATATTTTTAAAAAATTGTTTTATTCGAGTTTCTCAATAAATTCACCAGTTTTAGTTTGCATAACTCCTCACGTGTCTGAAGAAGACTCATGGGAGTCGAAGACGTTAGCAGTTTTAGTGAGTTCCTGTTCACACTCAAACAGAACATTAGATCATTGGTTCGTCAACATGAAAAGATGGATCAAAAAAGAAACAAACCGGAATTTTCTCTGGTGTTTAATCAAACATTCATCAATGAAGAAATGCTGCCTATATATATTATCCACAGACACGTGTTTCGTCATCTCTACAACTAATCAGTGACATATATAGTGTTTTTATTTTTTATTTTTTTCTCAATATATAAATGGCTAAAAGCTTTTTTGAATAAATATATATATATATAGATATATAGTTATCCACAGATGTCTTTCGTTGTCTCTACGACTCCTCAGTGTGGTTAGAACTAGCAAGATTTGAAACCTAGATTTGAATCTTGCTATTTCTAGCCACACTGATGAGTCGTAGAGATGACAAAACCCATATCTGTAGATATATATATATATATATATATAATCCAGGTAAGGTAAACATCCACAGGATAAAAATCCAAAGAATGTCAACCGAGCTTATAAACAGTGCTCAATATCAAATAGAGCTTTTATATATGATTATTTTTATTTATACACACATGTAGCTTTTAACAGCTGTTGATCGATAACATCGACATGCCAGTGTCGCAGATTATGTACATGTATGTATAAATAAAATTAATCATATTTTTGTATATATATATATATCTATATATATATATATATATATATATATTAATGATTGAAATTCTATATATACTAGCAGAGCTACCCGGTGTTGCCCAGGTTAGAGTGTGGGATAGCATCACATGCAACATCATGGTAAGGGATAGTTTACTTTAACAGCAACCTTGATGCTGTGAGCTAGATATCTTACTGAGCTATTTAGATATATGTTAATACTCTTAAACTAACGCTAATAAATAGATTAATTTCATTGTGCAACATGTTTAAAAATTATCATTAGTTTCTTTATGGGGCAGCCAGAGAGGCAAAAATACTTCCATTATGTGCACATGCAAATTGTGCATGTGAATACAATTATATTGAAAGTACACTTCCTAGTATGTCTTCGTTTTTAGGGACAAACATGCACAGACAGAGAGGTGTTCTACTTATATATATATATATATATATATATAAATTTCATTTGAATCAAAGGGAAAACGGTTTTCAGTGGAGGGTTTGTTCCCCCGGGGACCATCTTAATATTATCAAAATTTGCTGAAATTTTGAGAATGGACATCATTTTTAGTCATTTACCTATAGTTTAAATTTCATTTGAATCTAAAGGAAAACAGTTTTCAGTGTCGGGGCGGGGGTGACTCCAGCGTTGAAGTGATATATTTCTTATATAACCGATGACCTTCACTGAGAGGTCAGTAGTCCACATGCCAATTTTCAAGCAATTCTGTCCAGCGGTTTTGGGTGAACATAAGACACAAAGATCAGGTAGACATATACACACACAGACATAGTTACTATTCTATATATATTAACGATTGAAATTTTATATATATATATATATATATATATATACAGGGTGGGCCAAAATAAGGGTCCTATCTTTAAATTTGAATAACTTGAATTTGAATAACTTCCACAAAATAAAAGTTAAACTCACCAAACTTTATGTGTGTGTAGACTGACCCTTCCGAGATTTTTTGAAATAAACAAAACAAATTTTAGCCGAAAAACACTTCTTAAAACTTACAAAAACTAAAGTATTGTTTTTTACACTGTTTTGAGTTTTTTAAGCAAAAATAATGTTTTCTAAATGAGGGTACGTTCCTTAGGGCTAATACGGCTCATGCTTGCTTCGGAAGGGGTCCTTTACTTATTCTAAAAAAAGAAGAAAAAAAATCAATAAATAAAAAAGTTATGAATTTTTAAAAATAGGACCCTTATTTTTGCCCACCCTGTATATATATGTGTGTGTGTGTGTGTATTCTAGTCGATCTTGGGAATCCTTATGTCGAACTCATTAACCTGTACCAGTTCAAAATTCCATACAGGTTTCCAAGTTCGACTAAAAGATTTCCAAGTTTGAAAAGATGCACCTAAATATATATATATTAACGATTGAAATTATTTTCAAATCATATTCCAAATAAATATTATACACGATGGCATTAAAGTTGTTTACTTTCAGTTGTCATATATAATATGAAATTTGTCCA
>OY744515.1:93560238-93586058 GCA_963556195.1 Sepiola atlantica
TTAAAATTGAATAAAGAATGTCAGAAGGCTATCCGGGTACACCGTTTTGCCCTGAGAAGGTTCAAGTCTAATCCCACTCGGGAGAATTTAAACTCATTCTAGCATTCCCAGCCTGCTGCCAATATCGTGCGACATTTGTGATTTCGTACCTTAATGCGTTTAAATCGCAATTTCTTGCTTATTTCTGGTCCAATTTAAAAAATATATATATGGTTGGAAAGAAAATAAAAAAATCTTTCCGAATATGTAAGTTGCGTGTGCTTTTATTCATTGAATTATTTTTTACAGTGAGTTAAAACGGTTTTTACTTAAAACAGCCGAAAACCAAAAATATGAGCTTTTTTTTAAGACTCAATTTTACACGTTCGTTTGCTTTTCAAAGTTAAAGCAGCCAATATTTATCAATATTCTTAAAATTTTACAGCCAATCATAACACACCTTAAACTACAACTAGGTAGTTATATTTTTTTTCTTAGAGCATTTGAAAGCGAAACACGATAGAGTAAACTCAACCGACATTTCTTCAAAAATTATAAAGTACGCATCTTATTCGCAAATATTTTTAAATAGAAAATAGACCTAGAATTATTTTGATATTTAACATGTGAAATTTGAATAATATTTAAATAGCCGGAAAGTTGTTTGAACTTTTAGTTTGGGAAAAAAACTGACTGAAAAATTACACGTTATACTCGGCTGAGTGTAAACAAACACGTGGCCGTCGCGAATGTATTTTTTGTGACTTTTTCATTTCCACGCTCTCCATAAATATTAAGAATGTGACATTTTAACGTCAGAAAAGTTTATGAAACTTTAGTTTTAAAAAAAAAAACAGACTGAAAAATTATGAGTTAGGCAGACATAAAGAAAGATGCACAGAATTTATTTCCCATAGAAAAAAACTGATTAACTGTCCTAAAACGCTACAATGGTGCGAAAATGGTGAATTATTTTACATTAAATTTATGTGAAACTAATTCCCCACTCTAAATTCTAAATTGTTTTTTTTTCTGCTTAGTTTTCAAGATGTTCACACGTAATTGCCCCTGGCCCTACCACTAAGACTAAGTCCGAGTGGCAAGCCCCTCTTCCTCCTGCAAAGACCCTCTTGAAACTACAAATAATCGCCCCCCCCCCCCCCCATAAAAAAAGAAAATAAAGGAGAGACCCCCCCCCCCCCCCCAAAGAAAAACGCACAGGATTCATCTCATATAGAAAAAAATGATTAACTGCCCTAAAACGCTATAATGGCCCTGAAAGATGGGGTTATTCTACATTAAATTTATGTGAAACTAATCCTCACTCTAAATTCTAAAATAATTGTTTTTGTTTCTTTCTGCCAAGTTTTTCAGTGTTCACATGTAATTGCCTTAAAGAAAGGTTGAATCTCATGTTTAAATAAAAATGTTGAATAATCTTGTGATAAAGTAATAAGTAAAAAAAATGCTAATATTCGTACCTTTATTCTCTAAATAATGGGTTACAACAGAGATACATAAAATCTGAGTGCAGAATCGAAAGAACATACAATTTTATATAATAATGCCAAGTTTTATCAAAATTGCTCCAGGAATAAAGAAACTATGACAAAATTACTGAATTTATTGTTGTGAATTGGTCCGTGATTTCAAGTAATTTGTGCGTTAAAATGATGTCAACTTTTAACCCCAAATTTTAGACCTTTAAATTCTCATAACTTTTGAACCACTAGGGATATTTGCATAATTCAAACAGTTTTGAACTCCATTTACTGAGATCTTAATAACTATTGCGATTAAATAACAATTTAAAATTTAAAAAATCAACTGGGAATGCTACTCATTCAAAATAAAAAGAGCCAGAGCTCGGTGGATGATTAAAGAGTCCAAAAGAAATTCATGGAAGCAGTATATATCAAACATAAATTCAAACACAAAATCTAAAACAATATGGACCATGATGAGAAAGATAGCTGGGAAGAATAGCAATATGCCGATTAAACATCTGATCTCAAATAATATCAAGATCACAGAGAAGAAAGAGATTTCTAACGCCTTGGCAAACAACTTTGCAGAAATTTCTGGTTCCAAGGGTCAGACTGAAAAATTTAAAAGAATTTTTAAAAACTGAAGAAAAAAAAATACTCAATTTCAGTTCCAAAAATACTGAAAGTTATAATCGACCCTTCACGGCATCGGAGCTCAGTGAGTCACTCGCTAAAGCCCACAATACAGCGGTCGGTCCAGACGATATATGCGATGAATTTCTCAAAAAATTACCACAGGTGTCCACCAGATACCTTCTAGACATATATAATGAGGTGTGGATGAGTGGAAAAATCCCAGATCTCTGGAGACAATTTACAGTGACGGGAAAAAATTCTGATAGGCTTTCAGGCCATTGACCAATTGCCTTAACCAGTTGTCCCTGTAATGGAAAGAATGATAAATGACAGATTGACATGGTACCTCGAATCAAACAATCTGGTGTCAAACCTACAATCCAGTTTCAGGAAAAAAAGAAGTACCACTAACCATTTGATCAGATTGGAAACTTTTATCAGAGAAGCTTTCATCAAAAAAGAACACCTGATTGCTATCTTCTTTGATATAGAGAAGGTGTACGACACCACCTTGAAGTACGGTATATTGAAAGACTTCATGAACTTGGATTAAGAGGCAGAATGGCCCTTTTCATACAAAATTTCTTGGCAAACCAAAATTTCCGAGTGAGAGTCGGAACTACACTCTCCGATGTAAAAGAGCAGGAGAATGGGGTACCCCAAGGAAGTATCCTATCAGTGACACTCTTTAATGTCAAGATAAATAATATCGTTAAAAACCTTGACACTGCAGTCAAAGGCTCACTGTATGTGGATGATTTTTTGATTTGCTGCTGAGCAAAACATATGCATCTGGTAGAACATAAGTTGCAACTCGCTCTAAATAAAATCAACAAATGGACTGAAGAAAATGGTTTCAGATTCTCTGAATCGAAGACGAGGTGTGTCCATTTTTGCAATTTACACAAAATGCATGATGATCCATGCCTTAACTGGATGGCAAGGAGATACAAATGGCAGACGAGTATAAGTTCCTTGGAGTTATTTTTGATAAAAAGCTGTCGTTTATCCCTCATATAAAGTATCTCCGACAAAAATGCAACAAGGCCATTAACCTACTGAGAGTGATAGCTCACACTGACTGGGGAGCGGACAAGAAATCTTTACTCAAACTGTACCGAACAATTGTAAGATCAAAACTTGATTATGGAAGTTTCATTTACGGTGCAGCAAGACCATCATACCTGAAGCAATTAGAAACTATCCATCACCAGGGACTAAGACTTGCATTGGGGGTATTTTGCACGTCTCCAGTGGAAAGTCTATATATTGAAGCGAATGAAGGTCCTTTACATCTAAGGCGAGAAAAATTGGCACTTCAATATGTGACCAAATTATTATCATGTCCAGCAAATCCTGCCTACGACTGCACATTTTCTCTTCAATATAAGACTCTGTTTTAGAGAAAAATCAGTGCCATCAGACCTTTCAGTTACCACATCGAGGAACTAAGAAATAAATTGGAATTGGACTCAAGTCTCATCCACCAATCAATAATTTCTAAAATTCCACCATGGGAATTAGAACAACCTACTTATACCCTCGATTTAGCAACAGCTTCAAAGAGCCAAACCAATCCAATTTTATTTCAGGAGGAATTTGAATACATAAAACGTGATCATTCTGACTATAAATACATCTATACAGATGGATCCAAAGAATCGAATAGAGTTGGGTGTGCGGCTGTCTTAAATAAGACAGAAATACAATATAGAATACCTGACAGTGCATCAATTTTCAGCGCAGAAGCTGCAGCCATATACTTGGCTTTAAAGATAATAGAAGGTAGTAGCACTGATAGATTTATCATCTTCTCTGACTCCCTATCTGTGATCACAGCAATGAAAAATAAAAATCTAAATAATCTATTAATCGTGAAAATCTTAAATAAGATCACCAATATTTACAAGAAAAAAAAATGTAAACTAAAATTATGCTGGATACCGAGTCATGTTGGCATTCGGGGCAATGAAAGAGCGGATAAAGTCGCAAAAGAATCATTAAAAATGACACCAACAAATACTAGGATCCCATACACTGATCTTCGACCTTCTATTAACAAGATAACCAAACAAAAATGGCAAGAATGTTGGGATGAGTGTCAAAATAACAAATTATATAAGATTTGGCCAACTATAGATGAGTGGCCCCTGGAATATAGAAAAGTAAGGAGAGAAGAGGTTATAATAACCAGACTTCATATAGGACACATGCATATCACTCATAAGCACTTATTGGAAGGAGAGGAGTCTCCAATGTGCATAGCATGTCAACAAGCTGGACTGTTCTAAAAAATCTGATTGCAAGTTCTTCATTTTACTTTTCATTGTCTCTCAAGACAATGTGAAAAAATTGAATTGTATTTGAAAACTTTATTCGGCATTACATAACCCATAGTTGGTTGCTATGCCGTAAAACAAACCAAACCAAACCTTCATATATGCTAAACAGACTGTAGTAAGTGTTTGAGGTGTGTTCTAAGTGACAATTTTCTTGAGATTGAAGGTTCAATTTCTTAAGATCCCTCAAGTTTAAGCCTTAAATTTGAGACATTTTCTAGACTCAAAATCATATAATGAATTTTCATCAAAATTAGAATAAGGATTCTAAACATAGGGTTTAGTATCATTATATCTTGATTTTAATCTATGTAAGGGGGCATAGAAGTGGTACAAAACTATTCTGTTCGATAAATTAATTTCACTCATCCTGGGACGGGTATTCTTCTAGTCTTCTATATAAAGTAAAGACAATTTTCCCCCTCCCAAATCAGTTCGAAATAGACTATTAAACCAATGCATTGCACGCATAGAAACACATCACTTCAGTTGTGTAGTAATTTTGTCCGTGCTTCCAAAAAATTAAAAATATTTTTACACCATAAACCAAAAACGTTAGCTTATGACCCCCCCCCCTCCCTCAAAGCCTCTCCCAAATAAGTCAGCTAAAGAGATGGTAGCAAAATGTATTCCTGCTAAGAAAAAAGTCCTCCCACCAATCTCATAAACACCGGCTAGTGTAGCAGTCCTATTATTTTGCAAGGAACTAAAAATAAAAACGCCAGTTTCAGAATTCGGTAACCAACCAATAAGACTGACAAGGAACTCTTTAGTTTTATTGGGGGTGAGGTTCAGAAGTTTTTCATGTGCTCTCATGAATACTGATGTTTATTATTATTATTATCATAAAACAACCAGTAAAAGAAAATTAGACCTGGTGAAAAAAGATTAAATAGTTCGTTTTTTGACATCATACAATGAAATATATATTCTGTCTTCTTTCAAGTTATATTTTAAATTTGTAATATTTCATTTATAGGTTGGTTTTATTTCTTAACTCAGTACTGTATTTTATATTTTGGTAAATTTTTCCACATCTGTTTATTTCAACTTGATGCATCTTCTATATATTTTTTTATTACACGGTTATCTCAGACAGATCCAAACTTAGAATAATTATTTTTACTTGTAAAATTTTGAATGAGTTATGTTAAATGTATCTTTTAATCTGTTTGCAAAGCATTCTTATTGATACTTGAATGTATGATTGTATTTTAGGTGAATAACAAAGATTTACGAACAGCGTCACATGATGAAGCTGTAGAAATTATCCGGAAAGCTACAAATCCTGTTCACTTCTTAGTACAAAGCTTGACTGATGCGTCCTGCGTAAGTATTTCTGAATTTGCCACAATTTTTTACTTTAATTTTAATATCAATTTAATTAATACATAAGTTTTTTTTTTCTTTTATCAAATGAAAACTTCATTAACAGCTTTTACTTTTAAAGATCTCACTTAAAAGATTAGGTAAACTTTTCTATTTATTTATTGAACAGTGATGTGGTATTGGTAGCTCAAATCCGGCTCCATAAATTTTAAAAGGTCTCGTTCTGACCAAAGAATTCTGTATATTATTTCTGACCAAAGAATTCTGTATATTATTTCTGACCAAAGAATTCTGTATATTATTTCTGACCAAAGAATTCTGTATATTATTTCTGACCAAAGAATTCTGTATATTATTTCTGACCAAAGAATTCTGTATATTATTTCTGACCAAAGAATTCTGTATATTATTTCTGACCAAAGAATTCTGTATATTATTTCTGACCAAAGAATTCTGTATATTATTTCTGACCAAAGAATTCTGTATATTATTTCTGACCAAAGAATTCTGTATATTATTTCTGACCAAAGAATTCTGTATATTATTTCTGACCAAAGAATTCTGTATATTATTTCTGACCAAAGAATTCTGTATATTATTTCTGACCAAAGAATTCTGTATATTATTTCTGACCAAAGAATTCTGTATATTATTTCTGACCAAAGAATTCTGTATATTATTTCTGACCAAAGAATTTTATATATTATTTCTGACCAAAGAATTTTATATATTATTTCTGACCAAAGAATTTTATATATTATTTCTGACCAAAGAATTTTATATATTATTTCTGACCAAAGAATTTTATATATTATTTCTGACCAAAGAATTTTATATATTATTTCTGACCAAAGAATTCTATATATTATTTTTGACTTTTGATTCTAAAAAAGATGGCCATGATCTTGAAGACTCTGTGAATTCAATGTATTTTTCTTTTTGTTATATGAATAAAATCTACAGAATTCAAGTAAGAAAATTTTTTTTTTAAGTAATACAGGAGGAAAATGTTCCAAACAATAAAAATATCAAAATCTTTGTGTCGTTATTAAATGGTGATCGTTTTTTTTTTTTTTTCCATCATGTATGTTTTTTTATTCAGTCAATCAAATTTAACCGACTGCAACTCCTGTAATTTTTAAAAGGTCTGCTTCTGACTACTAATATAATGAATTTTCTATAAATGTCATAACACTTATTTTAAGGGTAATATATGTATTAATAGTGTACATTTCAAAACGTATTACAACATGCTCTGGGAATCAATACTCAACATGTTATATTTTCCATATATGCACGTTTCTAAAAAAAAAAAACATTTTTTTTTACTAAAATTATGTTTAAGTGAAGATACATAATGTGAATGATTTTCTTCATCAGTATATTTCATAATTTATCAATTTTAAGACATTAGTAAAATTATATCGACATACCATAGATCTTCAAAGAACAATTTCGAGCTAAGAGAGAATATCGAATAAATCACAGATTTCAAAAAAATCTTTTAAAAGATTAAAAAAGTAGTTCAACCACAAACTTCTTGGTGCTTTTACAGTTTAGCGGATACTTTAAATAAAACAAACTGAGATATATCTGTTTGATGTACATACCTGTCACGGGTTGAATAAACCCTATACCAAAATGCACATAAATTAATCAAGTAGTTTTTATTTTATAAAAGAAAAACTAATTTCATCGAATAACGAAGAGCGTGGAAATACGTCCTCCATTACGAGTTATTCAAGTGATATTCAAGGGAGATAACCGAAATTCATAATAAGCCTTAATGAGGACTATTTCCATGGTATTCGTTAATCGGTAAAATTTAATTTTTTTTTATAAAATAAAAACTACTTGATTAATTTACATGCTTTTTGGTATAGGGTTTATTCAACCCGTGACAGGTACATACATCAAACAGATATATCTCAGTTTGTTTAATTTAAAGTATCCACTAAACTGTAAAAGCACCAACTTTTTTAATAAAACGTTTTTTTTTATTATGTTTTTTCCTTTCTTTCAATCGATATTTTATTTAAAACTATTCTCAAATTCCAACATGGAGCGCTCACATAAAATGTCCGATTCTAACTTATCTAGTTTAAATTGACTTTTTCACAAGAGTTAATAGTACTACTTTGGCTTGATATCTACAAGGAAAAATATCTACACCGTATGTATGCCTCTCATTATTTTTGAATGTACAAATTTTTGTGTCAAGCCATGATCTTTCAGTTCCTTGTGTATGTGTTCGGGTGTTGGGGTTGATGAAATTTTGCTGATGATTTACAGGGAAAATGACAAAATTGAATTGGTTTAAATTAGCGTAAGCTTTCCATCCATCGTAATTGATTACTGAGCCTTCAGTGACTTCTCGTTGGAAAATAACTGGTTGATTAAGAGAGGTTTTCCTTGCTCTTGTACCGTTTTGATTACAATATGAAGTGCAGATCGCATAACAAAGTGTAGATATCATACCAAAGTAGATTCATGATACGAAGATAACAAGCTAAAGCGGCACCAAAATCTGTTTAAAACTTCTTTCGATGAGATATTTTCCTAGATTTTTATATTTCAAATCTTTCACAGACTATTATTCATTTTTTATTTACAGCAGACTAAACTTTATTGGAGAAAAACAAAAGAAGAAATAAGCTTTGTCTTTGTAAGGTCTTAATCAGATTATTTTTTTTAATTATCAAGAACCTTAGCAATTATGACGCATTTGAAATCGATTGTTTTAGTACGTGTTTTTCACACCAGTCAAAGATACGTCCTAGACACTCAGTTAGACTGTGGCGTTGTTGTTGTCGGACTGAGGTATGATTCTGTTCAGTCCTAGGAGGTCCACTTTTCCAGGATTTACCTTCGCTTTGAGAAGAGGTTAGTATATTGCTAATCGCATGAGGCGCCCTCATGATCTTTCAATTTCTTGTGTATGTGCTACGGTGTTGTGATTGACAGAACTTTACTGATGATTTACGGAAAAATGACGTTACGGTTAGGGCTTATGGTTAGCGTTCCAATCTCGGTAACCACACATTCTTTCGAAACGAATTAAGAGAAGTGTTTTTCTTGCTCTTGTACCGTTTTGATTACAATATGAAGTGCAGATTGCATAACAAAGTGTAGATATCATACCAAAGTAGATTCATGATATGTAGATAACAAGCCAAAACGGCACCGAGTTAATTAAAAAAAAAAAACAATGGTATGTGTAGTTATTAAAATTAAATACCGATTCATAAAATTTCTCTCGAGCTTCTGGTCCAGGCAATTATGTATTGCATTTTCTGAATGGTATTATTTCAGAAAATTATTGATCCACTCTGCGATCACTTTTGTTGGGGGGGGGGGGGGGGGGGTACATCTTTACATTTAGCTACAACTTTGAACCACATCCTGGAGACTTGATAATGTTTTTTTATTCTTTTAAAGAACGTATAGGAATTAATTTTAATCAGGATAACTCTTGAATTGTTTTAGTTCAGTAACTTAAACGTTTCCTATATATACATATAAGCAGACTTTTGTACAGCAGAAAGGAAAGGTTCATTTCAGAAGAAAAGATTATATTTTATCAAGGAAGAGAAATAAAATATATAATAAAATTATTCCTTAAGACACCTTTCGTCTGACCCTCTTTAGAAGGAAAGGTCAGATAATGATAATGATTAAAAATTGAAATAGTACCGAATGAGTAGGAAAAGAGTGGAATTATGTATTTTTGGAGAAAAAGGGGTAAATCTCTCAATTAAATTAATTTCCCAAATCATAGAAAATCTTGAACTTATCCTTCAACTCTCTTTGTCTATATTAGCTAGGTCGAGAGATGTTAATAACAATCATTTCCCGTATATTGAGGTCAAAGTCTGACATAGCCCTGTGTAACACAGAGAGCCACTAATTGGAGTATTTGCTAGAACAAGTATTTATAGTAAGCAAATGGTCTCCAATTGCAAAAGTTCCCGGATGTATATATTTGTAAGGGAATTAATCCTTTGAAATGTCTTCACTATAATAGGTAAATTACATATATATTTTATCTATTTCTCCTGCTGAAAAATTCGTACAAGCATAGCAAAAATTGGACAATCCTCTTGAGATTAGATGCATTTTTTCTGGAATATTTTAAAATTGAACAAAAAAATCAAGATGCCAAAATAAAAGCAGTTACGATAGTTAAAACTATAAAAAGAAAACTTTAAAAAATATTTTACTAAATTAAAAAAAAATATATCCCTCGCCTATCTCAAATTTTTATAGAGACGTTTTAAAATGACATTAAACATTGCAATTTTATTTTTTAATTTTTTAATAAGGAAAGCAGTGACTTCATTAAACATTGCAATTTTATTTTTAAAATTTTTTAATAAGGAAAGCAGTGACTTCATTAAACATTGCAATTTTATTTTTTAATAAGGAAAGCAGTGACTTCATTAAAATCACAATGTATAAATTATTTAAATGATATTTTTAATTACTTATTTTTTCTATAACATTTATTAATCTTATTTACTTATTTTTGTACGCTTATACATTTAATCTTTTGTTCATTTGCATGTGTTAAGAAAATTTGCTTAGTTTATATTTTTAAAATTTCAGATGCGATGTCTTCATATAACTTTTTGTAAAAAGGTAATCAAGTGCAATGTGACATTTTTATCATTCAGCATTCCCCAGCTTTGATTATTTAACAAAAAAATCAACAAAAAACCCTAATTTCCAATTAATCCATCCTCATCTGCACTTGTCAGCAGCCAAATTATTTTTTTTCCAGAAGAAAAAAAAGGGCAAAAGCACACCACTTAATTATTGTCTGAAGAGGAAATCTTTGATTTAATAAAGAAAAACAATGGACATGTTCAGTGATATTTTGCCCTTATATAACACCGTTTTGGGAAGTGGGATAATTTTTCTTACAAATATATTACAAAAATCTATTTTTGTTTGTGTTTCATGAGAAGAAATCTAATTAATTTTTTTTTCTTAGATTGGAAGAAAATAAATGGTCTTTGTTTTAATTTTAAAAATTAGTAATTTGTCTCAAATAGAACTTTGGTTTGAGATGAATACCTACAGTTGCTTGCTTGCTCGCTCGTGATTGATAACACAACCACATTAATGTAAACTCTTGCAGAGGTCATAATTGACATCTTTTATTAGGTACAATCTCGAGTTAAGATCAGTCTGTAACGCTGCTTATAATTTCTAACTTCCATACTCAGACGTTTTGTTAAACCCTTTGATGTTTTATTCACCACTGAAAAAAATATTTATCTAATAATATGTAGGTAAATTAACAGAATGCAGAGGTCATGCTCTCTGGCTGCTCTTGCATCTACCACTGCTAATATGCATTAGTATATTAGATATCCAATCATGGGATAATTATTTATTAGTTACCAACTGTATCTATTCGCTGTGGAGGTAGGACAAAAGCCCACCGGACAAAAGTCCACCAAAATAAGTCAAACCAATTATTAAAAAAAAATTTTTTTAATTTTGTCACGAAAAAAGAATTACAGACAAAGAGTTATTGATAATTGTAGAAAAATTAAATATAAAAATATTTTTTATAATTTTTACAAATTAATTTATTTTTACGTTGGTGGACTTTTGTCCGTGTTTGACTTATTTTGGTGGGCTTTTGTCCACACACCACTCGCCGTTACTCGGTAGTAAAAGAAAAAATGACTGACTTATTTCCGGAAATGAATTTTGGTGACTTAAATTTTGTAAGCAAATTATTTTGTGAAACAAGAAACTTTTTTTTAACGTTTGCTTTAATTGAGTATTAGTCGAGAAGAAATAATAACAATTTGAAAACTTTGCTTTAATGTTTAAAAATATAACGTGTTTTTAGATATTTATTTTTGTAGAAGTCAAGGGAAATAACTCATTACTTGTTACTTCCCTTAAATGTCTAAGAATATTCTGTGAATAAGGGAAATGTTTGCACTCTAGCAGTTTTCTTAGCTGAAATAAGTATTTTGAGTAAAATGCTGACACAAGATAAAATATATTTGTGCCAATAAACATATAGTGAAAGGAAAAAACAAAAAAATAGGTTAGTCCGAATTAAGTATTAAAATGTCAGACGGATAGCTATTTGGGCCTGACTTTGAAAATCTGGCAAGATAACTATATGTTAGATATAGGTTTTATATGAAATTGTTGACGTACCAACATTAATAGCACTGTTTTTTGGAAAAGTCTAAATATTTTCCAAATGTATATTATTATTAATGTCACAATTTTGTTTTTACTACTGTGGATTCATTGTGAAATAAAAAAAAATATATATGCGATGTAAACTGCCTCAATATTAAAGAGATTTTCAATATTTATATTTGATATATTTTAACTTCTCAATAAATTTTCAAGAACCGATTTCCATTTCAAGTTGTTACAATTCATACTTTAATATTTTTATTAAATATGTTGTCGTTTGAGAATGAAAATAAAGCGAACCTCTTCAAATGTTAATTTTTTAAAGAAAAATATTGTCAAACATTGTCTCTTTCCATATATTGTTAATAAGTTCTGTTAACTGTTAAGTCTCTCTCTCCCCCTATCTCTCTCTTCCCCCTATCTCTCTCTTCCCCCTATCTCTCTCTTCCCCCTATCTCTCTCTTCCCCCTATCTCTCTCTTCCCCCTATCTCTCTCTTCCCCCTATCTCTCTCTTCCCCCTATCTCTCTCTTCCCCCTATCTCTCTCTTCCCCCTATCTCTCTCTTCCCCCTATCTCTCTCTTCCCCCTATCTCTCTCTTCCCCCTATCTCTCTCTTCCCCCTATCTCTCTCTTCCCCCTATCTCTCTCTTCCCCCTATCTCTCTCTCCCCCTATCTCTCTCTCCCCCTATCTCTCTCTCCCCCTATCTCTCTCTCCCCCTATCTCTCTCTCCCCCTATCTCTCTCTCCCCCTATCTCTCTCTCCCCCTATCTCTCTCTCCCCCTATCTCTCTCTCCCCCTATCTCTCTCTCCCCCTATCTCTCTCTCCCCCTATCTCTCCCCCTATCTCTCTCTCCCCCTATCTCTCTCTCCCCCTATCTCTCTCTCCCCCTATCTCTCTCCCCCCTATCTCTCTCTCCTCCCCTATCTTCTCTCCCCCTATCTCTCTCTCCCCTATCTCTCTCTCCCCCTATCCCTCTCTCTCCCCCTATCCCTCTCTCCCCCTATCCCTTCCCCCTATCTCTCTCTCCCCCTATCCTCTCTCTCCCCCTATCTCTCTCTCCCCCGACCTCTCTCACATCCCCTGCTCGCTCCCCTATCCCTCTCTCTCCCCCTATCCCTCTCTCTCCCCCTATCCCTCTCTCCTCCCCCTATCCCTCTCTCGCCTCCCTATCCCTCTCTCTCCCCCTATCCCCCTCTCTCCCCCTATCCCCCTCTCTCCCCCTATCCCCCTCTCTCCCCCATCCCCCTCTCTCCCCCTATCCCTCTCTCTCCCCCTATCCCTCTCTCTCCCCCTATCCCTCTCTCTCCCCCTATCCCTCTCTCTCCCCCTATCCCTCTCTCTCCCCTATCCCTCTCTCTCCCCTATCCCTCTCTCTCCCCTATCCCTCTCTCTCCCCTATCCTCTCTCTCCCCTATCCCTCTCTCTCCCCTTTCCCTCTCTCTCCTCTATCCCTCTCTCTCCCCTATCCCTCTCTCTCCCCCTATCCCTCTCTCCATATACCACTCTCTATCCTCCTCTCTATCTCTCCCCCTATCCTCTCCTTTTTCCCTATCTCTCTACCCCTATCCCCTATCCTCATCTTTCTCTCTCCCCCTATCCTCCTCTCTCTCCCCCTATCCTCCTCTCTCTCCCCCTATCCTCCTCTCTCTCCCTCTATCCTCCTCTCTCTCCCCCTATCCTTCTCTCTCCCCCTATCCTTCTCTCTCCCCCTATCCTTCTCTCTCCCCCTATCCTTCTCTCTCTCCCCTATCCTCCTCTCTCTCCCCCTTTTTCTCTTCCCCCCCCCCCCTTCTCCTCTTTCTCCCCCCTTCTCCTCTTTCTCCCTCCCTCTCTTTCTCCCTCACTCCTCCTCCTCTTTCTCCCTCACTCCTCCTCCTCTTTCTCCCTCACTCCTCCTCCTCTTTCTCCCTTCCTCTTTCTCCCTCCCTCTTCCCCTCCTCTTTCTCCCCCTTATCCTCCTCTTTCTCCCCCTTATCCTCCTCTTTCTCCTCTCCTCCTCTCTCCCCTATCCTCCTCTCCCCCTCTCTCCCCTATCCTCCTCTCTCTCTCTCTCTCTCTCCCCCCCTATCCTTCTCTCTCATATATATATATATATATATATATATATATATATATATATATATATATATGTATTCATAGCCTATAGATGTGGCTGACTGGTCTGGAGTGTGCACATCTCGGAAAACTGCTGACTCTCCCTTGACGGTAGAACCTCTTCCTACTACTGAGCATCGGTACACTTCTATTATCGATGGCTATTTACACCAAGCTTCCCATTTAAACGTGCAGGTACAACTCAATACTGCAATTCTTCACTTTTTTCTATTTCTCCTTTTACCCATTTATTTTTTTAAACTGCACTTGTTTTATTTTTGTTCTTTTTAACGAGAAGAATGTGTACATGTGCATCATTAGGTGTACAATAAGTTCGATAATTATCTTTCGTAGCCTCGCCTTTAAAAAAAAAACATTTAAAATTTTAGATATAATGGTAGACTTCTGAAAAAAAAATCCGAATAAAACAGTATGATTAAAAAATGTCAATGGATATATAAGTTAAAAAAGTAAATAACCATGGAGATAACTCAACTCTTTAGGTCTTACCTTGTTACCAAAATACACACTATGCTTCACTTCTGATGATTGGATAAAACCATGAAACTGCAGTAAACATATAAAGTTAAGTGCATTTTATTATTTATCATTTTATTATTTATTATAAGTAGTATTTTATTATTTATCATTTTAGTTCTTATAAGTAGTATTATATTATTTATCATTTTATTATTTTTTATAAGTAGTATTTTATTATTTATCATTTTATTTCTGATAAGTAGTAAAATGCACTTACACCCAGGGGTATAGATGGTTTGTTTAAATAAAACGTCATAAAAGATCTCTTCCCTCCTCTCTCTGGTTTGATGGATGATGTCATCCACTGTGCATGGTTATCACCACCTTCGTTTTAATGGAGGACATCCC
Organism: Sepiola atlantica; assembly: GCA_963556195.1. Taxonomy (NCBI): domain Eukaryota; kingdom Metazoa; phylum Mollusca; class Cephalopoda; order Sepiida; family Sepiolidae; genus Sepiola; species Sepiola atlantica. The sequence continues at coordinate 93,575,169 of OY744515.1, forward strand.
AAAACAATGTCATCATCTAGTGTCCATCATGGAGACAGGCAAACAAACAAGATCCAAAGAGTGTTAATAGTATATATATATATATATATATATATATATATATATATATATATATATATTTATTTTGGTACAGAAAAATTAGTACATTTGTACCGTCGGTTTCAAGCACGGAAGGACTTAGCCATCCGGCTCTCTTCAGCTTCTGTTGTCATATATATATATATATATATATATATATATATATATGTTTGTAGAATCGGCCCACGAGAAAATGCATGCATTTGAAACTAATGTATGCATTTCTATCAGCATCAATAATTACAAGCGAGAAATAAAATTTCAAAAAATAAACTGGAACAAAAATAGCTTTTATCGGCACCAATTTCATTCTTTATTGATGAAGGTGAAAGGTTCACTAAAAAATGTCCAATAAAATACAATGGCATAATACACTTGCTTCTATATGTCTACCAAATAGACTAATACACAAAATAAAGAGACCTGTATTTTCTTGTAGGCCAATTCTACAAACGTTTGTCTATACACAATTCTTGCAGTCGGGCTATTCGGGTTGAGTCCAATCCACCTGATTGTCAAGTGTATATATTTCAATATGCTTTAAATACTGCAAAGTCAGTCTTTAACAAATGCACTGATTTCCATTGTGATTCTTTATAAATTTAAACAGTATAAACTCTGTGTGACGAAAACAATATTAAAAATTTTATGTTGGAAATAATAGTATATTAATAATGTGATTCCTTAGCCTCTTGGTTTTGCGTGAGAGAACTAACAAATGAATGAATTATGTTTAAAGGATATTTTATTTCAATATGCAGCTGTGAAAACTGCAATCAAGAAAAAGGGTTCACGTAAATACCAGGGAAAAATGTACATTGAAATGAAAAAAGGTACAATATTTTACAAATAAATAACACACAAAAAATGAGACAAAAAATAGAGATGACAGCGACATCAGATAATCTCCAGATCACGTGGAATGAGGAATGTGACTGCCAAAATATATAAGTGAAATATCGAATATATTTCTATTAAAAACGAAGCTATAAAATATTTTATGTTTAAATCTTGCATTCGATTTAAATATGTAGAAAAGTTTCAGCTTCTAACCTCGTTGACATTTTTAGCTGATTCACCAAGATGGACGGAACAACAGACGAAGTAACCTCTTCAAGAGTCTAATCTGCCTGGGTATCGTTTCTACCGTATCCTTTCACCTAAAGGGTATTGCCTGTTCACTGACCGAATCACCACCTGGGTGTAGAGGCTTCTACCTAAATTTAATTTTGAAACTACGAATGAGTAATTATTTGTCCTATTTATATGTATTTATATAATTACGTTGTTATTCTATCTGGGATGATCTTTTCCCTACTTTTTTTATCTTATACTTAGGATCTATTTTATGGTAATGAATTTAGCAAGGGACTATTAGGTTTTGATATTTCGATATTGTGGTTGTTCATAAAGGGCCAAAAAAACAATGCTCATGTTGCCTATGAAAAGACAGATCTGGCGGCAGCCACAAATAATTAATTTTCTATATTAAAATAAGATTTCAAATGCCTTTATACTCCCACTCTAATAGATATAAAACTCATACTCATACTCTCTCTCTCTCTCTCTCTCTCTCTCTCTCTCTCTCTCTCTCTCTCTCTCTCTCTCTATATATATAATATATATATATATATATATATATATATATATATATATATATATATATATATATATATATATCTGTCTTCTTTAATTCCTTTTTCGGGCTGAAATTCTGAAACCATTTTGACCAACAGAAAATAATTCTTAATTCAAACCAAATTTTTATGAAATATAGTTTTCTTTTTTTAATCTCTAATAGCTTTAATTTAATCTTTTTTTTTTTAAGAAAAACATTTTTTTTTTAACTTATAATATTTGATTAAATAAATTTTACTGTAAAATGTTTATTTTCGCTTTGATAAGTTATAAGAAAATCATATTGGAAATGTGAACAAGAGAGGGAGGAGGGATGGAAAAAATAATTTTTAAATAAAACAGAAAAATGCGAACATATGTAAAAAAAAAACAAACAAAAAGAAATTTTTTTTTTTTTTTTTTTCAGTGTTATTGTGTACTTGACTAAATAATTTATTTCATTTAAAAAAAAATGTTACTTGTTTCTATTGCCTCTCCACGAGGGCAAAGTTCGACACACGGTTAGTTTTTAATGTGGGGAAAATCCAGCTCACCAGTGTAGTACCAGAAAAGATATTACACTCCTAGCACTCAAGTTGATAGCATATTAGGATTTCAATAATATAATAATTTTAAAATAGACTAAATAACACTATGATGTAATTTTAGTTTTTTTTTATCCAAATCCATTAAATTCTGCATAATATCAGATTTTAAACATGTATATATTGAAATAATTTCATCAATAATTATTACAGAAATTTCATCAACATATTAGTTATCTCCCTTTATTAGATCTCTTCACTGACATCACTCAAGAAATAGAAATGAACCTTCACACTCTTTTTCATCACCGACAGCATCGAGTTTAGATATGTAAAAACACAGCTAATAAAAGCATGAAGTGAACATCACATTCTTTCTCTTAATTCCAGAATTCAACCATGTCTTAATATATTATGAACATGTCTAATTTTATTCGTGAAATATTTAAATTATTTTTGTTTTTCATGTTTAAATGAACCCAGCATATTTTAAATATAGATTAGATTATTTTTACTTGAAAAACAAAATTATTTTTGTTTTTTTTTTGGTTTTTTTTGGAGTCTGTTTTTGGTTTTTTATTTTTTTGGGGGGGGGGGGGGGGGTTAAAATAATACAATATTCAGGAAAAAAAGTACATTTTGTTTTTGAAGGTGGTAATCGATTATTTTATGGCATATATTTAAGATGTTATGCTGATTTGGGATTTGGGGGTTTCTTTAGTTCGCTTCCTTTTTCTTTTTTTTTTTCTTGTTACAATTTGGGGGTTAGGGTTTTTTGTCATCTTTTTCAGCAGTAACCGAGAGTAGAAAAATAATCTATTATCAGTTGACATCTCAACGAAAGTTTGAAAAGCCAAGATTTACAATATAATTAATTCTGGCCATCGTTTATATCTTACGTCATTATACACAATGCATCAATATACACACCAACGCACAAACATAAAAGCAATGAGGGTAGATAGTGGGCATTGTGTTTACTTCCGTCAGCCTCATAACTCTTGCTTCCCTTATTTTGTCCTTTATTCTTCACATTCCATGAGCGATGTTTTTGACAAAGAGGGAAGAATTGCTGTTTTCTGGGTAGGAATCTATCCATCCAACACTTATCATTGGCTAGTTTTTGACCTTGAAATAGTAGAATTTTTTTTTTATTTCCTTACATTAAGTGGCTTCATGCCTGGTATTTATCTACCTCCCACAACGGTAAGATGTGACACAAGGTCGGAAAGTGGGATTTGATAAATCAGCACCCTAGAGGAAGAGCACTTATGACCGTTAAAAATTGCCTGAGCAGCCCCGTCGGCATTCCCCAGTAGGGGCGCCTCAGGCGATTAGCAATAAACTAACCCCTTCTCAAAGGGTGAAAAGGCAAAGCCTGGGAGGGTGGACCTCCTAGAACTGCACAAGAGAAACCCACAAACCGGCGGAATCAAGCCCCAAAGGCCAAGACGGTACCAGTCTATAGGGTGTAGTATCCATCGGAACAGATACTACACTTTGAAAAAAAAAAGTGGCTTCATGCCTTGTCTAGAGCGATTTCCATTAAAAATCAAAAAGGAATTGAGGAAGTAGATACACGTGCTTTGACTAATGTACTCCAGTTCTATGTCAGTCTCTGTCGAAGAGTTTGCCTGCTAACGAATCTCGAATTAGGACGTAGTTTGTGTAAGTTTGATTAACAGTCAGAAATCAATTCTTTGGGTTCATAATACTAATTTACAATAAGTTAATCCAATTTATTGAAAATTCATGACTGTAGAAAAAAAAAACTATTGTGACAACCGAGACTTGACAAAAACATAACAATTAATTTGTTTTCCTTGCAAATTTTATTAAATATGTGTTTTTTGTTAGCAAGTACAAATGATGCATAGCTGGACAGTTGGCGCACACAAGTGCATTCAGTTTTACATATTATAACTAGATACATATCTTAAAAGCGTTTAGTTTAAGTGACGCTGAAGAGCTACAATAGCTACGTACACATATATTTTTGTAAGTACATTTTAAACTTCAATAATAATCTATTTCTTCAGATAAAAAAAAAAAAATGTTTGTTTTTCCTTTTAGCAACCCTAACCCTAACTAGGTTAAAAGAAAAGAAATTAATGAACAGAGGAAGAAAATAAAATGTTATTTCGATCAAGACGTCTTTCGGTCGACGCAAGTTAATGGCAACTACTTCAAAAATCTTGAGATAATTTTTTGAGCGAGTCTTGTGCAAAACAGAAAATGCCTCATCAGAGTACCCTCTTATGTACAATTGGCATTCCAATAAATGGCCGACCGATGGGCTTGTAAACGCCTGGATGTCGGCCACTGTTTGTGCCTACCTATCGAACTGGGGACACGTTTGGGAAATTTTTACCCTATGAGAGTACCATTCAACCATTAGAAGTAAGAATTTCCCAACGTGTAAGAATGGAAATAATCTTAACCCCTAAATTTAATAAGTTCATTTAACTATTTTATAACGGTTGGGTTGTACCTTGTCCTGGAATATCTAAATAGATTTTTGTAGATACAAAATTTGAACATAAACTTTAATAATATTGGTGACTTGGCTCAAATTACCGAGAAAGGTGTAGGCTTTCACGGCTAAAACAAAAGAAATACAAGTAATCTATTTCTTCAGATTAAATTTTTTTAACCCTCGTTCACTAATTCGCTGCGTGATCTTTTGACAACGCTTACATCCGTGATTTCAGCCCCCATTTCTATTATCAACGACTACCTGGAAAGAGTGTCAACCGAAAGACGTCTTAGTAGAAATAACATTTTCTTTTCTTACTCTGTTTATTAATTTCTTTTAACCTGGTTGCTAAATGGTTAAAGTCTGTTTTGTTTTTTAAATCTTTGTATTTTAGTTTTTATTCTTAAGTGTTCTCCCTTCTGAGTATAGAGCACTATTTAGTTGTGGCTTAGAAAACGATTCTTTTGTGTTGAGCTTTTTGGTGTTTAATTACTGTATTTGCTTAAATCATAGTATATATATATATATATATATAGTAATAGATGAAGTGAAAGAATAAAATAAGGTGCGAATCAAATTTTATTACAGTTCAATGTTCAGGCAAAGTACTTTAAAGTTCTTAACTCATGAGTTTTCAAAGAAAATCTTCTCCTCAGAGGACCATTATCGTAGGTAATAAAAATTAAACTTTGAAAATATATTAAAAAAATATATATAAAAATACATAAAGGTATAAAAAACATCAAATATATCGGCCCAAAACATACGTTTTTGTAAACTTATACAGTTCATCCAAGTCAAAAAGTTCAAAATAGCTCCAGGAAAGATATCAAATAGGTTGATTAAAAAATAATCCAAGTGGTGAATGGTGGTCCAAAAACGAAAAAAGTTATCCAGGCGGGAAATTTGTTTGCTATTGATGCAGTAGATAACAGTGAAAAGTGTATTCAAGATGCATGCAAATTAATAAAACGATAGAGAAAACAAATCATATGAAAATGATATTTCTGACAAAATGGAATGGTTAATACATGGAATTAGTGGATAAGCATGCTAACAAACTAGTTAAAATGACCCAGACATTAGCAGTGCTATTAACATGTCTGTATCATGATTTAAAATCATTTGTTTTAATGCTTATCAATTAATTCCATTTGTTTACTATTCCATATATATATATATATATGATTATTTTTATTTACACAGACATGCACAAAACCCGCGACACTGACATGTCGATGTTATCGATCAACAGCTATTATAAACTGAGATCTCATCAGGCAGAGTTAGAATCCAATCTTAACCTTAGATCATATTTGGAAAGAATGAAATGGAGAAAAAAGAAAAGAAATTTAAAATTTAATATGATCTAAGGTTAAGATCGGATTCTAACTCTAACTCTGTGTCGCGGATTTTGTACATGTCTGTGTAAATAAAAATAATCATATAAAAGCTCTATTTGATATTGAGCAGTTTTTATAAACCCGGTTGAAATTCTTTGGATTACTACCCTGTGGGTGTTTTACCTGGATTATTATATATATATGTGTGATATTATACAGCAATTAGACATCTGAAACTTTTGGTTTTGAGTAAAACAAAAATTTTTTAAATGTAGTTGAAATATTTCACTTCACAATAAAAAAATTAGGTATTGTAATATTTTAAGATAATTTTAACTTGAAATCAAGGGTTTTAGATTGCTAATCACTTTATTGCTGTATATTATCACCTATAATTAATAAATATTGCTCTTACAAACATAATTGAGCTCTGTGTTTATTCTTCCTAAATAGTTTCACACTTAATACAATGTATACACACACACACACACATATATATATATATATATATATATATTCACAAACACACATATATCTGTCTATCTACACAATGTTATGTAATACCTGCATCAAGATGGTCTGGTGGAAACTCCGTATGAAATAATATTTTGGGAACTCTTTAATTCTTCAGAACCGTGCTCAACTCAAGTTCAAGCATGCATATGAAGGAAGCAGTGAGAATGCAGTCTCGCAGAAAATACTGGTTAAATTTGAATTCTAACCAGATTTTTAAAAAAAATTAAAAAATTAAATAAAGTTTAATTTTTTATTTTATTTATTTATTTTTACTTAATTTATTTATTTATTTCATGTATTAAATTTTTTTATATAATTTTTTTTTATTAGAATCTTTTTTTTTTTTAAATTTTAAATCTAAATTTAAATCAAGTCTATTCGTTTAAATTAATATGTCGGTTAATACTGCCATTAGACATTGCATTATCTGTTGTTCGTTTTATATTATTGTGTATATTATAATAAATTAACACTTCTATCCGGTCATGGCTGACAGAATGAGAACAATCTACTCCTGTGGATTAAATAAAGCGTTCAGTTTAAAATTCCGTACAGATTAACAAGTTTGACTATTTGGTTCCCATGTTCGAATAGATGCACCTGATGAAGGTTGGAGGTTACATCGGCTGAAACGTGAATATAACAACCAAGATGAGAATAGTAGTCCTAATATAATCCAAATATTATGCGATTATTTTTATTATTGCTTTATTTGAAAATGACTAATTTAATGCATCGCTGAAATTAACGAAAGATGAAATAAAGATATGAAACTTTATTAAGATTACTGCATTTAAGTAATATTTACTTATAAAAGTAAATTCGCATGAATCAACATCATACGACTTTTTTGAACGACTTCATTTTTTTGTTGACATTAGATTCCCTGATTCTTTCGAGAATTAAATACTTACAGAAGGGACCACATGAAGGTTGCCAACATCCATAAGTGAAAGTGGTGCTGTGGAACCGACTGCATTCTAACTTGGCATGCGCATGTCATCAGTCTACGTTGTTATCCACTTCATTATGGCCACCTCCCATACCTACTTATGAAATAATATTGTAACATATTTTTTAGACCCTGATTTGCCTCATAGCCGTGTAACTATAATTTAAGTTTACTGAATTTGTGTTAGGAAAAAAAAAGATATTGGTGTAATATTGGTTAAAAACATCCAGTGGTGTGGCCTCCATTTGGGAGCTCTGGGGATTTAAAAAAAAAAATTTTTTTTATGGAAATCACTCTAGACAAGACATGAAATCACTTGATGTAAGGAGTTAACAAGAACAAATATGATTATCGCAAAAACAGGAGATGCCTATTGGTCTTAGTCTTGAAAAGACCAAGGTTATAGGTAGGAGGAAAACAGTCAGCAGGAAGAGACTTTCACAAGCATACAGTTCTTGGAATGAAACTACTGGAATAGGAAGCTGTATTACAATGAGGTATCAAAACAGAATTGGTGGAGACCACTAGACCAACAAGTCAAACGAGCTGGAACAAAAGAAGTGGGGAATAGATCATATAATTTTGAAGAACACATGCCATAATAGTATTTATAGAAAAGACTGAGACTAGCAACATCACATCTGTGAGAGAGAGGGTGCAGAGAAGAAGAAAGGGGAGGGCCGATCAAATTACAGATACGTTTCTGCACCTTATCAAGAACCCTCAAATGTGACAGAGATTCACCAGCCCAAATATGACAACAGTAATCCATACATGGTCTGATAGTAGATTTGTAGAGATAGAGAATAGCCTCAGGTGTGAGAAAGTGTTTGAAGCGATAGAGAACCGACTTTATGAGAAACAGAAAGAGCAATGGATCTAATGTATAAACTCCAAGAAAGATTTGATGAGAGAGAAAGACCAAGAAGTTTCAGAGTTGATTTCTCCTCAAGAGCAGAGCCATCCATGAGAATCTCAGGAAGAAAAGGGACACGCCTATGACTGAAAGGCACGAGCTGAGTCTTAACTGGATTTAATGAAACAAGCCATTTTGTTTAGCCAATCCACAACTGAACCCAAGTCAACTTCTAGATCAGCTGCATATTTCAACTGATTCGAGGGAGCTGGACGAAAAGCAACACCAGAATAGAGAATGGTATCATCAGCATAGATGTTAATTTTCTGAACAATATTCTCTGGAAGATCATTTATGTAGAGAAGAAACAGTGTTTCGCTTAGAATAGAGCCCTGAGAAACACCAGCATTGATAGGAAAAGAGAATAAAGAGACATCGTCCAAAGTCACTCGCAAGCTTCGATCAGAAAGAAAAGACCTAATAATGTCAAGAACTTCACCACCAATACAATAACCCTGAAGTTTATGTAAGAGACCAGAATGCCACACTCTGTCAAATGTCTTCTAAATATCAAGCACAATGGCTCTTCCCTCTCCTGAATTATCCATAAACCTACAGATTTGCTCAGTTACAACAGTTAAAAGATCAGCAGTTGAACGAACACCACGAAAGCCATATTGAACATCACTAAAGAGGCCCAAACTTTCCAGAAAATAAACAAGCTTGCTGTTGACCAACCTTTCAAAAACCTTGCTAATAATGGAGAGGAGACTAACCGGACGATACTTAGTTGGGTCAGACCGATCACCAGCATTTTTAAAGATAGGGACAACAGAGGACTCCTTCCAACAAGAAGGGGAACAGGACTTAGACAAACAGAGATTGAATAATTTAGAGAGGATAGAAGAAAGTTCTGGAGCTCAACACTTGAGAACAACAACAGGAATTGAATCAGAACTGGAAGGCTTAGACTGGTAAAGATCAGAAAGAACCCGAGCAACCATCTTTGGAGTGATAATAACAGAATCAAGAGACTGATCAGTTTTCAAAAGAAAATCAGGAAGTACAGCACCAGAGTCATCACATGAAGAATTGTCAGCAAAAAGACGAGCAAAGAGATCAGCCTTATCCTTAGAAGATGAAATAACCTGAAGACCATTAAAAAGAGGAAGAATAGCAGACTTGCCACTATTAATAATACTATTGTAGATTCTCCAAAAATAACGACAGCTAACTCTTTGAGATAAGATAGTCACAAATCCCTTGAGAGTAGCTAGACTTAGCCTCAGAGATTGCTCTCTTGCAGGCGATGCTAGCTCTTATGTATGATTGTCTAGAATTCGCAGAACCATCCTGATGATACTGATTAAAGTAATGGTTACGATGGACAATGGCAGAAGCACAAACAGATGAAAACCATGGAGGTTTGGTCTGAAACTTACGATGAGAAATGAAGGTGTCAATTCCAACAATCAGCCAGTCAGCAAGTAGAGTTGCCCCTTAGTTGCCATTGCTCCCAGGTCCACTCTGGCCCAGAGTTAAATAGAACCTACTGGCGCTACCAGACTAGGCTGTCTGAAGTTATTGACTTCCTGACTAACGAAAGGCATCAAACATTGATGTTTTATTGTTTTTTCTTTGCAAAACTCAATGTTCTGCAAAATCCAAAACAAAAAACAATTTCCCTCCCCTCTTCTCTCCTCTCTCTCTCCTTTCCCATCTTTCACTCAACCAAACACCATGAATAAATACTTAAACATATAAAGAACTTGAAGAATAAAATCTTTCACCAAAATGACCGGATGCAGCGTTAAATAACCTGAAAAGGGTTGATAAGCCATAGAACAAAACAACCAAACCAAACACCAAAAATATTAAAATACATAAACATTTTTTAATGATATTAAAATACATAAATATTTAAAAAAAATGATATTAAAATACATAAATATTTTTAAAAAAATGATATTAAAATACATAAATATTTTTTTTTAAAAATGATATTAAAATACATAAATATTTTTAAAAAATGATATTAAAATACATAAACATCAAAAACTAATGTTTTAGCGTTAAATGACCCACAAGATGTTTATATGCCATAAAACAATCGAACCAAACTTGGTGAAATCATACTTTCGTTTTATGCAGAAGAGAGGAATGAATTCACGCTCAATAAAAGCATATTTTGGTGATCTCTCAATATGTGATCTATCGAACGGTTTTTAATCCAATATGTGATCTATTGAACAGTTTTTAATCCAATATGTGATCTATGGAACGGTTTCTAATCCAATATGTGATCTACTGAGTTGTTTACATTCTAATATGGCTAGGATTAACTCCTAAACTACTGAAATCATGTTTTCGAAAGTTAATTCGTTAATTAGTTAAGGGTAGATCACATATTGGAAAAGCATCCAGATTTCAATCTGTTTGATCTAAACTACACATATGTAAACATCACCAGCCTAAATGTGCCTTCTCTTTCTCTCTCTCTCTTTCTC